>JBBBVU010000016.1:26063844-26075103 GCA_037177055.1 Atherinosoma microstoma
ACTGTAAATGAATAATCGTATTTATTGTGTTTCCAAATGGTTAATGTCTCTATCTCAGTTAGACTTTCTTATTCCAACTTACATGTTCAGACTAATATGAAAAGTGTAACATACTTGAGCCTAAATGTGATTATTTAAGTATTCTATCATCATTTCTATCCAATTTTGTTGGACTCTTTTCCTCTCCCCCCCCCCCCCCCTCCCCCCCCCCCCCCCCCCCCCCCCCCCCCCCCCTATAAGAAAGGATATGATTGTGTTCCTGTCTCTAACATCGCTGTGATAACTGTGGTCACATTAGAGAGACACGAAAAAATAAAAAATCTTTACATGAATAATCTGGATCACCAAGTTCAAAAAGCTCCATAGAAAGGTAAGTTGGTTGTTTTGGGTGCAGTATGTGGAGCTGGATGTGAAAGTAGGGGGATCAGTTAGGTCTACTGTCTGCTGGTGGTGGTAGACTGGAACCTTGTGTGGCCATGTTGGGAGCTGCTGATAAGTGCTCCTAAGACAGTGTAGTGGTACAGGCTAGGTTCACAGAGCCACAGAGAAAGACTGGGCAGCTGGATTTAATGCAAGCGCATCAGAAAAAGTAAAGAAATTAACAAACACTGAAAAATAAGCAGCTTTTGGCTGCTTTTAGATGATATTGGAGACTGATAAGGAAAGTGCTGAATTTGTAAAAGGAAAATATATATTTTTTTATCTTAAGTGTCATAATGTTCAGACTTTGGACTTTATTTGTTAACTGGTTCTGTGTTCAATTGTTCATATAAATGCTAAACAATAGTTCTAACTTGTTTTGTTTTTTGCATAGAAATCAGGTTTTAATGAAAACAGAAAATTAAAAAAATGCACAAACAGCATTATGAAGCTGAATTAGGTTAAAAAGAAGCTCTGAGTGATGCTTGCTAGATGAAGAACCATTATGGAGCTGGGAGAGTCGACTCTTCTAAGGGAACTGAAATTTAAAGAACCAGCCCTCCCATTATAATGAATGAGGCTAGTCACCACATATTCAATGAACATTGTTCCATGATATATAATCCATGCTTTGGCTGTGTGCTTACTTAAGTGGACCAGATGTTATTCAAGAGCTCCTGCTTGAACAAAATGCCGCTGAATGAGGAAAGAAACTTAAATTGAGGGAGATGTGTAGAAGGAAACCACTAGGCTGGTTAACATTGAGAGAATATTGTTTTTCAGCATTTTAATGGAAAAAAACACTTACAGTCTGGATTATATTCCCTGAAAAAAAAAAAAGGCTATTGAAAATTGTGATTGTTCAGTGACTTTAGGAATCTACTAGCCACATTGGCTGATGTTCAAAAAAGTTGATTTAGAGCCCTGCGGATCAGTATTTACAATATCACAGATCATGACAAAAGTATGAAGAAAGTTGTTTGTGGTTATTTTATTGTTCAGACAATTATCAAATTTAACTAGATGGTGAATCATAAAACCAATCAAATTTAGAACTTGGGAAAGATTGATGAATTACAGAAAAAATCCTTTTAAATCTGTAGATTGATTTTCTAATACAGAACTAGCATAATTTTTTATAATTATTTAATTTCAGATTCTTCTTTCTATTTTCGTACCATTGACACTTGTTAAAGAGAGATTGTTTTAGGCACAATAAAGCATGTTGAATAACCTCTGAGAAGTACAGTATATAGAGAGAGACATTATTTTATTGTATACCTGCATTTTCTAATGATACGGAGGGGCTTTAAATATATTAAAGTTAGAAGGCATCTTTGAGTATCATTTACGTATCTCGAGGCAGAACAAAGTGTCCTCTTTTTTAGAAATAAAAATATGGTTATTCTGATATTTCTGATTAAGCGGTACAGAAAATGAATGAATGAATGTATTCTGATATAACACTACAATCCTGTTGTGACGTATCCAATAAGTCGATTACATGCAGCGTCCAATCAATAACTGATATCCATTAAAATTATAATTTTAATTAAAATTTCATATGTTTCATTTGTGGTTTGGCTGCTATAGTTTTTGGAAAATTTTGTTTAATTAGTTTTTTGGTGGGGGGCAAGGGGTTATAGTACCCCTCAGAAAGTAGGTAGTTGTCCCTGGTGTGGACAGCAAAGTAAGGTTTTCATTGAACAGGGAAACTTGTTTCTTTACTGTACATGACAATAAACGCTTTGAATCTTTGAATCTTGCATTGCCTGCATAACAGGACCAATACAATATGTGTATTTCTTTTCCTGGGTTTTCTTTCAAGATGCCAGGGCAGTTAGTACTTGGCTGCCTGAGATTCACTGCAGTGGCCATCAGGAGTCCACTCCCCAATGTTCATAACCAAATGGTAATAAAATAATATGGGCTGCTACTCTCACTCAGCTAAGATCACGGTTGTTTTTCTTTTTCCAATAGCAGGGAACAACCTCTTGTACTCTTCATTTCTAGCAGCTCATTGCCAGGGCTCCTGTCTCTGGCTGCCTGAGAGAAAGTAGAGTGGTTTATTCCCTTCAGAGAGACCAATCTTCGCCAGTTTGACCCCAAAACAACTGGGTTTGACTAAACTATTCCAGCCATTTATCTTGGGTATCTAGGAATGAGAGGGCATGTTTCTCCACCGTTTGTAACACATGCTGTTGTGAACAGGGCCTGACCATTTTCCTCACCATGAGCTACTATGATAAGGAAAAAGTTGAAAGGCAGAGTTGAGGGTGGAGCTTATTTGCATATTCCCCACTCACTCAGAATGAGGATACAGTTGGTAAGTCATACCCCATGCAATATTAAGGCCATTGGAGTTTTTTTTCATGGCAAAAACTCGAAATTATTCAAAAGGATGAGCTGCCAGGGAATCAGGAACTGCTGAGGCAGGGCTTTAATAAACAGCTTTACAGTGTGTTTCCTATTCAACACTCATAGCAATTTTTTCTCTATAATCACAGACTGATGAGGATATCAGAACAATGCGGGATTCAGTGTTTTGCTTAAGGATTTCAAAATGTGGAGGAGTTGGGTGCGACCACCCTGCCATCTGAGCCACAGCTGCCCTGTTACAGTCTGTCACAGATAAGCCCGTCAGATCTGTTTTTGGTGAGGGTCAGACTCCACCATGGCTGCCCTTTGTTATCGATCCTGTTCCAAACTTTTTTGGAGGGGACTAACTTTTTCATTGAGGGGATCCAGTTTGATAGGCTCAGGACTGGGTCTCTGCTTTTTGCCATTGATGAGGTTCTTTTGGCTTCATCAGGCCCTGAACTCTCAAAGGATCGGTTCACAACTGACGATGTCTGGGACGAATATCAGCAACCCCAAATCCAAGACCAAGGAAAAGGGTGGAGTACCCTCTCCACTCTCTCTGGGTCAGGAATGAGATCCTTCCCCCTAAAGGAGGAGTTCAAGTATCTTGGAGTCTTGTTCATAAATGAGGGAAGAATGGAGTGAAACATCAACAGGCGGATCAGAGCAGCATCCACAGTTCTGCATCAGTCTGTCATGATGAAGAGGAAGCTGAGCCAAAAAGCAAAGCTCTCAATATACTGGTCGGTCAACATTCCCACTCTCTCTTATGGTCACGAGCTGTGGGTAGTGACCTAAAGAACAAGATCGTGGATACAAGCGGCTGAAATGAGTTTCCCATACAGGGTGGCTGGGCTCACTCACCCTTAGAGATAGGGTGAGAAGCTCAATCATCCGGAGGTGGCCAGAGTAGAGCTGCTGCTTTTCTTCATCCAGAGGAGCTAGGTAAGGTGGCTTGGGCATCTGGCATGGATGCCTCCAGAATGTCTCCCTGGTGAGTTGTTCTAGGCATATCCTACACCTAAGCACAGACCCAGGACATACTTGAGAGACTATGTCTCACGGCTGACCTGGGAATGCCTCAGGATTCCCCTGGATGAGCTAGAAGAAGTGGCGAGGTGAAAAGGAAGTCTCAGCTCTTCTGCTAAAGGTGCTGCCCCCATGACCTGACCTCGGATAAGTGGTAGAAGATTGATGGATGTCTAAATTAAGCCTTTCGAGCAACCAAAGCCCTCTGTTGCATTGGTTCATTTCAATGATCGTTAGGTGACCATCAGGAGAACCACGTGATACAATAACATGCTTGGCAGGGCTACAAAGAAAGTCACTGCCCTCCTGATAAAAAAAAGACTGCTACAGTGCAGTTTTCATAATATCACATAGAGAAGGCATGATTTAAAAAAAAAGATTTAAGCTTAAAGGTATAACATTAAACCTCACCCCCAGACCTTTACAAGCTGAGCATTGTTCTGGATTCCACTCATATTGACCAAAGCAGGATTTTTCCACCTAAAAGACATCTGTGGACTTCAACCGTCACTCGCGGACCCAGTAGCTGAGAATCTCATCCATGCCTTCATCACCACCTGGTTGGATTACTGAAATAAGGTCCTGTTTCCAGCAAGGCCCTGAGCCATATGCCGCAAACTCGGCTGCCACTCTTCTAACTCACACCAACCACTATCAACATATCACTCCCACCCTCATAAATCTCCACTGACTCCCGGTCAACTCATGCATCACCTTCTTTTCCCCTATAAATCCCTCAGTGGCCCCTTACTACACAGCCTCGCATGCTGCGATCCTCAGCCATGGGTCTGCTTTCTGTTTCTCACATCTCTGTCTGTACCTTTTGGGACGGAGCTCTCGGTGTGGCAGCTCCCACCTGCTGGAACTTGCTCAAATGAACTCTGCAATGTCCCGAATTCCTCAAAACTCACCTCCTCAGTAAGGCTGTCAACCTTCAGTCTGTTCATTTTGGCTTTTGTTCATTTGTTTTTTGTTGTTGTAGTCAAGCATCCTCGGGTTCCTCGAGTCATTATTTCAAGCTTGCTAGAACTGTATAAATCCTGGTTTTGCCTTATATACTGAATTTTTATTCATGTTTGCACATTCTAATAGTAGCTGCACTTATTTATAGTTTTCTCTGCAAAATGTAATGGAATAAATGGTAGCTGAAGACTTATGGACGGTAATGTACATCTTGTGATTTACTTACAAATTCCCAACGATCCACCTGCTATTTGGAAAACTTTGATATTTTGACTTCCGAACCATTCCCACAGCCAACACAAACATGCAGTTTAATTCTAAGTTTTGATGATTAAGATGCCTTTTTAGACAAGAGGAACAGAGAAGACATCATTTAAATCAGTTCCAACGTGAGCGACATCCCTCTAAATTGGATCAGTTCACAATATGTTTGCATTTCCTTGCAAATAAAGCCGCTTATAGCTTGACTCAAGGGTGTTAAGGGGCACTGTGCTTTGGAAATAACATTAGCTGCTAATGCTTGTTATTTACATGAGATAGACTGCTGGGATTTTGCTGTCAGTGCACATGGAGCTTTCATGAATATGTAGAAAGATTTGTGGGGCAACCTGAAAAGATGTGTGCTCTGCAGACTAAAGAGATGCATTTGGGAAGCTATAATACACTTGATTTGCAAGAAGCTTTTCTTTTATGTTTAATTGACCTTTACTCCTTAACCATCAGACATCAGTTTAATTTATTACACACTTGAGTCATTAAGGACAAAAATGTCCAGTACCAAAAAACTGCCATAGAAATGTTACAAATTGAGCACCCGCTCCGTCTGACTGTGAGTAGTGCACGTACGCACCCCCCCCCACACACACATTGTTAGTGTCGGCACACACATCATTTAATCTCTCTCCCTCTATTACCGCTAGTTTTTGAGTTTGGTTGTTACTTTTCCTTTTTGTATCTTCCCAATCCTTCTCTGTATGAGCAGCACAGCCAAGGGTGCACACTTGGTAGCTCTCACCTGGTTTTTACATACATTTTATTCAAGCTCACTCACCAATCATTGCATTGTGTGGTATGCTGTCTGCATTCACCATTGTTTGGGGAAACCAGGCAGTAGGATATTTCTATCTTTAGATAGAAAGTCCCTGCTCTGTTTCCTGGATCACATGACTTGTGTCTCAAGGTGTTTTGAATTGATATTAATTTATGGGAAATTAAGTGTTGGTATATGGATATATAATACGTCAAAACTAATATGAAGAAATAATGTGAAAGCTAGATTTAAGATACCTGTTGCAAAGAGATGTTGTCTTTGGGTTTATTAGTCTTTTTGTATATTTCTTTTCTTTTCTCTGTGAGGATTGAGCCTGGTGGGAGGGGCTTAGAATATATAAGAGAGCAATCCTCACTATGATGGAGGTCAGTTCTGGGAATGACACAGAGGAGGTAGCAACCTGTCTATGTAATATACCAACTGAACACTGTTGTACAGCATGGCTTTGCACGGATGGTGAGCAAATAAAAAGTCACAAGCATTTAATTTTGGGCTCGCCTGAGAGTTTTCTTTGGAAATCTGTGAAAGATTTGGAAGGAACCTGTGACAGATTTTATTATACAGAAAAAGTAATGATGCATAAAAGTCAACATTTTGGCTAATCCTTGGCATATCCAAAACTGATTTAAAAAACTAAACTAAACAAAAACACACACACCCAACATTTGTTACATGGAAAAAAAAAGATTTTTAGTGTGTTTTTTCATAAAATCTATCAGTATCATTTAATCACCTAGCTGATATCTAAAAGGTTAAAATCTCAATAATTTGTTCAATATTTGATAGTTTTTTATCAGGGCTGAAATCTGTACG
This sequence comes from Atherinosoma microstoma, assembly GCA_037177055.1. NCBI lineage: Eukaryota > Metazoa > Chordata > Actinopteri > Atheriniformes > Atherinidae > Atherinosoma > Atherinosoma microstoma. The sequence goes on from JBBBVU010000016.1 coordinate 26,070,482, forward strand.
GCCCTGTGATAGACTGGCGACCTGTCCGGAGTGTACCGTCCTCTCGCCTGCTAATTGCTGGGAGAGGCTCCAACTGAATTGGATTAAGCAGTACAGAAAATGAATGAATGAAATCTGTACTTTTTTATAGTAGTTCTTTGGAAATGGACATTTTTGTTCTTGATGACTCAAGAGTGCAGTACATTTTATGATGTCTTTGAGCATTAGATTTATACAGCAAGAGATTTATACAGAAAATAACAGGAAAATATTTATCTGTAAAACTTTTATAACAGTTTTTTTTTAAAGTGGACCTTTTTGTCCTGAATGACTTAAGAGGGTAGTACATTCTTTTCACTGATGTATTATCTCTTACCTTTATACTACTTCAAAATAGACAAATAAAAGCTGAATTCCAAATTTAGTCAAAAAACTAACTTAGAAAAATGGTGCCATATGTACAAACACAGCCAACACATACAAACATGGCCAGAGAGAGAGAAATACCGGCCAATAAAGTATCCATAATGATGCACAGGGGTTAATATGAAGAGTTGTTTCGGTCTTTTCTGTACACAGAATGACAGCTCATACCTGTTTGACAGCGGTGAGTGTCTGGAGGCCGGTTGCCTTGGCCACCATAGTGTGGCTGTTGCCAGGGCTGGGCTGCAGCGACAGGGTCAGGCCTGAAATAGCGTGAACACGCAGCTCAGTGATGGAAACCTTGTCATCTGTGACCGAGAACGCCGCCTCTCCCAGCACTGCGTCCACTGCCAGCGGAGACTCCACCTGCAGGGAAGAAGATGTGTTTTTATTGTGTCTCCACATGACAGAGGGGGCATCGTTTAAGTCTGGAATAGACAAGAGCTTTATTGTTTTTTTGAAGCTCATAAAGCCCATGACAAGCCAATCTCAGATTAAAGTGCTTTGTGCTGTTTGTTCCAGTGCATCTTGAATCCATGTGTCAATGCCTCTCAGTCTATCAAAGTGGAAAAAACAAACAGAAAAGCCCCACTTGAGACGGAGTCCGACATCTAGCAGACATCAAGGCAAAATGTGGAGCTGTAAAGGCTCATCTCAAAGTGAAGGTTAGCAGAAAACACTTGTGCCCATCTAAGTGTCATCACACAAGATGCCAAAACCCATTTACAGATAGTCCTGCCTCTCTGAGTAATCCCAGGTCTTTGACGGCCTTCTGCACCTGGTACTTTGACCACTTATGAAATATCATCATTTCACTTTGCTATTGCAACCAGAGGTCAGGAGGGACAGGTACACAGTAAAGAGCTATTTAGTGAAGCAGCGGCCTTGTTCTTAGACTCAGATGGGGAAATCAATTCCGCCTTCATCTCAAGCTTTTGATAGTACGTGCTGGACTCAAAAAGCTACGGCAGTGAAGGGTCTTGTGTCTGAAAAGCTTCTCTTCTCATATTTACACGCATGCTTTCAATAATAATGATAATAATCCTGCAAACTGCATGCTTTACTATCTGGTGTGATTTTAAATAGATGCAGGGTGAATGAAATCAAGTTGTAAATAAAAATGCTTTCCACATTGCTCTCCTTTTTTCTTGCTAACCTTGGGTCAGATTTAAGTTCCACATAATTAATTCAACAATTTCCCGCATAATTTGAGGTAATGAAATGTGTTGTGCAAAGGCCTGTGCCAAATCGTCTGTGCAAACAGACGCATGAGCAGGTGTCAGGCTTTATTCATTTGATTTTGATAGTTTATCTATTCTGTTGTTTTGAGTGCAATGGCCCATCATGGCTTTTCTTTTCTTTTTTCTTTTTTTTATTATGCCTCCTTTAATCTTCAGTTTTTTCTGTCCTGGAGCCATGTACAGTTTCATTTAAGTTCTCCCTCTTAAAGCTTTTTGTCCATGTGAAAAGTCTCCATTTACAAAGTAAAAAATATTCCTCCTGAAATGCCTGGCTTGTGGTCCAGTCTTTTCTTTCCTTACCTCACAACAAAAAACACCATGAAACACATTTGCATAATGCTTGTTGAATGGCTGGTTTCAGAAAGAAAATCAGGGTCTGTGTTGGACTGCATCACAGACTGTTTAACATAGATGGACATAGACTCTGTTGAGTTAACTGATTTAAGCCTTGAGTCCAAAACTTTGGCTCTTTTTGAAGTTGAGAGGAGTGAGTTGTGGAGCCGACTGGAAACCATGGAGACAAGGCACCCTACTAGGCTACAACACAACACAGTGTCCTGCTTTATTTTCTGTTTTACTTTAAGTGTGGCCATGATTCCCACACAGAGCACAAAGGATGTGAAAAATGGACTGTCAAATGTCACAAGACTAAAACACCCATTAAAGAAATTCTTCACAGGGGTCACAAGTCACTTCCAGACTTCCAGACAAGGACATGTCACAGGAGTCGACCCCTGGTGGTAATTTCTTTCTCAGCAGGTATCAATAGCATAAGGCCCATTTATGCTTGATGCAAAAGACGAATACGCAGACGGACAGACACGCAGATGGACGGACATGCAGACGGAAGGACAGTTTCGTCCGTTTCCTGAATTGATTACGTGCGTAATTTGGTCTGTTTTCAAAGAGCTTAGCCATTCATCTCTTGAGGCAGAAAACGGAGCAATACCAGCAGAAATTGCAGGGGCAGTGCTGTTTGAAATGGACATCCCTATTTAGGTATGTAAGGGGGAATAAATGGGCCTTTAGTTATGGTGCTTATTTACCCCCCTGTCCTTTCCACCCCCAACTGGTCCAGGCAGATGTCCATCTTCTGTCCTTCCGGGATCTGATTCTGCTGGAGGTATTCAAGTCTATTAAAGCCAGTCTTCCCTATCCTCTGTCTCCTCGGCAGATCCAGATGGAAGATTGAATCAAGAAGATTTGATCCAATCTACTGGTTTCCTTAGATAAGTGTTTTTTATTAATTGGTTTAGTTGAACAGTCATTATAAATGTGGGTCGTATGAATTTGTTTCAGTTGGATTATAATTTGACTACAATTAATTCAACTGTATCTTTAAAGTAGCACTATGTTACTTTCTTACCTTAAAAATATGTTTTTGACTCGTTTGCACGGCCCAGTGACATTTATCATATCCAATCATGGAGTTGTCATTGCCCTGCAGCATCCTGAGGCTGAGGAACTGCACTTTATAACCTTTGCTTCCGAGACGCCGTGTCATGTTACAGTTGAATTGTGCTTTACGCACCGTGCCACATGCTAGCAACTGGATATGAACACACTGGCCACTTGGGACATGCACCATGGCTGATTGAAGAAACCCAAGAAGACATTATTAGAGGAAGAAAGGGACAGAGCAAGAGATAAGACAAAAGTCAAAATTGGACTGACTTTTATTTGCTGGAGAGAGCTCAGAGAAGAGATGGCAAGATGGCTTTTTTTATGACAAAAAAATGAAATATATCATTAAAAACTGTGTTTCTATTGGTATCTAATCACTTAACTATAATGACTGTTACGCTTTTATTCTCTTAGAATGAGTGATATATATATTTTTACCTCCTGTGGGTCCACATACATACCACCATTTTTACTATGGTGTCTCTGAATGGACAAACAACTGTGTTTTTGAAGCTTTAAAGCTGCAGTATTGGCTTTGTTTGATAGTAACTACAGCTCTGGTTGGGATAAGTAACGCCTTAAAAGGGCCATAGAAGAAGACAGTACACATGTACACAATGTTGAAGTAGTTACCTGTAGTGCAGTCATACCTGCATCTGAGGCCACTGGATCCACTCACAAATGAAAACATGTTTATGGCTGGAAGAATTTTGGCCACTGACGGCCACCGTACATCCACAGCTGTGCTTGTGGTGCGTTTTATTTGAACTCGGAACTCGGAATTTCCAACTTCCAAGTTGGAAGTTTCGCCTGGAACGGCCCCCTGAAGTTGGATTTCCGACTGGGAAGTCGGAGGATCCTCTCCAACCCCGACTTCACGTTTAAAGATGGCTGCGCCCTGTGTTTACAGTGTAGAAGCCCCTGTAATATCACGTTTATTTGCACTTTTGACCAGTTATTGTTGCATTAAATCAGCCGTACACTTAGTATTGTTGGAAATAAATATAGGAAGATACTGCCGGAGTGTAAATCACATTTTTCATGAAGTACGACGCCGCTGTCAGCTGTGACCACATCCAAAATCGACAAATAGCAAATGCTGCTTTTCTCAACAGCACTTTATCGTTTCAAAACGGCCGTTTCCTTTTTTTCAACGTCTGCCGTTGTAGTAAAACAGCAGTTAGAAATAACATTTTCCTTCTGTTTTCGTTGCTTTGCTGGTTTAAAACGACAATGGACCCTGAGAAATGGCATAATGTGGATGCTGCCATATTTTTTTCCCAAGTTGTAAACTGGAACGCTTTTATCTCGGCGTGACGTCATTCCCAGTTCCAACTTCCCAGTACCGAGGTAAATGGAACGCACCATTGGGATGTGAAGTCATTTCTATGACCATCTTTATGCCATTAAGCCAGTTCTTTTGCCCCTTTCACACTAGCACCTAGTCAGCCCAGCCTTCATTCAGCCGACTCCACACCACCCCGGTTTCGTCTGTTCTCATTACAGTCGCGGCCGTCCTCAGTGTGGGCGGGGTCTTCATAGCGCGGTTTCATGAAGTCATTTGTTTGCGACACA
>JBBBVU010000016.1:26085856-26106575 GCA_037177055.1 Atherinosoma microstoma
ATTGCAGCCGTGATGATAAAAGTCCAAGGAGTAAAAGAAAAAGGAATAAATAAAAACCTCTCAGATTGCAACAGTCTGTTTTTACTTAAGTGTGAAGTCCCCCAAATTAGACCAAAGCTGACCATGCAGTGAGGCTATAACAGAAAAGGGGAGGTGTGTGTCAGGTGCACTCATATAAAATCAGTCTTCTGGCATCTTCTGGCATCTACAATATAGCTGCTCTGAAAAAAAGGAAGTGGGGGGGAACAAAAGTTAAGTTTTTCCCATAAGTTGCTGTCCTGCTTTGTTTCTGCTCCTGCCAGGCTCTCTCCTCATTCACACTTCAGCTTGACCAACCACTACAGCTCGCACCATGCTGTCTCCCGCAATGGTAGAAATCAACGTGCTATGGGGCATTGACTGAAGTGAAGTATTTGGTGTTGAGAGCGTAAGGGTTTTAAATTATGATCACCTGATCAAGTTCTTTTGGAGCCCATATCTTTTGCCTGTACTGTCTGTTTTTATCCTTTACATGAGAGGCAAAGTAGGGATTCCCCTTTCATTAGATATTGTTCTCACAGTGCTGACTTTTTATTTTTCTGATTTTCTCCTAACAAAAATATATTATCTCATTATCTCCTCCTCCAGCTACTGTCTACAGGCCATTCAATTAACAAATGAGGTCAGAAAACTATAATTAACATATGCAATTATTTAGAGCAGAGAGTAAGGATGCATACATGCAAGGCTATTGTAAAGTTCCTGTTAATCTGCAGTTGGCAGAGCAGTTTGTTTGCAATAGCATTTTTACAGTGAATTAGCTGGTTGCAATGGCAATGTCCATATTTTCAGTATTGCTGTCTCTGGATTGCTGCTCAAGGATTGAGAGTAGCTAATGGAGACTTAATCCAACTTCATGATTGACTTAAATGCCAAGCAGAGTGGGACTGTAGAGGATTTAAATAAAGTAACTGAAATTTCAGAAATTAGAAGGATTTGTGACATCCTTGACAAATAATCTGGTAAATGGTCTGGACCCTGCTTTTGAGACAGGCATAAATGTGCACCAGTCACATAAAGTTTTTTTCAGACCGATAGAAGGATGTGATGAAAATTAAGCCATCATTTATGCCTGGTCTAGGTGATTATGTTATTAGGAAGTCTACTCTAAACGCATCCATTTTCTAGCATGTGCCAAAAATATTGATGGGTCTGTCAGAAGGTGGATGTGTGATAGCCAGATTTCCTAGTGAGATGTTGAAAGTGCACACAGTTTTATTCATTTTGTTAAGAGTCAACACTGCACCATGAATCATTGATGACTTCTGTGATGGCTGCATCTACAGCCACACAACTGCAATGAACAGCATTACACATAACACTACACTTATATTCTGTTTTCTTTAGATAGAGGATTTAATTTGCAGAGCAATGCACAATTAGGTTTTGGGTTGGAAGTCATTTATTTACGCTGACATACCCTCATTGTTTCCATTGTTTCTGAGTTACCTCAGAAACAGCTACTCCTGCCCCTTGAAGAGAAGGGCAAGCAGGGAGCAGGCCTATATGCTAGAAACTGGACCATACCACAGCTTGATATCATGGGGGGGAATGTGGTTTATTTGTGTTAGTTTTTGTGTGTTCTGCCCCTTTTTGTATTTTTTTGGGCTGATCAGTCACCATTTAAGTTCCCCTTTTTCTCATTTTGTCACATCAGTTTGCATCTTATTTCGTTACCACTTATTTTAGTCGAGTACTTTGATCTCTTTCACAGTCCTATTTTCTTGTTAAATTTTGTATGTCTTCACTTTAATCATGTTTTGGGTTAAATGAAAACCCCTTTTCGACATCAACTTGTGCCTGACTGTCCTTTTACTGCTCAGTCCATCAACACTTCAGGCACTCAATCAGTGCTTCCATGCCAGGGTCAGAATATGTCATCACTGTGTCCACTCAAAGACATAAACACTATGACACACTTTTCTCCAATCTGTCAAAAAAAACCTGGATGAGATCATCTGCCAAGTGAAAACCACCACTTGCTGTCTTGGTATCCTGCCAACAGGGTTTTTAAAGACCCTGGATGCATGGCTTCAGATATTTTACAGATTGTAAACACTTCTCTGCTTTCAGGTGTCTTCCCTCAGACCCTAAAAACAGCCGTCATTAATTAAGCCACTCCCGAAAAAGAAAATATTAGACTAATCACTCATGAGCAGTTACAGGCCGATATCAAACCTCCCCTTTCTCATAGAAAAAGCTGTCTTTTAGCAGCTACATGACTTCCTGACACTACTGGAAGTGCACTCTACTATAAGTTCGTAAGGAGTAAATATTTGAGTGCAATGACCACAGCCGCACCATCAGATTCAATTAACGGCACTTTTAAAATTTAGTTTACAAACAGGTGATTTTGCATTATTACAAGAAATAACATTTACATGACAAATAAAAAAAATGGGCCCTTTAAAGAAAATAAAAGTCTCCTTTTCTTGAGTTGTCTCTCAATTCAAGCGCTTTTAAAGCCAACGTCAAGTTATGTCAGATCAGATGGGTTCTGATCTGCTTGAGTTCAAAAGTCAAGAATCCCTATGGTCTGAAGGATCATTGGGGTGCACTTTTTCTATTGTGTGTTTAAGGTCGTGCCGCCTTAGGTGACGGGCACAATCCTACCACAAGCAGACAGTTTGTCGGCTATTTCAGATAAAGTGTAGATCCTGTTTCCTGGATTCAAGCTAGGTGGCTCGCCGTCTACTGGAATCTGCTGGAAGTCTTCGGGATCATCCACAAGAATCGTTTCATCCCAAATACAAAACCTGACCGAAACGCACTACAGAGTGATGCAAGGCCCGGTCTCAGGCTGCACCCTCAACAGGTGGAAACGCTTCGCTGTTATAGTTAAAATTTTTGCTACTGACAGGACTCTAATTCCTCCTCAATATTTCGCTCTTCATGTGCATGCTCTTCGCTGCAACAGCAGAGACAAAAGAGGAAATAAAAGCTTCTGCGACTCGTTAAGTTCTTTCCCAGCCTAGATTGTACTTGGCATCTAATTGGCTGTTGAATGTTTAATTTGTTCCCTGTCAGATCATCGTTGTTTCCCCAGTGTCTTCTTCAAGTTCCTTGTTTGCCTCTTTGTTGTGTTTTTTGAGCGTTGCGTTACTTTTTGGTTTTCCTGCATATAAAGTGCCTTTAGTTTTCCTAATTAAACCTTTTATCTCTACATCCACCTGCCTCCTGTGTCTTACCCTGCTGCTTTCTCAACACACCGTGATACCCATTAGTGCTGTCCATTTCAGCTAAACCGAGATCTGTCAATTAACGGGTTCAATGGACACAACCCAGCAATCTTAAAAGGAATCCCAATTATCAGCATTTGTTGGCCTTAACATGTACATTTTGCCCTGTTCTAAAATCCATTATTGCTGGCATGTGAAAATTCCAAATTACTTTAAAAATCGTATGTATTTACAACGTTTTTGACCTACGGAGGTCACTATTATTTTGCTTGTGCAATGCATTCTGGGAAATGACTTATTAGGGTTGCTCTCAAGACTAAAATATCAGGAGGCAAGGCTAATGCGGCTTGTTTGTGGCAAGTTTTTCTTCTTAAACCGTGGATCCACAAAAGCAATGGGGCACTGAACTGCTCTTTGTTTTAGTTTCCAGTCAAAAGAAAAAAAATAGCAATGTGAGTCTTTGTTGTTTTCTGAGTGATACAATATTTACACAGGCATTGTGCTGGTTACTGAAAAAATTTAACTAGTTACAGTTACTAATTACTTCATTAAAAAAGTAACTTAGTTACTTTGTTGATTACTTATACCAAAAAGTAATACTATTTAATTACTTTTTAAAAAGGATATTCTGAAAAATGCTCCAATTAATATCCTCATAATTTCATTCATTGTGGTAGGAAATATAACCTCAACAATGGAGTCATTTTTCAACACTTATTTATTCAAGTCAGGCCAAATGATTTGAAAATAAATGAATAAATAAATAAAATAACAAGGCTTTGGGGATGAGGCAGCATGTTGCATGTGTGACAGTATGGATCCTTTCACTATGCCTCCGATTGATGATGTGCCCTGGCTACTTGGCCACTGGGATATCCCTTTGGCTGAATGATCAGCGCACATGACTCTCACCCGGGAGGTTGTGGGTTCAATCCCTGCCTGAGCCCTCCTACGTCCTGCCACACATGCAAGGCTCACAAAGTGTATTGATGCAGTTTCTCCTACTCTTTAAATATTTTCATTTAAAATATTTTCTAACTTATTTGCGGGCATTTTCACTGTCTCTATGTCAAGTGAAATTTTTCAGCGTGTGGGTGGGTCGGACTGTTGCATTCATGTTTCCCGTTCTGCTTCCAGTGGACAGCTGTGAGAGAATCAGGCTTCACAGAGGGAGCAGAGGAAGCCTGAATACGCAACTACACTTAATAAAACAAGCTCCAAAACCCGCGACTGACGATATTGGCGACTTTCCAGAAAAACAAGCCCAAACAGGCGGAGGTTACCAGACGACCCGCAATACATCAATGCTGTAAACAGAGCTGCAGCTGCTGGTCAACATTAATGTAGCTAGAAACGGACTAACGCACCACAGAGTAACGGTAACTGAGTTACTTTATTTAAGGGGTAACGCAGTAGAGTATTAGTTACTGACAAAAGTAACAGCGTTACTAGTAACGCGTTACTACCCAACACTGTTTAAAGGCAGATTTAATTTTATTGCACATTTCATGTTCAAGACAACTCAAATTGCTTTTAATAAAACAACCCAAAACTCAAAACCAATAAGCAAGGTGCAAAAGAAACATTGAAATGAGAGAAATAAAACAAACTGAAGAAATAAGTTAAAAGCAGAATAAGATCTGTCCATCTCAACAAATTCCCCCTCTGCTCCTCCTCCAATTCCTTATCTAAAATTATAAAACCCATTCATTCCTTTAAGTCCTGGATACGTTAGCAGGAAGGGTCAAATGTCTGCTAAATGCAACTTTAAGGATTACATTCATGCGCCATTTTGTTCCCCAGTCGAAGTTGCAGTATACCAGACCAGACATATATGCCAAGCAAAGAAACAAGACAAGATCCAGGCAGCGTTTTCTCTGAAGGTCTTGCTTAAATCAACAAATCAATGTCAATTTACATTTCAGATTTACTACGAAGACATGGCTCTGCTGTCTGAGTGAAAAACTGGCCGATTGGCAGTCCAGACATGTCATTGTCCTTTAGATTAAATCAGGTGTTTGAAGGATGTGCACAATTCAGTCTCAGTCCAGAATCTGTCACAGTTATGTTCCACAGAGCACAATATAACAGTTTTTATAATAAAGGCTTGAAAAAGGGAAAATCACTCGGTTTCTCGCCTCAATCCACCTTTTCAAATTGCTAAATGCCGACGTTTTGTGTCACAATGACTCACAGGCAAAAAGATTACTATGTTTTCAAGGTTTCTAAAATGGTATATCTTCTAGTTGTACCATAACTATGTCTTGTGTAACAAGAAAATTGCAATGATATAGAAAACCTTATAAGGAGATAGGAGGGTAGAGTTAGAGTCCGAATTCTAATTCAACTGTATTATTGGTCACCGTTGGTTAGAGTTGGCTACAAAAATAGAGTTATTATTAAAGGTAAAGAATTGTGGTTTGGCTTGAATATTTATAAATCTGTGGTTGCAGGTTGCATCACGTTGCCTGAAAATGTCCCAATACTCTCCCTGTTTTCCGATGATCAATCTCATTCTCACTGCATCAAATTTCCTGCTGGAACTTTGGTGCAATTTCATAATCTCCTTAAAGGAAATGATGGATTTAATCTCATCTTTCAAGGTGAACACAGTGAACTACCTCCCTTCTGAAAATCTGTTCATGATGATAAAAGATTTTAGAGTCAGTCTGACTCATATCAGTCTGAAATGAGATTGACTCAAGTTTGATTTTAAAGACGCACTTCAGAACACGCCCTCTATCGGCGGCATCCATCTTCATCCAAGTTGTACTGTGAGATCTCTCCAGATAGTAAAAGACAGTCTTATCTTGACTCTAGTCTGATTTCTTGTTCTGTTTCTCTCTTTCTTTTCCTCTCTTCCTCCAATTGCATTCCTTTGCTCAATCCGCCAGGGTGGGTGTTAAAAAAAGCCAATGTGTTGATATCCGCTTGCTTGCGGTGAGACTCAGCTGCAACGTCACAGCGTCTCGGAAAATAAAGTTGTAAAGTGGTTTCTCAGCATCCGGACGCCCCAGAACTGCCTTAATTCTTGGTGGCAGGGATTCAACAAGGTGTTGGAAACATTCCTCAGAGATTTTACTTCATATTGCAACCAAGTCTGACTCCAAATTGTGTAATACCTACGTTGGTCCACAGAGCCTTATTAAGGTTTATGATTCAACACCCTTAAAATATATGTTGTTGTCAGGTTTATCTTGTTAAATACATTTACAAATAATAATAAGAATAAGAATCTCAACAATAATGCTACAATTACAGAAATCACCTTTTTTTTCAAAGAACTATTTACAGTTCATTATTACACTTTTGGCTCAAAGTGTAGAAATACATTCAAGTTTAAAAGAATATTAATAATACTAAATAAATAAATGAATGAATAAATAAATATGCAAATAACCAAATAAAATAGATGAAAAAACAAACAAACAAACCAGTTTGAGCAACTGGACATAAACTTCCTTCTGGTTGGTTGTTAATAGCGTCCTTAGCAACAACTGTAGCAACAACAAAGAATGTAGTATTCCTACAATTTCGTTGAGAGGCCTGAAAGAATGGATGTTGAAACAAAGAAACTACGAATCGTATAACCAAATGGATATTATGAAATTAAAGTGTAGATTTGTCACTAAAAAAGTTATCAAAACGAAGCTAAAACCACAATCAATCTTAAAATATAACAATTTTCACCTAAGATAGAAGGGATCTCCGAACTGTTTTCTGCTCACGCCGGGGGGAAAGTCGGCAGTCATGTGACCCAAACTTTGCTTGTAGAAATGACTAGGAAAATGAAACATGCTATAATTTCAGAGCGCATTTTGTGAATTGGCTATGTTTTGCACTGTGGACCTACATAGGTATTACACAATTTGGTGTGAGACTGGGTGCATATTGACATGATAGCATCACACAGTTGCTGCATATTCATGATGAGAATCTCGCATTCCACCACGTCCCAAAGGTGAAATATTGGATTGAGATGTGGTGACTGTGGAGGCCGTTGGAGTACAGTGAACTCATTGTCATGTTGGAGATGATCTGAGCTTTGTGACAGGGTGCATTATCCTGCTGGAAGTAGCCATCAGAAGATGCTCCACTGTGCTCATAAAGGGATGGACATGGTCAGTAACAATACTCAGGTAGGCTGTGCTACCCAGTAAGCAGTAAGTATGGTACAATTAATCTTATGTAACATGGTTCATGCTGTATATAGTTCATCATGTCTGTGCCCCTGGTTGTTGTATAACTTCTTTCGCTTCGCCTAAATGGATTTCATAAGCAGCACGCATTTTAGGCATGTGATAGACAGCCTCTATTAACAGAATGTAATATAAGAAAAGCTCTGACAAAATACAGTTTAATATTCAGAAAGTCTGCTGAAGTTAGTTTTGATCCATTTCTGTGGACTTAGATGACAGGCCAATTTAGTCTGAGTACACTATGACTACAAGTTCAAGCCTTCATGGTGGAGAAATGATGGGCATTTTGTAATGCTTTCCATCAGGATAATTAGTGCTGACGAGCACAGAGATGCAACGTGCCTCCTAATGCTTGCTTCCACAAAACCTAAAGTGCTTTACTTCTAAGAGGTTGGACTGATGAAATACAAATGTAATACCTCTTGAAACAGTGCAAATGAAAACTTTCACCATCCTGTAAACATTCAGGCAATTACACAGCTGCCCACACAGCGAGGCAAGTAGAAGCGACAGCTGCTAAATAAACTTGTGCACACCTTCTGCATGGAAAAGGGCTCCCCTGCCAGCTGTAGAGCTTTGTAGCACACTGGCCTGAAGACTGTCCCCCACACTCATAAGGATAAAATGACTTTCTTGGGGTATTTTAAAATTTATTGGACTGCAATATAAAGGAGAGGGATGACCAAAACAAATGGGATTGAATGTGGGAGTCTGTTTTCATCCATATATATTTATCCAGCTGCATGTTTGTAGGAGCGGCGTGCTAATGCTTATGTGTTTTAATATTTAAACACAAGAAAGAATTTCATGTTGACCACTTGGTGATGTTATGAGGCGTAAAAAGGAACTTGTATAAAGTCAAGTCTTGTGGGAGAACTTTCTATATTTCTAATGGATTATTTTTCCCTCTAAATACATTTTTCAGTTAAACAACTGAACAGGTGGAGCTGATTAAGTGACCGCTGTCTTCTGTCGGCTATCTGGCTGTGGATGACGACATGTCTGTGGGTTGGAACAATGAGGTCTTGCAGCCCCTGTCCTACCTGTTGATCTTCAATTAGAGATAGTATTAATTACACTTTCTGAATGTCTAATTTAACCTCCACAGCTCAGTTATTAAGTCATTATTCTTTATTTTCTCTGCAGCTGCCATATATAACAGAAAGGTTTTCATCCAACACTGCAATCATGGGCTGCTCTTACGAAAAGAAAGACATCAAATGAATGTCTGAAACGCTGCACTAAGTGGAACAATGCCTTCTCCTTCTTTTCTTCATATTCATGAGCTGGTGAACAATTTGGGTGAGTTTCAAAAGAGTCAGAAACTTATTCAAATCCTCAGACAGACTGAACTATTTTGTAAGAGGACCATTGTTGCAGATATGTAATGTTCATTTTCAGAAAATGTCTCTGTTCTCGTACAATAACCACTGCGTAATATGGGGGTTTTGCTAGCCGTCAGTCAATCATACAGTGAGTCTGCAGAGATGTCATCTCTGTTTCCTTCATGCTGTTTTAGCTTCAGACTTTTTCAGCTCGATTGTTTTAAGCTTTCCAGTCATTCATTGACACCTGCAGAGACGGAGCTGCAGGTGCAGGAGGCAACGATTCACAGCAGATAAGCTTTTAATTTGGTGTCATTGGCCACTGATCATTTAACTGAACCATAATGAATTCATGTCCTGCAGGGAGCTCTGATTTATGTCTGAGTGTATGTCAAAGCATATCCACCTGTAAATCTCCTGAAACATTAGTTTTATTGGCCACTTTAACTGTAGGGCATTACAAATGGCTGTTTGTGAGTCCTCTGCTGACTTTTTGTGTGACGTTACCAACTACTAAATGTTTTCACTGATGTGGATAAATTTCTTGACCTTTATAGACGGTTTAGTACACAACTGCTGAATAATATGAAATTGCTTTATGTTTCAAGCAAAGTATATCAACAACTCATTGCTGTGATATTTGGGGAATTTTGCACATTCAGATTCTCCCTCAGGATGAAATCTAATGACCCCTTAACTTCACATCTCACACAGTCATCATGCTAAACTCTAACTTGTCTAATACTTTAAATGAAGACTAAATACTAATGGCATTTCTGCCAAATCAGCCCTAGTTTGTCTTTAGTGAATGTTCCAGCAGGTTTATGTGCTTGTTGACAACTGTGTATACAACACAGTTAAAAGAACTGCCTCACAGAGCTGCTGACAGGGCTGTAGACATGAATCCTGCCAACAGAAACCCAACTCAGAAATACGTTTAATTATATGAATGTCCTAAGAAATGTCTCACGTGGACAATACTGAGTTGGGTTTCTGCTTTTCAAAATCCCCCTTTGAAGAGTTAAATTGTTTTGGATTCACAAGTTCATCATGGAAAACTACAGTCTTTATGTGATGAATTCAAAGGCCACTCTCTCTCAAGTGATGGCAAACACACCCCTGAGACCTCCAGCACAGAGCCAGAACTGAGGGGGAATCAGCACTTTTTAAGTTTTGACAGTGGATCACTAAAAGCTTGTCACATATGTCAAGAGAAGCGAGAACTTTGACGTTGCAGCCGAGTTTTGCTTTATGCACTGCGTCACACACAGGAAAGCGGATATAAACACAAGAAGACATTATTGGAGGAACGGAGGAAAAACCTAGGGATGGGTACCGAATTTGGTACTTTTATTGGTACCTACTGAATTCCGTCGGTACTACCGAGTACTGATTCACGTAAAATCAAACGGTACCATGTTTCGGTACCTATGTCGTCATTTTTTAAAACGTCTGTTATATTGACAGATTGCAATTCACACCCCCGACCACTGGGTGGCGAGAGAGCACATTAATCAGCTGTTGTCTTGTGAGTACTACGGTCTCAGACCGGTGGAACTGAAACACTGGAACAGAAGCAGCGCATGCTCCAACCGCTGAAGTGAGCACTTGTGGGATTCAGCCTCCAGAACGCCAAAACAGCCGTAAAAAGTCGTCTGTCCGAGGCAAAAGTCCATCCAGTAACACGCTTCTCTGCTAAAAACGGAGCTGCAGGGAGCATCAAAGATTTCACACACACGTTGTCAGACAGATGTCTCACTCTGTCGGATTTTCTAGAGCAACTCGCCTCACTCCAACATTTTCTTTCAATCTTAACACATTGAACCTATTTTCAGTACGCAGAATTTGTGCAGGGATGCAGGATGGATGCTGGATTAGCCATTGAATAGGGGGCGTGTCACTGAGAAAACTGCAAAAGTTCTGTAGTGCGTCTTTAACAGGGTGTAAATTAGGCCAAGATAATGCTTGATCCCCTTCTCCTGGATCATGGGACACAACATTTTTTAATTGTCTGAGGCATTCATGTACCTATCCTGGGGTCATGTTTTAATTTGAACAGGGTAATGTTCAAAGTTTCCCAACTTTTTAGCAGATATTTGCAGTAGCCCTTCACTGTTCAACCAGCTGGGTCTGGATGTCGTACAGATATAGACTTTTTCCATTTATATACAAAACGGATTTAAACTAAGTATTAAATACTTTGATCATTTTAAAATACATCTGGAAGCAACAAATATGAGATAAAAAGAACATCATGTAAAATTTTTAAATAATATAAGAGCTTAAAAAAATCCATATCTTTATTCTTAGAGAGCTGCAACTTATTTACATTATTTTTAACCACATCATCTCTGCCATGCATTCTTTATTCCAACCTGAACTTTTAAAATACTTTTGAAGCATGAACAAATTTTCCGATCACCCTATTTTTTAAAATTTTATATTACACCTAAGTTATTGTGGCAAGCTGCATCTGTTGGTAAATGGATGTGTAATTACTCTTCACCCAGAATAAGCCATCCATCACTCATCTAAAATGATGGATTGGAGACTTTTATCTTTCCTCACTATTTTTCCAACATCTGATGCATTCATCAGGCAACAATTCTTTTTCCTGACAGGCTAAAACTGTGATCTTTCATGGTGATCAAAACTCTCCCCAACCGCCTCCTCTCTCTCTCTCTCTCTGTGTCCCCATAAATGAGCAATGAAGCATCGGTAAATCACAGCCCAGGCGTAATAACTTGCGGCGCTTCCTTCATAAGGGCCTCTGAACCTGTCTCGTCTGACGCATTTACATGCACTTTATGTCAACCGTCTCTTTCACTCGAGAGGAGAGGACATCAGCTGCAGCATATACTTATGGAGAGCAGGTTTTTGTTTCACAATAAATGTGTACAATATGTTAAAAAGGAAGAGAAGATTATTAAAATAAACTTAATGACAAATTAAATGAAAATACTGGCTAGACTTTAACTTTATTTGTTCTCACGTTGCAGTCACCAAGTTAGTTTCTGAGATTAGGGAACACAGGAAAAGAGAAACAAGCAATCGAATGAGGAAACTGGAGAAAACTAGGATGAATAATTACTTCCCAAACTGTGTGTTGCAACCATTCATCACAGCTTATCTTCTGTCTTTTGGGTTTAACTTTGATCTCCCATTGCTGTCTTCCTTGGTAATAAAGTAGAATCACAAATATTTCGGCTAAACTCACCAAACTGTTGCCTTTTACACAACTCCTTTACCTGCTTGTTTGTGTTGTCCTATGTCTATATTACTGTGAATTATAAAGATTGTGACCAAACTACAATATAAAGCAGCATTTTCCTTTATTGATGTCTTCAAAAGCACAAGAAGAGAAGACATCTTTGTTGGCCAGAATTGCGTATCTAAAGGATCTTTTTTTTTATTAACTCAGTTCAATTCTCTTTCATGCCTAAATATGCTCAGATGTAGCCCTACATCTTTGCCTCATTTAATAATACATTTTATTTAACAGCGCCTTTCTCAACACCCAAGGACCATTTACCGTGCACAGATCTGTTAACATGCTAATTAGCCTTGCCTCCGCAGCTCCTCAACCTCGACTCTGCTCCAACACTCTGGACTCTTCGGCTCGGTGACGTTAGCGAAAAGCTCATAATGTGTTGCTAATGTTCCTGATGGACAGCTCTGACAGGTCTCTGGTTCCAGACTGTTGTTCTGAGATGAAAATCCTTGGCTATGGTATGGCTCTGACGGCTTATCTCGCCTAAGGAACTCCATGTATTCATGTCAACGAAGCTAGAGGAATGATTTTCAGAGCAATTCGGAATCTTCTGTCCTTATTCCCTTCGTTCAGGCCTCAGTTTGTGTGGGAAGAAGCACCCTGCCTGCGCTCATATTTCATTTTTGATTTATTCAAACTCTCGTCATTATTGTGTAAAACGGAATTTACCTTGAGTGCAGTTGATCCTAGCTCCAGGCCCACTAGGACTGTCCTGTCAACCAGCTCTGCAATCCTGGGGTCTGCCACCTTGAGGGAGTCCTGGACCAGGTCGGTGACATCCACCTGCCAGTCTGGTCCCAGCATGGTGATGACCTGGTCAGTTCCTTCCGTTGAGGTGGTGTGGAACTGGGTCAGGACCTTGACCAGAGCCCGCTGGTACTGCAGGGTGCAGCCTCGACTCACCCGCCGCTCATCCTCGTCATCGTCTGTGTCGCTGTCTCTGGTGCTCCTGGGACAGACAGAGAAAAAAAACAGAGAATTAAAATGAAAAGTGGAAATTTGTTTAACGTTCATCTAAAAAAACTGAGTTGGAAGAATCTGAGTATAGACTTAATATCTCTAATTTGACTTAATGTGTCCGTAAGTTGCCAACACAGAAAATGAGAACAGCTGAGGAACATTAAGAGACAAAAGGAAAAACATCGGCAGTCATAATTTCTTTAAACCGAGCATCTGCTGCTAACTTACACTCAGCTCTGTGTCATCATGCTTCATCTCAATTTGTGCCTTCTGTTCTGAAGCGTCTCCACTCATTTCATAATTTGACATCATAATACTGAGGAGAAACTTGGTGCCACTCCAAACAAATCCATCACATTGTCTGTTCTGATGCAGCAGTGATGAGAAAAAGCTCCTCCAAGCCAGGAAAGAAGGAATGATAATCACTGCAAAGCGGAATATTGGATGGATGCCCTTCTTATTCCTGGAGCTCTGGGCAGTAAGGTTAAACATGCCAGGTGCATCCCCTACCAAGCGCAATCTGCTCTACAACAAGATGTATGGGCAACCCAACTTCAGCAGGCTTGATAATCTGCCAGTTCCTCCTTAAAAGGCACTTCTCTGCTTAATCTTTGCTTAGACTTAACCATCTGAATGACTTTAGATTCAGGAGCAGCAGCAGGCTATTAGCCATTGACTAAGTGCAGGATTTCCTACCCTTAATTCAAGGAATGATTATTAGGCTAAGCACTTCTGTCTCGAGGTCTCATGAATGCTTTAGACTCCCTCTGCAAGAGAATGCATTGCTCTATAGACTTCCACCTTCTGGGTTTGATTATTAATTCATCTGAGCATGCCGCCTCTCCTCTTCTCACCTCATCAATCCCCTCAGTACTTCAACACTCTGCCTTTAACTTACTACAGGCAAGTTATATGATGTTGACACACAAAAGCTGCAAGGATTCTTTGGCACACATACACTATATGGGCAAAAGGTATTGGGACACCCCCTCCAAATCATTGACTTCAAGAAGAAAGGTCCATAAAGATATAGTAGAGTTGGTGGGGAGGAACTTGACTGAGTCATGACCTCAACCCAAAAACACTTTTAAGATTAATTAGATGGCGAGCCAGGCTTTCTCATCCAACATCAATGTCTGACCTCACAAATGCCCTTCTGGAGGAAAGGTAAAAAAAATCCCATTAACACACTGCTGGGGAAAGCATTCCCAGAGGAGTTGAAGCTGGAGTAGCTGAAAAGGGTGAGCCAACCCCATAATAAACCTTACAGATTATCAATGAGATGTCCCAGTACTTTTGGTAATATAGTATGTCTTAGTGTTGGAATGCAGGTGGGATTCCTGTGAATCCCAAAAGGCGGAGGAATATTTGCAGAAATGGGGTTGTGTGCAGTAATGTTTAGGTTTGGATGTGGTGGACATGAAGCAGACTTGATGTGGATCCGTCTTTAGGGTTTTTAATGTTTCGACTCAACCTTTTGGTATTGCAGATCTTTCATTGATGATGATGAATCTTATTGAAAGCTGCCTGAGCCATCTGTGGAACCTGGATTGGGTGTAATGCTGAAAGTAAGTATGTGTTATGCCTTTTCTTTTTCATGTTTTGATCATTTAACTGATGTCCCTTTCTTATTAATCATTATCCCATTTATATGTTTGAAAAACCTAAACTAAATAAAACAGCTCTTTATGTGAAAATTAGTTAAAAGTCTTTATAAATATTAACCACATAATGAAATGGAAACTTCTCCCATCTGCATCAACCATTTCCTCCTCCTTCTGGTCAGTGATAAAACTACTGCCTCTCGTCCTCTACAGTACCTGGAAAAATGCAAAGATGAGGGAGAATGTTCCCACAATGACTTCATGATGCACTCCTCGCAGACGCTTCCATCCAAAATTTAACAAGTTGCAAATATGTGAAAAACAAACAAAGCTGTAATACTGTGATGAACCCCTGAGACGCCTGTCGTTATGTGTCTATTTTCAGTTGTTGGTTAAGCTTTGAAAAAGATCAGTTTGGGGTAAAAATGGAGCCTTTTTAATGGCACCTACATGTTAGAAAACAAAATTTTCCTATCTGGAAAAAGATTTCTCAATTTTCTAGGTTACTGTGAGGTTTCCTGAGGTCACCTCAGACATTTAAAAGCCTACTATATAACTTTTGACCTTAAAACTCCACTTTCCGGACTCGTTTGATGGCACAGTGACATCTATTATGTGGATTTCTAGAGCAGTCGGGGCCCAAAAACCCCGCGGCTGAAAAACCGCACTATATAACTTTCACATCCGGGACGCCACCTGCTAAGTTTCACTTTGGCCACGCGTTACACGCCAGCATGCGAATGTAAAAAAACTGGTAGTTTTGAATGCACATCGGTGGATTCAGCAAAGAAAAGTTTGAAGACATAATTGGAGGAAGAGAGGAAACTATGGAGAGCCAAAGAAGAGCAAGAGATAAGACAAGAGTTGATAAAAGACAGTTTTTTACTGTCTGGAGAGGCTTATACTACAGGTAGAATCCAAGATGGATGCCGAATTAGCCGTCGATAGGGGGCGCGTCACTGAGAAAATAGCATAAGTTATATAGTGGGCCTTTAAAGTTCATTACAGGACAAATAAAGGTGTAACCATGATAAATTCAGACCTGGTGATTCTACTACAAATAGAACTTTTTCCGTTTTCTGAACATTTTAAGGCTCAACATCCAGAATGTGGTTCAGTCAGTTCGAGCTCAGGAAGAAAATGTGTAATATTAAGATTTTTGGAAGATTTTATATCCAAAGGTAGATTTTTTAGGTTCCTCTAAATTTTGTAAAGTCTGTAGAATTAGTAAAAAAGAAGGAAAAGAAAAATGCTTTGAAGTTTTCTGAAATATTAGAATATATATGAAGAGTCCCAGTGATATTTATTATTTTTCTGTTCTAATTGACATTTTGTTGCATGTTTTTCTTTTTCTATGCTGTCTGATGAGCAGTGCCGATTTAACTTACTGAATTTGCTCGATAAATGTGATTACTCCCAGGACATGTGTAAGACCTAAACAAATTGCAGCCTATGGACAGAAATATGAGCCAACCCGTTTGAGATGGATATTTTTTAGTTTCATTCCAGTGATTTCTGTACAACAGCCTTCCTGCATTTTTCACTTTTAAATGAAAATGTTTAACATCTGTGGCATCACTCTTTAAAATCCCGACAGGGCTGTTAAAAGTACCCATGCCAGAGAAATCGATCAGGATTATACATACAGCCTGCTATGCATTTTGATTCAAAGGAAGTCAAAAACAAACATGGAGCAGAGGCATGGAAGAAATCCCTATTTATCATTAAGGCACAATCACAAAACCACCAGAAAATATGACATGAAAATGACTCATTTTGCAATTTTTTTTAATGTAGATTTGAAGGGAATTGGATTAATTTTGAACAAGATTTACTTAACATGAGGAGCACGGTTGGGCCTGTGAGGTTTATGATGTCTTCTCTGCTACAGGAAGAGCTTTGTTAAGAGAATGTATTTGGACTTTGAATCTAAAACTATAACAGACTCTGCATTACAAACCACAGAGGTAAAGAGAGGTAAAAAGAGGCACAGGCTGTTTGAAGTTTTTCAACAGCATGAATTCCCAAAGAGTGAATTTAATCAAAAGCAACCGTGTGATGTTTTCTACCACTTTAAATGGTAAATTGATAACAGAGTGCATTGAAAATTTGGAAATCTAAATTTATGGCGTTTACCTCTTTACTCTGAATGTTGGTACTGTGGGCCTGGATGTGCTGCTGCACCTCCAGGATGTACTTAGAAAGTAAGCAAGTTAACTCTGCAGCAGACACTGAGACTGACAGACTCTGTTACTCATTCATTTAAAGGCAGAGAAAAACCCAATGAGACAATCAGACTCACTCTGTCTTTCTCCAGGAGTTTCACAACTTGGCTCAGGTCACTGCAAGTTTACCTTCCAGAGTCAGTACCTGAAAATAAGGTTGATATTTTCTCTTCCCCAGAAGAATATTGTCCGTTCGTATTAGAGTCTCCGATACGAGCGTAGAAGCTTGAGCTTCAGTGCACATGGGCTGCCTGCCCGATTACACTTTCTTTCCTTTTTTAGCGCATGTTACTGGATAACACGGCCAGTGAGCAATTCTGCTTGCACTGGAGCTTTGGTCCACTCCAGGCCAGGAGGCCCTGATGTGTGTGGAGGTTCAGTGTGTGTCACTTTGCAGAAGCGAATGGATGTAGGATGGAAAGAAAACAACATAAAGGAACAGGAAAGTTAAAGAGGCAAGAGAGAGTGTGGGGGGGTTAGAGGTTGTGTAAAGGAGAGTCAGAGTGATGGTGAGACGAGGAAGAAAACAAGCGATAAGAGTGAGCGATGGGAGGACTGAGAGGAGTTAGAGGAAAGACAATAATTCAGTCTTACAATACAGATAATCATCATGATTAGGTGCTACTGGAGTGGGTTTGGGCTGACTAACAAGTTATTACCTTGTATGAGAGATCTTGTTTTCCATCCTATGTCCGAGGGGTTATTTACAGTGCTTTGTTAGCCCTTTTGTCAACATCATATAATTCATTATTGCAGCACATCATAAGGACTGTAAATAAACAAGGCCAAGGTCAAGACAAACACCGCCTGCTTCCTCATGCCAGGGCTATTGTTAGTGTCGGCATTAATCAGACATGATTTCTTGAAAATCCTGTGACTGTCTCTCCCTCCCTGGCATCTCAGTACGATGGAGCTTGCCAGTGTCGTGAGCCGTTGTTGGCTATGGTCTTGTTGTGTTCTGGCACATGTCCAGCTTGTTGTTTTACAAGTCAAAAGATGTTTCAAAGTCTTCACACTCAAGTTGAAGTCAATTCAAGGTGCAAAACTTTGGTTTCAAGTCAAATCAGCTCATCAGATATGATGTAATGAAACACATATAGACACAAGGATCTGATTACATGAGACATCAACATATGCTAACTTAGTAGACATTGCCCAGCCTAGCAGTATGTCTACTGAACTGTACAGTGTCCATACAGTTAGGACATATGCACATGATGAAATGTGCATATGTCTTTTGTTAAAGAAAAATTCCAGGTATTCTTAGATAGGAGGCAACTCTAAACCGACGGCAATGTTTCTGACAAATCAGATCAGTTTTTTTCAGAAAACTTTAGGGTTGAGAGTAAGAAAAGTTCTGCTTTTAGGCCAACCAGGAGACTTGCCCTGATATTAGCAGCCCTTTGATGCAGTTTAAAGATTCAGGACGAGCCGATCTCTGAAAACTTAACTGCAATTTTCTTGTCAACATCAAAAATTTTTAAAGATATATATTTTCCTCTTTATGAAAGCCACCGTATGAAAAAATGAGATCTGCTGATAGTTCAAGCCTTTCATTACTGACAACATTTGGTGCCAAGAACCCCAATGATATAAAAATCTAATTCATATGCACTGCAAACATGCTGTACTCTGAGAAACAATATTTTACCAATCTGTTCACCAGTCTGTGCATCAGAATATGCCAAAATGTGCTTCCTTTCTGCCTTCCATAGAGGACAAGCTGATGCAGTTGAGGCCTCAGTAACAGCAACCAGTTAAATACTGTAGTTTAAAAAAGAACAAGTTCAAAGTCATGACAGCATGTCAAGGACAAGGAAAGACTACAGTAAGTCTGGGAAGTGTAACTCAGAAAGTAGAAAGCTGTCACGGTGACTGCAAAATATCATAATACATTATAATGAAAAATCACAGAACTGCAGCGATGAAACTGACTGGAGAGCAAAAACCAAGTCAGCATCAACCAAATCACCATGTCCAGAGCTCAATGCAGCTTTATTACACAGAAGGGCTGCTGCTGTCATGTAGTGTTAAACCACAAGAGGAGAGTCGGTCCACGTACTGTCATGCAGTTAATTCTTTCCATTAAAATGAGCTGAAAAAAAATTTAAAAATAAAAACATGGTTTTTCCTGTTTTTGTTTCCTAAATAAAAATGAAAAATTGGATAATTAACTTTTATGCATTTTCAGATTTGTGGAAAGATTGAAAAAGGAAAAAATGGATTCAAAGCAACAAGACTGACCCCTTTCATTGTCTGAGAGAAGTCTGAGAGAAGTCACATGACCTTGAAGTTATCTCTGTTCCGTGTTCATCTAAAACTGTGTTGGACTCATTTGATCATCATGATTGAATACATACAGAATTAAATGCTCCCTGACTTTGTTTCACATGTGGATCAAGATACTACTTGAGTCCGACCACTGTGCAAAACCTTCTCCAGCACATCCCAAAGATTCTTCATGGGGTTCAGGTCTGGACTCTGTGGTGAAAATGATGTCTCATGCTATTTCCACTTTCCGTTCTCACCACTCTTTCACTATCTGAGCCCATGAATCTTGGTGTTGTCATCTTGGAATACAGCCGTGCCATCAGGGAAGATAGAATAACCTGCAAATTCTTTATATTCAGGTATTCAGCTGGCTTCATTCTTTGGACACATGATGTTGCCTGAACCTAGAGCTGAGCAACTGCAGCAACCCCAGATCAGAGACTGCATCACTTCATCCTCCTCTCTTCTTACCCTGATGCTCTCATCACTCTGGAACAGGGTCAATCTGGACTCCTCAAACCACATGACCTTCTTCCATCGCTCCCGAGTCCAATCTTTATGTTCCCTAGCACATTGAAGACTTTTTCTCTGGTTAGCCTAAATGATTAGTGTTTTTTTACGGCTAGACAGCTGTTCAGTCCCAATCCCTTGAGTTCCCTTCACATTGTTCATGTGGAAATGTTCTTATTTTCACTATTAAACATAGCCCTGAGGTCTCCTGTTGTTTTTCTTCTATTTGATTACACCAAACGTTAAGTGATCACTATCATTCAGGATGTTTTTCTGACCACATTTCTTCCTGGGAGACGATGGTTCCCCACAATCCTTCCAGTTTTTAATAATGCGTTGGCCAGTTCTTAACCCTATATCCAGGTGGCCACTCTTTTTTGGCCAAGCAGTGTATTTATCATGATGAAGAAATTAAATCAACACACTTTTAGATGTGTGGTCAACACAGTGTTCATGGAAGAGTTCATTTCTGGGACATGTGACTTTTCTCAGATGAAAAAACTAAATCAAAATGAGCTGCTTGTAATAATTTTTTTAAAATTTTCATTATGTACACAAACTGGGCATTAAATAAAAGGTTTGTTATCCAATTTTCATTTTGGTATAGGAAACAAAACTTGGAATAAGAAGGGCTTTTTCTGTTTTTTCATTTTTTGACACCTTTGGAATAGTGTCAATGTTTTTGACTAATGACAGCAAAGATGTCAAGCACTTGGTTTGACCAACACAGTCATTAGATATGAACATAACCATGGACATTGCAAATATTTCTCTTTCCTAAACTAATCAGTCCTATCCCTGCTTTCAGGTGTCTTCCCTCAGACTCTAAAACAGCCGTCATCAAGCCACTCCTGAAAAAGAACAACTTAGACACTTCCCTCATGAGCAGCTACAGACCGATATCAAACCTCCCCTTTCTTAGTAAGATTATAGAAAAGGCTGTCTTCCAACAACTACACAACTTCCTGTGACTAAATAACTGTTTTGATGTCTACCAATCAGGTTTCCGGCCACATCACAGCACTGGGACTGCTCTAGTTAAGGTCTTTAATGATATCCGCTGGAACACAGATAGCAGGAACATTTCAGTTCTGGTACTACTGGATCTCAGTGCTGCATTTGACACGGTCGACCAT
>JBBBVU010000016.1:26114586-26128801 GCA_037177055.1 Atherinosoma microstoma
CACACACACACACACACACACACACACACACACACACACACACACACACACACACACACACACACACACACAAGAAAGCATGCCCAAGCTGCAGCACCACTTCGGCTCCTGGAGCTATAGCTGCTGATAAACTTGGCTGGCTAATTGCAAGTCAAAAGCTGTTAGCGACTCTGGGTATCAGTGGTCCTGTGGGGGCTTGCTGAGGAGGGCTTTCACACACTGAGCCACCACATGCCGTCACACTGCTGCTAATGCGCTGTGGCATCTTCCATGGTGCCAGCAGATTGCCTGGGTGGAGACAGATCGTCAGGACAAACGCGAGAGCTGCCGGAGTTCTGGTTGTGCACTGGTCTGAGGGTGCAGGATGAGAGACTGGTTGTGTTCTTAAAGGTAAAAACACCTCAGGGCCTTTCACACTTTTATTCCATTACATTAGCGAAGTAAATTTCCCAAGCAAAGGCAGCAGCTTCTGTCCTTTAATGCTTTAATGCTGATTTACTGTAACGTCCCCGCTCATATAACACCTCTTATATTACAAAGTCCTCTGTTAATCTGTGTTCTGGAGCAAATAAATGCCTTTTGTTCACAATCAGATCAACATAATTTTCTCATTATTTAACCATTTTTCTGTTTTACCAAACTGCTGTTCAGATTAAATCAAATTTTTCATCTGACTCTCCCAGTTCACTCAAGACTTTCCAGTCCCAGATTGTAACACAATTGATTGAACTGATTTTACATCAAATTTTCAATCTTTAAGCCTGGAGGCAGGCGAACCTGCTGTCATCACTGCAGGCCCTTAATCAGGTTCGTCACAGCTCCTCTAGAGCTGTTTCACAGGGTGGGCGGTAATGAGCAAAATGACCTCTAGGGACCAAGATGGACTGGGTCAGAGTGACTGATCTCTCTACATTTAGATGGGAATGAGCAGAAAATCAACAAGGCACTGATATAAGCGAGAATATGTAATTACAGCAAGAAAAACGGGACCAATCTCATCCTTTTTTAATAATTTCCTCTAGCTTAGTGTTGATGGCCACCATGTGCGGATACTGCAGGGCTGGGACTGTGCATCATATTTAGCTGGAAACGTTGCCATGGTCACATCTTGTCGATGTAAAATGGATGTGCATGATTTATCGAACAACTACCATTTTTAAAAGGAGTTATGTGGAGTGCTGAGTTCATGTATGCCAGAGAAAGCGTGGAGAAGGACAAACTAAATGGAAGAAGCTGCCTGTTGAGCAGTGAGTGTCCAGTTTTTGCGACAAGCTTCAGCAACAAACGCAACAGCTTCTCTGGTTGCAAGCACAGTCCCACGTCTGCTTTCCTACTGCTATATGAAGTGAAGGGGGTTAAACCTGAAGCTAACCGGGAGGAATCATCTCTCCTGTGTAACAGCTGCTGGAGTTTACACGTACAGCTGTAACAACAGCACAGTTAGAAAACGTCACAAAAATGCTGCACTTCAGGAGTACAAAGATGAAAAAATGGTTTAACTGAAGCTCAATGGTCATACAGGGGCAGTGTTTAGCTCATCTGGTAGAGCAGCCGCCCAATAGACAGAAGGTTACAGCTTCTTGATGCTGCCGGCCAGGTTTTGGGAAGATAAAGTAAAATAAAATTGACTAGAGCCCACACAATCTTAAAAAAAACACTTGTGTCGTTGGAGGACATGGTTAATACAAATCACATTTTATAATTTCCCCCACAGGATGAGGTATTTTTCATTTCTTTAAGAACTAGAAGCGCCCAGATAGCACAGACCTCCGTCAAGCCATTATAATTTTGTTTTGCCAATGATTGTGGGCATTATCTTTTGAGTTTGAAGCTCTAATGGCAAAATTATTCTTATCTCCCCTCAATAAAGAGTCCTTCAAACATTTCTGGATACAGGTGGTTATCCGGATCCCACTCAAAATCTAACCGCTTGTTACTTTTTGCACTATTGACTTTTCCTAAAATTTTCATCAAAATCTGTCCATTACTTTTTTAATTATGCACTAACACAGGGGTTCCGAAACTTTTTGAGCCACGACCCCCACAATAACATATACATTGGTATTCGCAACCCCCCCTCCTGCGGCGACAATGACTAACTGTATGATATCAGATTGATCATCCTGCAGGATCTTCTAAATATAAGGCTTGAAAACTGTCAGTCTTAATGAATAAGGGGGATTAATGTGGATTTATTCATTATGTGTCAAAAAATTAAGGTAATTTTAGATCTATCTCTGCATTAATGGTTTAATTTTGACAGCCGTGATAAAAAAATCCCAAATTTCTTTGATAAATGTTGGATATATATTTTTACAAGGCCTATATATACTTATTCCATGATGCAAACTGGAATAAAACATGCTATTTCTGGACTACAAAACAGTTGATGCTATGCTGCTACACTCAGATTTCCTTCAAGTTTATTAAACAGATTGCGAGTGAATCTGATAATATTCACAGAAAGTGTAAACAGATGCAGATAACAGCACATTCACATTTTCAAACTAAACAGACAATGATGCCAGATTTTGTTTTCAAATCAAATTCAGCACTAAGCTAATTGCTGTAACATTCTGCCAAATGGAGGGTCCATTTAGGGAGACCATGTGTGTTAAATCACCACTGATTGACATAAGAGTCACAGTGCTGGGACTGATTTGTTGTGGTGATGAATTTTTTTCTCCATGTGATGAATGTGCGATTGCATCAAGACCAGTGCAATAAGTGAGTTCATTTGGCTCTGTTAGCTAAATGAGCCAGACCCCATTAGCCTGTTGTTGGTAGGATTGATGATGATGATGAGAGAGGGGGAGGGGGCTTAAAAAAAATCTCATTAAGAGAACATATGCCATCTTGAACTACTGTTGCTTACATAAATCAGTTATTTTACCATTATTCATATTTTTAAATGAACATATTTAAATATTGCTGTTTTTACTTTAGGTTGGAGATAGAAGTGTAAAGATGGATATTTTATGGGCCAAAATCTCTACAAGTCAAATACTTTTTTTTTTTACACAAACCCACTCAAAATCAGGAACCCAAACACCTGCAGCCCAGAGAGCTTGTCCCACTCTGGGTCCTATAAATCCATACAGACCTGTACCATCAGTTTTCAGTGTCATTATTATATGTAGATGTTATGGAGTGTTTTTTTCCTTACCAAGTAGTTTTGGTTCATATGCTTATTTCAATGCCTAAACCTAACCAGGGAATTTTTCTTCCAAAACCTGACCAGCCATGAATACATCAAGACTTCTACTTCTTTTTGCTTCTTTCCTGCTTAACACTGCTGCCCCCCCCCCACCCCCCCGCGCCCCCCCATTGCTCAGTTTGCATCTGCAAGCTCTCTAAAAAATATTCATGTAATGAACACAGAGGATGGAGAAAGGGCTCTGACTGCGTACCTTTTCAATGTTGAGTATAAATGGACCCTTAAACATATTCATAAAATTGATGAGGGGTGTTTAATCACTGAGTTTGAGAAATAACCGGAGCTATACAACCCAGAACCCCATCTTTGAATCTCATTTGAAATATGTTTCAGGTAAGTCACAGAAGTTTCAACTTACACATTTTGAGAAATGTAAATCAATTATGTGTTTTGTAAGTAATGTTTATTTTCAATCCCATTAAATGGCACAAAATGACAAAGGACACGTTCAAATCTCACAGACAGCAGGGCTTTGGACAAAACTGTATTTGAATCACTGGGATGAAGCACGGTTGGGTTGGAGTGTCGGAGAAGTCGATAGTTCCTATTCAGCTAGTAGTGCATCAATAAGGAAAAATCCCATCTGAAAGCTCAGCTTGCCGTCAAACAGTTTATTTATTGTCTTGGCTTTGAGCACATGACTGGTTCAGAACGAACAAAAAAATCATTATAACATCAGCTATAATGTGTACGGAGAGTCTTTAGTCATCTTAATGACTAGATCCCTTCAAGTCCTTTTTAAAGCCAATTTCACCTGAAGCTGCTGGAGTGTGTGAAAGAAATGTGGAAAACAAGTTTTTTTTTATTTTTTATTTTTTAAAAGATCCTTAATGTAAACTTCTACAAATGGTAAATGTGTCACCCTAAAATGGAAGTGAAGCATGCAGGAAGGCGCCTACAGCAGGATACAGTGTGCATGCAGGATGACCACAGGCCTGAGATGTGATGTGCAGATACAGGACCTTATCTCTAGCTTCAGATGGGTCACATGAGTCACCACACCACAGGAGACGATGACCAGT
Organism: Atherinosoma microstoma; assembly: GCA_037177055.1. Taxonomy (NCBI): domain Eukaryota; kingdom Metazoa; phylum Chordata; class Actinopteri; order Atheriniformes; family Atherinidae; genus Atherinosoma; species Atherinosoma microstoma. The sequence continues at coordinate 26,118,826 of JBBBVU010000016.1, forward strand.
GGGGGTTGGGCTGTGTTGTCCGTGATGGTTGGCAAATACCCCCCACCTCCTTACACACACTGTCACACTTTTTATTCTGTTCTGCCCACCTTGTACATCTACAGCTCACACACTATCTTTCACACACAAGATTGGCTTATCTGCTATAGGCTCTTCATGTGCAGTGCAGCTTAGTTATTTCCAAAGAAGAAAGAGCTAAATAAACAAAAGTGACACTAAAGAAAAATGACAGCTTCTCACCTATTTTTACTCACAGAGTTGGAAAGAAAAAAATTTATACAACAGCCTGTGGGTTGGCAGATATCCAAATGAGAGCACCGGGCTCAAAATAAAGCTTTACTCTGAGAAGTGTTAAAAACATTTTTTAACAATTGTGATGGGCGATGTGACAAGGTTTTAAAGAGCTTTGTGCCGTGTGTATTTTAAACCAATCACCTGGGGTCCTCACTGAAAAGAAGAAAAAACTCTAACAAAGAAATGGGATTCTAATAGATTGGCATTGCACTTGGCTTGACAGTAATGCGAGTGTGTTTTAAACAATAACAACAAAACAGTGGCGCGTTAAAGCTTTTCTTTGCTCACCGTGGCTCTTTTATTCCTGCATTCTGGGAGTTGTTTTATTGAACTGTCATGACTCATGTATTTCCCAGGCTTGAAGGGCTCATTTTAAATTAGCCGAGAAAGTTCAATGGCAGGATCGCCGAAGCAAGCCCACTCAATATCACACGGCCCGGCGCCTTGTCTTTAATGGATCATGAAAAATGATGAATGATGTGCTGAGGCCAGCCATCTCTTTGCAACACCTGTTCTTTTCAATTGACAGTGCAAAACAATGCAGCCACACCCCCCCTAGAAACAAGTCTATACAGGAAATGTATTGATCTGAACTCTGCTATCAGACTCATTTATAATTTAATTTGGTCTCCATCCAGACTCTAAGTTATTAACTGGTACAAAGTTGTGTACAAAATGGTATGAAGAGTGTTGGGCGGTTATTATAGTGGAAATATATGGCCTCCTTAAATAACCAGTAACACCTGATAGCTTTATGGCACCAATCTGTAAAATCTATTTGACCTTCAGGTGCTACTAATTCACTAGAAAAAAAATCCATTCACCTGACCTGGTCTGACAGTTGGAGAGAACAGATTCAGATTTCTTGAAATAAAAGAAATGTATGAGGAGAAATTGAAAGATTTGAGTCAGGAAGGCAATAAGGAGCAGATTATACGGTAAACTCCTGCTCACTGATGGATGTTTCCATCATGAAGCTGCTGAAAAAGAAGCTGGTTAATGTAGAATTTGCCAACTTGAGTAAAAAATAACTTTTTGCTGAAAGTGTCAGTAATCCTTAACAGAAATAATTAGGAAGAAAATCCGTAAACAAAAAAATCTGGTTCTTGTTGCTCCTCCTGGCGCAGCTAATGCATGAATCCACTGTAGCTGAAAAGAACCAGAAAAAGCCAGAAGGATTCTCTTAACTGGTGTCAATCACTGTCGTCTCTGCAGTTGCCGTGGTTACTAGCATGCAGATGCATGACAGCCTCCTCTGCAGCCGGTTTGGGGACTGTCCACCATTTTGTAAAAAATACAAAGTTCTGCTTTTGGTTTATTGTCCAGAGATGTAGATGTATTCAGATAAGGATGAGGCACAGCCTGAATTATTTTTATTTTTTTTTATTTATTTTTTTTACTTGTCTTGTCGGGCATTGTAGCAGCAGAATGATGGTCTGGCTGCTGTGTTGTTTTCTCCAAATTTAAATGGTTCATGTTCAGAAATATTCCTGCTGAATGAATCTTAAAACTGACTCACCTGCGATGTGCAGTTTTTTGGGGAAATATGGTTCCTGATAAAAAAAAATTCACATGGTCTGGAGTTAAAAAGCAAACAAAAAAATAACAAAAATTGGCAATATCAAAGAATTGCAATTTAGATCGAAACGGCACATAAAAGACTCGAATTGGGAGAAAAGCATATCGTCCCATCTGGTCCAACCAATTACCTTCCGTGGTCTCATAATTAGTTGAACAAGGTTGACCTAGGAGTCCACTATGAACACCACTTATCAAAAAACACCATGAAGACCAAGGAGCGCTCCAAACATATCAGGGACAAGGTTGTGGAGAAGCACAACTCAGAGTTGGGTTACCAAAATGAAAATATTTAAAACCTTGAAAATCCTGCCGTCACAAAATGTGAAGAATATGACACCACAACAAAGATTCCTAGAGAGGACCGTCCACCAACACTTCCAGACCGGGGAAGGAGGGCATTAATCAGAAACATTCTGTATTAGCTGTCTACACGGAACTGGACTTTATGGAAGGGTGGTTAGAAAAAAGACAGTGCTGACAGAAACGTTTTTACCAGAAAAACATCTGGGAGATTCCCCAAACATCTGGAAGACTGTCCTGTGAACGTGGACATCAAGGAAAACATGTCATCATCATAAAAACAGGACGGCATGGACAGCTTAACAGTGAAGCATGGTGGTGGCAGCATCATGCTGGGGGATGTTTTCCATCAGCAGGGAAACTGAACTAAGAGAAAGATGGATGGCGCTAAATAGAGGGGAATAATTGGGGGAAACCTCTTTCAGTCTTCCAGTTTGCTGGAGCTTGGTCCTCCAATGATCCTCAGAATTCCAACGCATGCACCACTTCTCACTATGCATTGACTTCTTTGTTTTTTATTTATTATTTGTTCTTTTTAGATTTTTCTTTAGACCTTTTTCTTTTTAAGACATAAAATCTCAGCCCAAAGCTCCATTCAAATGACAGATTGTGATGAAGAAAGAAAAGAAAAGGTAACACAGCTGTACTTTTACAATTAACTGAAAGTGGAACTGTTCACGAGTCGGGAAGTCCAGCTTCTAACACCAATCTTTCTGAGTTGCTGATAAAAACAGACACCCCTTCAAAGCTCAGTTTTAGTTATTCAATTATTAAGCCATGATTCTTTTTTTCTGGGTTTATTTGTTTGAATATGAATTATTTTTTTATTCCATTTTCAGTCTGGTCTCAAAGTGAATTCCATTTATTCTATTTATACATTGATTTTCATCTGCTTCTTTTATTCTGTTTGATGCGTTTTTCTCTAGTGTAGCCCACTAATGAAATGTATTATTTCTTTTCTGTTAGTCATGTTCATACCCTTTTAGGCTTTTAGACTCAAACATTGTTGCAGGGTTGTTGTTTCTGTTTTTCTTGTTTTTTTGCATTGACTGTTTCCTTATAGCAGAACTACAAAATGTATAAGATCTAAATCTGATCGTGTTTACTCAATTCCTCAGTTTCTTTAATTTGTTTATTCATTTCTTTATTATTTCATCTGTTTTATTTTTATTTAGCATGGAGTCTTTTAGCGGTTTGGGCTTGGATGTCGTTTGCTACAGGCTTGGGTTGGGTGGGCTGGAAGTCTATGACACCAAGAATTAAGGCAGTTCTGGAGGAAAAAGAGGTCCAACCTGGTACTGGAAGATGGACCTGATAAAGTGGACAGTGAGTTTTTATACAAATATTGTTACATAAGATTTTGCTATATATATATATATATATATATATATGATATATAGATTAATTAGAGACAGGTGGGGGTGTTGGGATTGGGTATAAAGAAGAATGCGTCAAAGTTTTTTTCTTTCAAAGCAAAGATGGGTCATGGCTTTGTACTCAGCTCCATCAGAGAGTCATCGATCAGCTTCTCAATGTAAAATGGAAAGGAACTTCCCACATCTATTGTAATATGATACAGACTCTAGATAGAGACGCTATTGGACAAGTGTGACTTTGGAGCCCTCGGGTGGGACTGCAATTGACCCAGAGTCAAAAAAACTAATTCAGTCAAATTTCTCTGAGAGCCCTACGGTTTTAGGAGTGCATTTTCAAAAACTGCTTCAGTTTTTAAATGTGTTTTTTGCAGTGTCAATTTCTGACTACAAAGCAATTTCTGACTACAAAACAAAACGTGCATTTTATTCTTGCACCCTTCTATATTCAAATTAATTAGTCAAACTTTAATTATAAAGCACTTTTTCTAACATAGAAATGCAACTCAAAGTGCTTTACATTAAAAAACGTACTGAAAAATAAAATAAAATAAAAAATAAATTGAAAGTAAGTCTCAATTATTATCTTAAAAACACTCCCAGCTGCACTCTATTCCTCTGGAAGGCTGTTCTATTGGCGAGGACCATAAAATCTAAAAGACACCTCTCCATACAGTATGTTTTGGTCTCCACCGACTAGCCCCCGGTGAACTGAGGGGTCTGGGAGGTTCAGAAACTAAAGCAGGTTGGACAAATACTCAGGACTAAAACCTTTAAGAGCTTTAAAAACTAATGAAAGTATTTCAAAATCAATTTGGAAGCCCACAGGGAGCCAATGCAGAGATTTTCAAACTGGATTAATATTAGCTGATTCTGGTCTTTGTCAATAGATGTGCAGCTGAATATTGTAAATATAAGGCACATCTTTTACATTTTACTTCCTCCAAAGCCCAGACTTCCCTATCACCATCACCTTTATTAATACTAACAGTGGAAAATGAGAATGTCACACATCACTTTGAGGCCTTAATAGTTGCGCGATCAGCCTATAGTGTGATCAGTTATGACTGTAATTGGCTGGAGAACATAATAACAGCACAATCACAACATCTAATCTGCTCTGCATGTTGTTCTGATCCCTTTTTAATTCATTTAATCAACAAATGAGACTTGATGCCTAACTCTCAGCTTGGATTCCCAACAAGCAGAAGCGATGATCGCTCTGCGTCCAGGGACTCGGTGTTACATTTTCCTGCAGCCATCACACTTAAGTGAATCAGAAGAGATGGTGGGCTTTGCCGTTTAGCATTTTAACTAAACAGAAGCAGGTATCTGCCAGAGGAGCGGAAGGTGTGGTACTTTAAAAGCATCTAATGGAGCTTTTACTGTTCCTTTGTAAATCTTTCTGATTCGGAGGAAGAATCTTATCTACATCTGTTGATTTTATCTGAGAAGCAGAAGGCAACAATCTAATCAAGAGCACATATGGAGCAGCCCAAAATGTATTCTTTATGCTTTCCTGGTGATGTTACGGTGCTCCTGTGGATGGTTAAAGGGATTATATTTACCAGAATTACATCTTCTCCGATACAGGGATTGAGGAAATGTGGTTTACTTTACCTTTACAATGTCTTCGTTCGAGGACTTGCACTGAACAAAAGCTGAGACATCCGTCACTGCCCCGTTCATCTCTATGGAGACCATTTTAACAGGAATGGCCACTGTGCGTCCGGTCAGAACAGCCGTGTTGATAATCTCAGTGTCCTAGGGAGAGAAAAAATAGACATGGCTTTCATGAAACAGCAAGATGCAGTGAGTGATTTTCTCTGAGATTTCATCAGCATTACTCAGGCTCACATTTAAAACCATTACCATCATGGCCCCTGAGCCAACCACAGTGCCACACCGGAACTCATTGCTGTGCTCTGAAATGGGTTTTTTTCTGGATTTCATAAACTGACATTTTCATTTAGCGTGCACTTTTCTTCCTCAGTGTGTTTGGGAGGAAGGGAAATGAGGATGAAAAGGACAGAAAAGTAATACCTTTAACTTTAAATCATTCGGAGAAACTCATTTGCGCTGCTACATCAGGCCAAAACAAAAAAAGGAAAGATTTTAACTGCACTGCTGCACAGACTGTGAGGCATCTAACCTTTACACAATTGGTGTTTTAGTACTTTTGTGTTGAATTAGCCTTCAAGTCCCCAATTATTCAGGAAAATGCAAGAAGTGTTGCTCTTTTCATGACATATAAGACCAAACTGCTAGAATAAATGTTAATGTTGGAACATATGACCAAATTAAGCAAAAGGAAAAAAAAGAAGCGAGGGATGTCTTGGAGCATCAGTGCTGTGAACTTATGACTAGGTTTGTTTAGGGGATGTCTCTCATGAAAACTGAGGTGTGAATTCTGCTTGAGAACATTGTTTTACACTTTATTTCTCACTTCTCTACATCAGTTCTGCTTGGTTAGAGTCTGGAAAGTTCACATACACAAAGGTGGATTCAAATACACAAAGCAAAAAAAGCGGACCTTGAACCTGGAAAGAAGAAAACACAAGGTATGCAGTTTGTTACAATGCGATGCCGGAGGTTTGTTCCAGCTTTGTGTCCTTCACGCAGCCATTTTTTTCCAGTCCATTTAATAAGCTGTATAATTATTGTAGTCAGATACAGTACAATAGCTGTTCCCGCCCTTCGGCAGATAGGCATCAGCCCTCCGTAACCCTCAAGAGGATGAAGTCGGTACATCAAATGAATGGCTGGATGGATGATGAGCATTCAGAAGCGATGTATCGGTTTATATAATGTCAAATAGGATTCGGCAGCAAAAAGAACTGAGAATAAATTCTTCGTATTAACATACTGAGACGTAAGAGAAGTCATTAGTATGCTACATAACGGTTTGAGGTCAAACTTGTTCATGGACAACCCCAATGATCTTAAATAAAGAAAATAATTTCCTTTTTCACTTTCCATTTGCTCACTAAATGTGCAGAAGATTAGAAGAAGTTTGTTCTGCTTATAATAAAGTCTTCACTGGTTAAAACAATGGTTGAACTGGGATGAAATAACCTTGGATTAAAGCAAAAACTGTAATTCTAGAGCTGATTGTTATACAGCCAAGTTTTCATGAGTCAAGGATGCAGTTTTTCCTCCTTCATGGTGAAGGACTTGTCCACCAGCCCTTTTACACCGGCCAGGCACCAGCATGGGGCAAATTCCCAGAGCTAATTCTAAACCGGCCTGTGCATTCAGATTTGAACAAAGTTTGTTCTCAACAAGAACCGAAAAAGTGGTTGTCCTTCATGAAGCGACGCATCCTCAGTGGGCAGAGTCTGGATTCACCAGATCGCTCTATTGGTTATGTTTCAATAAAGTACTAAAAAGGGGAAAAAATAGAAGCCAAAGCCGGCTGTCAATGTTCACACGAGGCCTGTACTGCACGCTGTGTTTTAATAAAGTTAAGAAAGAATACTGTGACACTTCGTGTTCGGCTTCTCTGCCCTCTCTGCCTGCAGCTGCGTCTAACGGGATGGAAGCAATCCTGTCCCTCATCACCTTCCTCACTGGTGCAAATGAACCCCGGTTTCTTCACCCACCAGTCACCAGGACGGCGTCGAAACTAGGACTTTCTGTTTCTGGAATCCTGCCTTGAGTTTGTTTAACTTTTGTGAATAAATTTATGTTTGATCCTTTGAACCTTTCGCAGCTTGAGTCCTTCCTTAAAACATGACAGAAAGGAGCCGGAACCAGAACCAGAACCAGAACCAGAACCAGAACCAGAACCAGAACCAGAACCAGAACCAGAAGTGTGTCGGTGTGAAAACCACTAAAGTAGATTTCATGTAAGTTTCCAAAAATCAAAAAATAGTTTTTTCAAATTTCAGCCTGGAGTTCATCTTCCAGCTGTAATGAAGGCACAGAGCGTGAAGAATAAAACCGTCTTCCCCCCACGGCTTCTTTCTAAACTGCAAGCTTCACAATTGTTTAGTAATCGAGGGAATATTATACTGAAACTCAGCACTGGGGTTTCAAAAAGCACTTATTTTGTACTTTTAAAAAAAATCTATTTATTTATTTTATCTTTTTTGTTTGTTCTGAACAGGGATTTAACATCCACATCATGTAATTGCTCTTTCTTTATCTGCAAACATGTATAAAACTGTATAAACAGCGTGACAATCTAACATTGTCTGCATTATTTTACATTTTCTTTTGAAGATTTAAAGAAGAAAATTTTCGCTTCTTTTGAATGAGAAGTTGGTTGTTTTTCGCAGGTTCCTTCATGCTTGAATATTGAAGAGTGAATTTCCATCCTGGATCATTTATAGAATGAAATAATAAAAGAAAACAGGTACAGAATTTAGTACAGTATGAAAGAAAGAGCTGAAACATATATACTTGAGTGATAAATAAATGCTTCGTAAGATGTATTACCGAGCTTCTGTTTAAGCTTAAAACATGAATGCACAGGTCTGCCTCTTTGCTCACTGCTATAAAAGCATGATACGGTGGCTACAGTGACATCTCTTTAACAGATAGAAGACACAATGAAGGAAAAGTGAGTGGGAGGATATGGGAGATACATGTAGCGAGGCAGCTAGTTTCAGGAAAAAGATGTGTAAAATGTCAGAGGCAGCAGGTTTTCATGTTCTGCTTTGACAAGGCTTCAAAATACCTCCATCAGCAACCACATAATTAGCTCCACTACATAAGATTTTCTCCCAGTCAGACTGCGACAGGACATGAAATGTTAATTAAAGCACGCCGACAGAGAAGAATCTGTCTGAAACTTTAAGCCTATCATTTAAATGTTGAAGCTTTCTTAATATCCATTGTATTTTCATATATGCCTATAAATACAAGTATGCTTGACGCCAATCAAATCACGGAGAAGTGTCGTCTTATCTGCTGGCAGATCGGTTCTTTCTGACTGAACAGGGAGATTCAATAAGCTGTTGATTTGTTAAGCAAATTGCATTATCATTTGTATAACTAATTCAAGGTGCCAGACAGGACAAGCGGCTTCTTTCTAGCTTTATTTATCTATTCATTTACATAGGGATTAACAAAGTGTGGCAGTTTTCAGTAAGGGAAGCACAGCAGCTCTCAGTGGATAACTGACTGGACTCTGGGGTGAAATCCTGATTGGAAGACATCATCCCAAAGCTCTCCTTACTGTTTTGGCATCTGTTGTGGAACCACTACACAGGACGCTTTACAAATAGATGCTTTGGGAGGTTTAATTACTCTTAATTAAATTCATCTTGGAAGAGAAAACAGTCATCATGCACGGAGTGATCATTTCAGTAAATTACTGTGTTCGTTGGGACGCAAGAAAACACTTATTAGATACACTGGATTCAAGGTAATAGCCAAGCAGAACTGCTGTGTCTCATATGTTGCTTTTTGGATATATTTAACCGAGCTGTGTAAAGTAAACCATTAAACCGGAACTGAGAATCATTCAAAATCTTTTTTTTTTCTTTGTTTTTTGTTTGTAAGTTTCACTTCAAAATCCAGATCTTTTTTAAAATCAGTTATGAATGAAGTTTGTAAAAAATATAAACTAATTATTCAACACACGATAGGAAACCAATAACAATTCTTTAACCCTAGAATGCTGTATGTATTATATTTGAGAACTTTTATGACTTCAGATTCCCCATGTTTGTCCCCATTTTTTCTTGGGTCAGGTTTTAAAGGGTTAAAGGTCCAGTGTTTAAGAATTACTGACATCTAGTGGTGAAGATGGGCATAGAAATGACTTCAAATACTGAGCACTATTGTAAATGGACAGTGGCCATCAGTGGTCAAAATTCTTCCAGACATCAATATGTTTTCATGTGTGAGTGGATCCAGAGGCCTCAGGTGCAGTGATGACTGTACTACAGGTAACTACTTCAACATTGTGTACATGTATGTTGTCTTATTCTCTGGTCCTTTTAAGGTGTAATTTTTCAGAAACAGTGATTAGTTTCAAATAGAAACATAGTTTTAAATGATATATCAAACTTTTCTTTCACCTTTGATTTTGTTACACATTGCACCTTTCATTTGTCATATGAATATACTAAAATCCTTTAGTTCTTGAAATGCCCTTTACTGTATGCAAATACTTTGAATAAACCAAATATTCCTAAATATGATCAAATTTTCTTGTTTTGAGCAAATAAAATCTGCAAATGTGGTCAGCAAAACTTGGTTAGAATTGTTAAAACTAGTAAACAAATCTTTAAACAAGATTTGTTTTCATCTGCAAAACTTGCTTTTTAAGAATATTTTTCTTTTAAGACAAAAAAATCCAGAAACAAGGCATTTTTACTTTCTTAAAAATGCTTCATATATTTAAACTAACAGGTGAGAAAACTTGTTTTGATAGTTTAATCCAATTTATTTGCTAACTAAATAATGTAAACTTGCCA
>JBBBVU010000016.1:26134128-26148536 GCA_037177055.1 Atherinosoma microstoma
CCATTGGAGTACAGTGAACTCATTGATCTGAGCTTTGTGACATGGTGCATCATCCTGCTGGAAGTAGCCATCAGAAGGTGCTCCACTGCGCTCATAAAGGGATGGACATGGTCAGCAACAATACTCAGGTAGGCTGTGCTGGTTAAACTTGAAAATTAACCATTTAACAGTAAGTCGACCAGAAATGGAAACAACCAACTCTGACTACAGAGCAGTGTCGGTGCAGGGCTGCTAGAGGCTGCCTGCCATTTTGCTTCAGAATGTAAATGTTACAAGGCAAAGTCAAACAAGCACATATCCAATTCTGCAGCACAGCACAACACATCTGGCTACAAGATGCATGCAAATCCCAAATGTCAAGGGGACAAGAGATATTAAGTGAACCTTATGTTACAACAGATGTGCCATACACAAAGTCATAACTGCAACTCAAGTATATTTAATGGAGCTTTAGATGCAGAGCAGCTGTAATTATGCAAATACACAACAGCCAACCAAGAGTTATCACTCTGGCAGAACTATCAGGGCTTATAAATTGCTGGCATACACAGATATACACTGTATATGTAATACACAGAAGTAGTATACAAGAGCAAATGTAGTACCAGCCAAGGACCCTTCTCCTTCTAAAGAGTCAAGCTGCAGTGCCAACCTTTGCCCACAACCTCCACTTTTACTTTACACACCACCTGCATCAAGTCAATCACTTATCATCCACAGTAAAATTTCATTACGGTAAAAATGCAGAAATTTTACTGAATGAAATGACTAAAGCAAGAGAGTATGAAATGATGAAATCAAGGCAAAGTCAAATGTATTCAGCACCTTTGGCTTGATTTTTGTCCTGTTGTTTCCATAATCTGCTTTCCATCCTGATTAATTGCCACCTTTCAGCAACAAGTATAGCCCTACGTGTTGCTTTGTAACAATCACCTGCAGACAGTGTAGGTTTTGATTGCATTTGTGTGTAATTACAACACATCTGTCTGAATTGCACTCCAAAAACACATGATTACCCCTGAGCTTTGTGGCACAAGTTTGTTTTAAACCAGGGACGGAGCTAGACGGGGGCTCCCGCCACCTATGATATTTGACTGGACCTCTCAGATACCACCTCAGCTGATTGACAGGTCATTGTTTGAGAAGGAAGACATAAATGTTTGGATCTATGCAGGCATGTGTATCACCACACCAGTTTGAAGTAAATTTAAAAGTAGTTTCCTAATTATTCATCCTTTGAAAACATTGCCATGTGTCTGCACCAACCTGATCTCACAGAAATACGTGAAATAAACACAATGTTATTTCAACACCCGCCACTTCTTAACGTGTTCGTGGCACATTATTGTTAAAAATTACGTGCTGGCGCCACAAAAATGAGGGCAACGTAAAGTCAATGGGGAACTTTTTCGTGGTGTCTACACAACTTTCCTGGTTCCACAAAAGGCCTCATGTCACGTTTTTCAATGCAAAAAAAATGTTTTTGATATCTTTATTTAATCTAACTAAATTAACTGTGGTCAGGCTGTTCTCACAAATGGTTCATATGAGTTCTACGCAAAAATATACACGGATATTTGCAATTATCCTATAAAACCCTGAGCCCATCAGGCCTGATAAAGTAATTGTGGGAATGTGTTTTGTTGTCTGCAGGACTTTTCTGGTTCTGAAGCAACAACAAAAAAAGGCAGAAAATGCTGGAAAATGCTTAAAATATCTTTATCATGATTTCACATTTCTTTTTTTAATGGCCACGGACTCTGTTTCGTTTACGTGATTGAAAGGATCATTTTGTTCTCCTGTTATCAATTCACCTCCAATACTTACTCCATCCATAAGAAGAAAGTGGGACACATAATGGCCCACTGACCATCCATTTTCTTCCGCTTGTCTGGGTCAAGTCGCAGGGGTGGCAAAACATTTCTTCCTGCTCGCCTGGGGGATCCCGCGACATACATTACGTCCTCCCTCGAGGTATTCCCCACACACTTCTGCCAGTGGGACGTGCCATAACACTTCATCAGGTGAAGGAGGCGTCCTAACCAGACGTTGCCCTCATCCCCATAATAACGTAGCCCACATTAAACACACTTTACAGTCATAATCAGTGAAACATATTAAGCCATGTTTGGTTTAAAATGAAGTCTCACTGCTCTCATCTGATCTGGGACATTTTTTTTTCTAATCTAATATCTATCAATCAATCTAATATATACTCAAAATATATGTAATCTAACATGTTTTCAAATGTTAATTCATACTAACTGACATGAAGGAGTAAACATTCTCCCAGGTATGTTCTTTATGCTGTTGTGTAGCTGAATAACTGTTGTGTTGCATTAACAGAAAAGACAGCTATTTAGGTTGTTGTTCTGTGTGCTGTTGTGTTGTTGAATAACTTTACTTTCCAGATTAAATATCTGTTTGGATTTTGTTAAATGAATTTCTAAAAAAGATGCCACTGATAGTCCAGACTTACTGTATACTACAGAGCAAAAATATGGTAAGCTAACGCTACATGATCCAGTTTAATTTAAACAGGAGGTCAGCAAGGCTGCTAGTTGGTTTTAAGGAAACTACAGTGTGAAAATGAGGAGACATATATCCTGGAACCCAACTTATTCTGTAGAGGAAAATACAAAAATGAAGAGAAAGGGAGCTATTTCTGACCTTTTTAGTAAAGAAGAAGGACACAGATCATATAACAATATACATAATTTTCATTTCTGTGGTTATAAGGCTGTAAGTTACAGCTCCATTTTCTGTAGTAACCTGAGGTCTGTGTAGCACGTGGGATTGAGATTGGGCCATAGTGTCATAAATGCTAATAAACTGATTCTTAATGTGATGCTGGAAAACAACATGAGGTTCGATTTTACAGACATGTTTTATTGGCTCAGACGCATCTCTTCAAGCCTTTTAATGATTTCTGTATCTATGAAAGAGATTTTTTTTCTTCCTTTTTTTCTATAGAAGGAGGCTTAAATGTCTTATTACCAATATCCCAGCTGAATGACACCCATCCAACTTTAAAGCCTGCAGAAACTGTCCAGAGATAGCTCCATCTACACTGACTAAAGATAACTGCAACAAAGTCTTATGTACAAATGAGTTAAAGCTCAAGCTCTTTGTATGTCCCTCCCATTCTCGAGCTTTGAGGATAAATTGGGGTTTGGGAAGGTTTTGCTGCAGGTACCTTTGAGATCATTACACATTAGTCAACCAGTGCGATGTCATCATATTCACTGAGAAAATCAAGTGATAGGTCAAAGGTTGGTCATGCATGACAGTTTCCCCCCAGGTCACTTCTGTGTTGTTAAATAAAGGATTCATGAAAGCTCCTGCTAACATTTGATCAAACACATGAAAACATCATAGAGTGGCACATCCAAATCTATAATTATGAGTAGTGAAGTATGACACCAAGGTTGTCAGGTCTTCTTTACAATCTCCACAGACGGGTTTTCCAGCTCTTTCACAAACAGATAATAACGGTTGGGGATGTCAAGCACCTCAGGGTTTTCCTAATTTTAGAGTAGGCCTTTTGCAGAATGAGTGTACAAAGAGCAGCCAATCAACAAGGAAAATTACAGGTAGCACTGTAAGACAGCATGAAATTGACATGGTCATTTTACTACCTTTCTCATAGTTCTCCACAGGTAGTCAGTTGGAGAGAACAAACAGGCATGAAAACATGGCTATGCAGAGAGAAATGATGGGATATGTAAAAAGAATAACAAAAGATAAAAGTGTCAGGGGACAGCAGTGAGTACTATACTGGCAAGAGGTTTTACAGTACAAGTATTCATATTTTTCGGTACAAAACGTTTGATACGGAACAGAGGCGTACGGAGTCCCCACACGGAAGAGTGACTGCCTTGAACTATAGCCTCTGGCTAGCAACATTTTAAGGAGAAACTAGAGCTGGGAGACCCTCTTCCCTGGTTAAAATCTCTTGTTTGGGAGCACGTTGGCTTCCCTGTGAAGGATGTAAATGGACAAAAACAAGTGGATAAGATGAAAGCAATCTGCTGGTCTGGTGTCGAGCTGTGGTCCAGATCCGTTCTCCCTGTAGCCCCGCCCCCTGTAGCCACCGCCCCTTCCACGTGTGGATGGAAGCACTCGCTGAAAACTCGTTCCATGCTCGAACCACGAAATCGCTACTAAACACGTGAAGCCTTTATTTCCTACTGCGTTTAAAGTTTTCTATTTCAAAAAGCTATATGTATAAAAAAAGTAAATAGTAAATAAACAAAAGGTGTAAAATGGTTGAAGAGTTTTAACTTTGAATACAGACTTCATCTGAAAATGTGTCTCATTCAAACAAGAGCTACGTTTACATGGACAAATATTTAATCTATCCAATTGAAATCAATCTGATCAGAGATTCCAGCCGACACGTTTACGTGGACGCTGGAGAAAATGATCCGATCCGTTGTTTGTTTATATGATTGACAGATTCAATACATTCCAACCCATTTTTGGACATGCACAGTGCTACTAGTCCGGGAAATGGGGGGGGTTCTTATTTTATTTCAAAATATTTGACCGTCAAAAAGCTCAATAATCCTGAAACTGAAACGTTCAGCATTCAACAAAAATGTTGTATCCGCCATTGTTCATGTCTTCAATGAAACTCGTTACATCACGTAAGCCCCACCACGTGGTTCAAGCATGCACAGACACAACATCCACCCGGAACTGATCGGAATGAGTGTTTACACGGTTATTTTTTCTTGCTGATCTGATCGTGAAAAGGTTTACACCACACCTCTCGATCGGATCGGAAATTCTTTGGTTTAATTTCAATGTTCCTGTTTAGCAGTTAAGTAGTGAACCACCAAGTTAAGCAGTTTTATGTTTTTGCGTTTTGTTTCCTTACTGTACTGTACTAAAACCGAGGTACCGAAGCATGATTTTGGCGTACCGTTGCACCCCTACTAGCTCCTCATTACTTTTGCCTTTTTGAAGCCTGAACCAGGAAATAATGGGCAAAAAAAATCTATTTTGTTTTCATAATGTGAAATATATATTTTTTCCCTTTAACAAAATGTTTTTTAAAAAAAAGCAAAAATATTTTGTATATATGTACCGCTTATTACCATGTGATATATCAAAGTTAATTAGTAGGCTACAAAAAGTATCCACCAAGGGTCAGAATACAATTAAAACAGGTTTTGAGCAAAGTTTTTACCATAAAGTGATGGAAAAAGTTTAAGAAATTAGATGTGTTTGAGACGCATGGCATTAAAGGGTTAAATGACAAATTAGGAGAAACATTAAAATGTTTGAGCATGTCAGTATTGTTGTTGTTTGCAGCCTGTCCAGGATGTACTCTCACTTCTCACCTGACAGCAGGTGGGATAAGCTCCAGCCACACTCACAACCCTGCATTGAAATAAGCAGGTATATAAAATGGATGAATGGATCAAACTTTACAAGATACTTTGTTCATTTAGAAAATAGAAATATTTCCTCCCCAAAATGCCAAAATGAGTCATGAAGGAGCACAAAGCTTTTAGACCAGGCATTTGTGTAACAAGTGGTACATGAGTATGATGTAGATGGTAGCCACAGAAAGGCAGGATTAAGGCTTATGAGATGAGACCTCAGCATGATTTTAAGAGAAAACATGTTTTATGCCTCTGCCATCTGCTTTTCATTTCAAAAGCTTAGGGCAAAATCGGAAAAGCATTATTCTGTTTGTCTGTGTCTCTGTCCATCATGATGTAGAGGGTTATGTTAAAACTACAAACCTAATTTTATAATCTTATTGGAGGGATGGAGCACAGGGAGAGGAAGGAGGAGATTTCTTTAAAAGCATCCTGAAAGTTCTGAAACTGCCATGAGAAGTTATTTTCTTTACATTTGGGGTGTTAATATCCACGTGTTGTTTCATGTCCAAACCAGAACTTTTTATAATCATCTTCCATCTGTTTATCAGATCAACCTGCTTGGTTAGCAGTTTGATGTTTTTTGCCACCAGTAGCCATGGCAACAGCATCTTCAATGTAAAAAGCCCAGAGATTCAGTTGACTTTAGTCCCATTGTCTCGTTGTAGTTCATGCAATGTAGGCCAAACAATATTTTTCTTAATGTACGGTTTTTTCAGAGTGAACAGCTACAAGAAACTGAAGTAACAAAAGCCTAACGATAGGAAACAATGTGACTATGCAGCTGTAGCATCAAACTACAAACCAGATCTCATGGCAAAATATGGACAAACTGCATTAATCCATGGTGCAAACACTGAAGTTCATTATGAAGCATCAAGAATATAATGACTCAAATTTTCTGATTAATTTCCCTTTCTAAATACAGCAACACAGCTAACATCTGGCTAGATAACATCTCACTACTTAATGATGTTGATATTCAACATCTTGATAATGTTTAACATTGTTCATGAGTTCAAGGCTCTGTCCTACAGACCAACGGCACAGTGGCACATCTGGATTTCTTACTTTGGATCGTGAGTTTACGACGAAGATGAGGACATACTGTATGTACCTGTTACATATCTTCTGATAAGATTGGATTGAGTGTAAAAACAAAGCAAGCTTGATCTTAATTAATGATTATTGATACTAATATAGCCCATGAACAAGTTCAAAAGAATGTGTTCATTTAACACATTTGTTTTTTCTGTGAACGTTGAACTGAACAAAATGCAAATAAAGAACTTGAATGTGAACTTTGTCAGATTATGTGAGGTCCCACAACAATCCCTGCCTATTTCCCCAGTGCTATACCTACTTCAAACTACGCTACCCACGATGCACTGCGCACTCAAACATAAGCCAGGAACGCTACATGGCACAACAGTGCAGTCCTGCTGTAAAACAGCAGGTGAGAAGAGAGATGCTGCAGATGCAACGTGCAAATCAGATGCCTCGTCTGCTTGTGATTACTTACCAAATATTACGTACGGTCTGAAAATTTAATTTTATATTTCTGTGCAAATTATGTCCGCGTGTGCTTCAAAAACAAGTCAGAACGTCAGCTTTGTCAACTTCTAATTAGAAAAGTCACGTGGAATTGAAGCATCTGACCAGTGTGAGAAGATATCCTATCATATTTCTATATTTTGCAGCATTTTTTTTATTGCTTTAAATTTAGGGAAGAGCTTAGAAAAGCTGTTAAACAAAAAATGACCTTTTGTTACACTGAAAATGGTTATTTTGGTCCTTTTTCGACTCATCTGTACCACACTCATATCTATTTAGTGTGAACGAATCTCAAGTCTAGATTTTCACTCTCACTTCTAACCTAAAGAAATAATTGAAATGCACTGAACTTTGAACTGGTTCAAAATTAAAACGGTGAACTATAAAAGTGAATTATTCATTTTAACCTGTGAGAACTGAACTTTAAACGAGTTCACGAGAAGCAGGAACTTGCACAACTCTGCCCATATGTCACCACATCATACTTCGTCAGAGACATCATGCTCAATTTGTACGTTTCTATAAGACCAGCTTGGAAACAATTGCACAATTTTTACTCATTTGCACAAAAACATGATTATTTCATTCAACCACTAGACTGAGTTTGAAGAAGCCTGTTGACCTCTTTAAGGACCTGATCTCCTATTACCCTTCCACTTTACTGTCATTTTGTTTATTAACTGATGATAAATCTTAAACATGTCATTCTGAAACAGTTTGATGATATTTCATATGCAACATAATGAGCATTTATCATGCTTTAGTTATAGAATTTAACAATGATCATATCCATATGAGTCTGGTTTTCTTTTTGCTCACCATAGCCAGAGGGATGATGGCCTGAATATCCCGCTGCACAACCGTCAGCTCCGTCACAACCTTTTCCGAATCAGGCATCGGGTTCTGGCCCTTGTAGTCAATGTTCCAGTTGATCCTTCTGGTCACTGAGAGGCTTGTGAAGTTCTCCATCTCGAAGTCCAACTGCATCACCTCGACGTTTCCCAGCATGTCTCTGTAAGTCCATGAAAACACACACAAAAAAGAGAACAGGATGAAAAATCTAATCAGTTTTCAGCATTGCAACTTGTTAAAAAGAAACGATGACAATGCCATTTAGTGACTTGTCAACATTTCTGTTTGCATTTCAAGTTTTCCTGAAGTTCCCCTTGAGTTAAAAGAAAGTCTTAATGTATTCATTAAGGCCTCAACATGTGAAGCACTGCAGCAGCAAAACTTCAGAGCTAATTAGATTCTTGTCAGATGCTGTGTTCTCAATTTCTTCCTCATGCACACTGATATTTACATATCTGAAAGCTGCTTCTTTTGTAGAACTTATATTACACCTATTATATAACATATAATTATATGCTGTACTCTGCTGCCTTGTGCACCTTCAGAGAGTAATTTCTTATTATTCTGTACTGAAAGCACAGACGACCTGCACATACCTTCAACTTATTTCAGGACTGATCAGTCAGAGTGTTGCTGTTTGAAGAGAAGCTACCCAGCCAGGAAGAATAAAAACTACATTCTAGGTCTTGAGTTTTTGCTTGAGTCAGATAATTTTTATGCATTCAGCAAAGCTCACATAAGTTGTCAGACATATCCAGTGAGGACAGGGCCCCGCAGTATCATAACTCCTCAGTCTACAGTGGTATAAACATCGCCTTCTGTTTGATTGGTATCTCAGACTTCCAGACAGACACAAGGCTGTTGGCATTGTTATAGAAGCTAAAAGGCCATGAAGTAGTCTTTACAACCCAAAGAATCAGCTCTGTCTACACTTTTAAAACTGACCCTTTATGCTGGCAACATTTTGACTGCTTGACAGTAAAATCATTTTTAAAAAAGAAGGTTGTTTTTTTGTGTTATGCAGACTCCAGCTTATGCCTTCAGTTTTTCACTTAACATGGCAACACGGTGGAAATGTTGCTTGTTTTGGAGAAATAAAGATGACAAGATGACAAGAGACGTGTGTGACAGCCAGAGGTGTAACCAAGTACAAATACTTTGTTACCTTAAGTAGATAGTAGATATATCTAAACTTTTCTGGAGTAATTATTTTTCAGCTGACTTTTTACTTTTTCTCCAGAGCAGCCATATGTACCCTACTATAAATATGTCTGTGGCAGAGACTCAAGAGAACAGGAAACCTATAGCATCCCATGTTTTACATATAAAATCATTGTCATATCCTTTAGAATAATGTTATTATGGGGAGGTGGAGTAGTGCTCTATAAGTTCCTGTGACGTGGCCTAAGCTTTTGCCTTTGATGGCATTTTTTCTCCTCACATTACTTTCACTTTTATACTTGAAGTAGTTATGAAACCAGTACTTTTACATTTTTACTTGAGTAAAAAGGTTGAGTTGCTTCAACTTCTACAGAAGTCTTTTTAAACCCTAGTATCTATACTTCTACCTGAGTAAAAACCATAGTATCTATACTTCTACCTGAGTAAAAACCCTAGTATCTATACTTCTACCTGAAAAAATCCCTAGTATCTATACTTCTACCTGAGTAAAAACCATGGTACCTATACTTCTACCTGAGAAATGAATGGGAATACTTCTGACACCTCTGGTGACAATTTGCTTTCTTTCATCAATGCTTTCTCAAGTTTGCAATAATAAAGTTTATGATAATAAATTGCAGTAATACTAATTATAAGGTGGTCTATTTTCCCTTCTTCAGACCGTTCTCTGGAAACCCCAGAGATGGTTGTGTGTGAAAATCCCATACTCAGACCAACAAAGATAAACCCCCTTTCTTCCTCATTTTGCTTAGCTTGAACTTCAAGTTGTCTTCAACACGTCTACATGATTAAATGTATTGAGTCGCTTCCATGTGATTGGCTGGTGAGATATTTGTGTTAATAAAAAAACGGAATGGTCGGACCTAATAAGGTTACCAGTGAATGTATTTTGAAGGTGATCCAGCTGGATGATTTGTAGATGCAGGAGATAAATCTTAATTTAAAAAAAGTGATTAAATTGTGATTTTATACAGAAATAGCAAATTTGACCTTTTTATTATTCTCACTTTTCTATATTTCCACTTCTGCCTCAGACTTTTTAAAGGTGACCGCTTTCCCGCGGCTCTCTTTGATGAGGTTTGATGAGGGGATTGTCTCGAAATGAAAAGACTTTCTTGTCAATAAACAATCACTGCTCCTCAGTTTTGTAGGCAAGCGTTTCAGCTTCTCTCTTCAGGTCAGAACTTGGAGCCTCAGCAGGGAGATTGCAGTTTTTGTTATGCCTCACTTTCAAATAACCACAGGTGCAGAAGCTGCTGATTTTCTTTCATGGGGAACCTGATTCTTCTCATAGCTGTACACGTAAAACATTTTGCATTTGTCTTCTTTGCCTTTTTTCTGCATCTCAGTTTTGCTGGAGCCCCGCCAGCGATGGAGGAGCGATAAGAGCCGGCCTCTTATGAAAATTGTACACGGTGTGGTCTTGTAATCCTCGGGTTCAACAAGCCTAACATTAAAGTGCTTCACCGGTTGAGAAGGAGCAAATTATTTCTCTCTCCACCCATGACGAAAGCCATCCCGCCACACCTCACCTTTAGCTGAAAGTAAGGCGTTCGCTGTCTCCTGCTCACAAAAGCAGAAACCCACCCCTGCATTCAGTCTGAGAGGCTTTTAATGAAAGCAAGATCAAACTCTCTGCGCCGTCCTCCGCCCACAAAAGGTTCCTCTCAGGAACATCGTGATCACATCTCAGCCTATTTGTCTCAACATCACTCACTGAAAACAAACACCCCCGTCTGTCGGTGACACACTAAAGCTGTCATCAATATGGCCCAGCGGAGTGAGCGCAGGTACAGCCGCTCAATACGCCGCTGACAGCCACCGAGCTGGGATAAAGGGGAGGAAAATCACGTTCACAATGCTGGGATTTGGGTCAGAGACCATGCTTTCTTTCTTTTTTTTCAATAATCCAAGTGACAAGAAAATTGTAAAATTATCCACCAAAGCAGCAGAAAAATGTCATTTCTGCTTCACATTTAATTCAAAGAGCTACAGTTAAACTTGACATTTAGACAGGAGTTTTGATATCTGAATAAAAGGAAAAGATTTCATGAAGACTGACTTGGCTCTCTGCAGGTGCATGCCCCTATCAAAATCCTTATTGATCCCCTATATTTGCCTCATGTTTCCTCACATTCCCTATATAGACACTGTAACTGGAAGAACTACAAGACAAGCTTCATTATGTTTCTTGTTTCGTGCTGCCTAATGCATCTTGGACTACAAATATAAAGAAGTAATAACAATGATAATATTGGAGTCTGCAGCCCACTGCACAACAATTTTTTATTTATTTTTTTGGAGCATCTGGTATCAAACAATTCTTCAACAGGATTTACTTTCAGTCAAAATGATGTGTATTTGCCAATTACCATCTTTCTTAAAGCTTAGAGACCTAAGAAGTGGACACTACTTGTCAATCATTACTCAGGGCAACATTTTGTCAACCTTTTCTTTGCAGTATCTTAAAAAGTTTAGGGTGGTGAAGAATTAAAGAAGTGATTTTGTACCGAAGGACATAAAGAGAAGTAAATAGAGCTCAAGAAAACCTTTGCTGTGTTTCCATTAAGTTAATGATGTACTGTGTGTAGAGGACAAAGTGTATATTTTAAAAGCTGGGCTTGGGGATTTTTCAGAGCTAAGAGGGATTTTATTCTTTGATCAGAGGTCTGTTTGAACTGATTAACAGGGATAGTTCATGGGATCAAAGCACTGCAGGGCTATAACAGCAGAAGAATAAAAATGGTGAGCAGGGAGGTGGAAATGGTCCATGTTTGAAATGAAAACTCTTAAAGAGACAATACTATTTAGTGAAGAAACCCCCTTCCCAAAAGGCCCAATTCTCTCTGACGTACCAGCTGATTTGGGGGAAAATGGCAGACCCCTCATTCTTTGAAGTGCTGCAAACACTTATAAAAAAAAGGCCATTTGCAACTTTGCAGACTTTTTTTCTTTTTTCTTTGACTTAACTTTATAACTAAATAACGGGAAGAAGAAGAAGGGAAAAAAAGCAAACATAATATGACCATTTCACTGTCACAGTTCATGTTCCTGTGAGCCATTGTATGAAAATGCTCCTGCTATAAGGGAGATGCACTTGCCAAAACTACTTCTGAAGAGCATTTTTTTCCTTTTATTTCTTCTATGAAAAAG
This sequence comes from Atherinosoma microstoma, assembly GCA_037177055.1. NCBI lineage: Eukaryota > Metazoa > Chordata > Actinopteri > Atheriniformes > Atherinidae > Atherinosoma > Atherinosoma microstoma. The sequence goes on from JBBBVU010000016.1 coordinate 26,146,263, forward strand.
CTGCAAACTCAAATTCACCAAAATAGACCGAATACACCATTGTGCTTTTTGGATTTCTATATTTTCTTCTTTGTGTCATAGCTTTTTGTGCTTGTTCAGTAAAAGGCCTGCACAGTTGCACAAGATGCTTTTGTACCACATGATTTTTGTCACAATAACTGTTGAAGGAGGTATATGTGAACGCTGCTAGGCCCTAAAACTGTTTGATCCACGATAGCCTCTTGTCTCTGTATCTGAGCAAAATGAAATGACTTGTTTAAAGTTCAAGTTTTTCTTCCCTCTGTTGATTACAATATGACACACCTCAAACAATCTGATCAAAAATTGGACAGTGCTAAATATTGGTGTAAACACATTCAGGACAAACATAGGATGTATTTATTTAGACATCCGTACCAATACGAACAGAAATATGAGTGAAACACATATTATTAAGGTCAGAAAGTTACATTGTGTTACTTTAACATGACACTGCACAAGCTGTGGAATTTCCACTAAAATGTTTTCTTGATTTTTGAAATGATAAATTCTGTAAAAAGCAGCATTGAAACTCACAGGATGCATTATTCACAGAAAACCTCCTGCTCATAACAACTCTGAACAATTCATATATCATACAAACTGTTATAAATTATTACAGCAAAGTTAAAGATGTGTCCTGCAGGTCCTGGGAGCCACATTTCAATGGGCCTACTATGGTTAGTATTGTAATGCTGAGCTAAACATGGAGTATTGGGGCAAAGAGGGAATGTGTTATTGTAAAACTACAAGGCTCAAACAGTCCATGGAGCTGTTATTTACGTGAACTTTTGCTTTGGAGTTTTTTCTAATTTCTCCTCAGAATAAAAGCTAAAGATAGTTTTTAAACCTTAGCTCTGAAACATAATGAAATCAGTTAGCTTATGCCCCTTTACTTCCTTTACACCCATCTGTTACATAACTGGTTTTAATGAAATATGAAGAAAAAAAAGTGTAATAACTCAGTGAGGAATGGCAGCTGGGATGGGCTTCACCACCCTCTGTGACCCTGAACTGAATAGAGCAGATATGTAAGATGATTGAATGAACAAATGAATAAAAAAATAATATAGTTTGGTTCACTGAATTCATCCACATTCATCACATGATTCATAAAATCATCAGTGGATCTAACGATGCCTTGATTAGAGCTGACTTTCTAACGTAGGCTGTGTTTATGCATACAGAGTAAGTAACTGAGATCGTAGTCTCCCGGGATGCATGTGTGGACACATCTTAATGATAGGTGTAAACTAGTGCTGTCAGTCAATTAAATTTTTTTATCACAATTAATCGCATGAGTGTCCTGAGTTAACTCACGATTAATTGCATTTTAATCACATAATTTTGAAATCTTTTTTTAAATCATTTTATTTTATCTATTTCATTTTAAGATATTTTTCAAACAAGATTATTAAACAAGATATTATAACAATGATATATTATAATACTTATGTAAGTTAAGAAGCCAACAGAGACTGTAAACGCACAATTAATCCTGATTTGTTTATTTTTTGATATTGTAGTTGTCATTGTGTGACGTAAACTGTTGGAGTTGTGATTTCCGAGCTGCATTGAATGCATCACAAGTCCGTGTCACACCGTGAGTTTAAGTTTCATTTTCTATTCCTCGACAGGTGGCCGGTTTCAGTCGCATTCTCCTGCATCATTTGGAGAACTTAGGTGATAAAATACCTCAGGCTGGTCCAGAAAACCATCTTGCAGAACTTTTAAGCTAAACTGTCCGTGTAAAATTGTTCAGCAGCTGCACGCTCCCACAAGCTCAAATCATGGACAAAAACAAATACCTGATTATAAATATGTTGATGACACTCAGTTCTATATTACTATCCCACCAGGGGACTTTGGTTCAGCTAGATAAAGAGAAATCTGGAATTATTGTCTTTGAAACCAAAGTTGAGCATCTAAAGATTAATTCTCAGCTTCAGTCAGCAATGTTAAAAGCAATGGATCAAACCAGAAATCTTGGTGTCATTTTGGACCCTGAGCTAAATTTCAACCAATTCAGCCTTTTACTACCTGAAGAATCTAGAAAAAGTGGACTGATGTCTCAGTGGCAGAGCTAGACTATTATACATGGGGTGGCCAGAGGGCAGTCTAGACTTTATCAGATGATTGTATTCCTCCAACTACACACCTAAACCCCCTCCACACACACACACGCCCTTCATCATACACAAATGCCCCTTCACATACAAAAGCCCTTCCATATACACATACAAGCCCCTCCACATA
>JBBBVU010000016.1:26163389-26178036 GCA_037177055.1 Atherinosoma microstoma
ACCCAGGCTGAGGAGTTACAAAAAAGTACCGGTAAACGGGTACAAAAACATAGTGGAAAACCCTACAAACCGAGTTGAGTTGAGTAGAGTAGAGGCAAGCTGGTACTAATGGAAAAGGGCCATTAGAGTGATTAAGATATGAAATCCAAACACAGTTTTTCTGAATCATAATTATATGCAAACTGATTTATTTAATCTGAAATTTTCCCTAAAATCTTAAACAAATGAAATAATTTGAATTGATACAAAGGGTGCACATTGCCAGCCTAACTTTCTCCTGTTTAATTATAAAATTAAGTCAAATCAGTCCACTGAGGAACATTAAACCAATGTCTCAATGGGAAACAAAGAGCCCTCTGATAATAGCTGTTGTTAGCTTGTCCTCATAAGCTAGCAAAGTTGTCTTCTTATCTCTCCTCATCGCTGCAGGACTGGGTCAGGGTTCAGTCTGTATAAGCAGTGGATGGATTATCATTATCAACTGGAACACAAACATTACATTTTACATTCATGTATTGATGTATTTTAGCTCAATTCTAACATGTGAATCTCCTAGAGACCTAAATGTACAAACCAACATTAAAAACTTTAGAAACCAGCCACGGTGGACAAGCTCCTGTTGGTTGTCTTTGTGAGACAGGCCAGAGTCTTCTCTGCGATGACACAGCTTTTATTGTCCATAAAACGTTTCATAAGAGCTCCCCCTCAGGAAAAAAAACGGGGGAATGCTATCGTCTTCACAATAAAACATCTTCCATGGGACGTGTCAGCAGATAATAACAATACTTATCATTTTTACCTTTTTAACCCCAATTGTGATATTCAGCTCTGCTTTCGCTAGAGATGGGTTGGCTGCTATGTTTCAGCACCCGGGTAGGATTAGGGAGGGTTTAAGGGCCAACAGTGTCCTCTGTGAATAGACCTCTGTTAGTACACCAGGGAGTCGGATCCAGGTTCTCCAGACCCAAGCCCACGTCTGTAACCACTGGGCTACAATAATCATAATTCAAGCTTTTGCCTGTGAGGTTCAGTTTGGAGGTAATTGTGGTTTTCTGTTAACAGTATAATCTGCTGTGTAACTTAAAGTTGTGTAGAGTGTCGCGATCTGTTTCTCTAACATCACCTTTTCAAAGATGTTAAACTTACAATGGCAAGTTCCATCTGCTTGTTAGCACGTCAGCTAACATCAGTGAATAGTGTGCTAACGTTAGCCTACAATGTCGCACAGTTCAAAGTGAATCATTTTGGGAAGGCTAGCTCCACTGCTTCCATGTTGTTATCTGATTTTAATTCACATTACTGCTGTAAAATTAGAGTGAAATAAAAACACACACCAGTGTCTGCTTTAATGAGTGATGGTGGATGATGTAACGTTGCCAGATGTCATTGGGGTTAGTCCTAACAAACATTTGTGATAATGAATAAGGAGCCACGGTACAGGGGTTTGGACAATTCTTTTCCAGTTTGAGAAAGCTTAGGGAGGAAGACACTATTTATGTAGCATAGCTTGATTCAGGACTGATATGCAAATGGCCCTGGTTAAAGACTGAATCCAGACTGATTTCTGAGCACTTACTCTTAATACATGTACTTTTATATCTGAAGTAAATGTTGTCTTTTCTCTCTTATTGTCAGAGTACAGCAGAATGCAACATTTACATGTTAAAATTATCACAATTTATATACATAGCGACACATGTTTACGTAGCTGGAAGGTGCCAAATCCAGCATGCATGGAGTTATAATGATTATAATATAGTAATAACAAAGTAAACCCTTTCAGTACATTATAACCCTCTAGAAATACCCGGTGTCAAATTTCTCTGCTGAATTTAATCAGTTTCTTTGTGTTTACTCACAACTTGCTGCTTTGTGAGACTTTTGGATTAAGAAAAATGTCCTTATATTGGACCTTGTGCTCCTTTTACCTTCTTAATCTGCTAATGCTAGATTGGATCAGCCAAAGGCTCCGTGGCAATAATTGTATGTTTGCTGAGTGCCAGAGGAGCGGAGGAGACTGTGCTGCTGATGACTGATAACAACGTTGTGTATATGTGTCGGGGATAATTATGTTTGCCATAAAATATTCACCGGTTGCATGAACTCATAATTTCTAATTACATTTTGGGTGTAAGTAAAGACCCAGAGATGAAGAGGAGAAATAACCCTTTTGCTGGAGGTGGTATTATGTCCATAGCAACATCTATTTATGTCAAATAAGTTTTTCTTTTGTTTTATTTTCAATATATATTGAGGGAGAATGGTTCATGCTGAAATTCAAGCTTGTACACAAATAGTTTCAAAAGTTTGAAATACTCTTTGATCACTTAGTGCTACTATAAAGAAAAAAAGGGAAACGGAACACCAGTAATTGAAGTTTCCTCTGTAAATAAATTTTTCTCCATGTGCCAAGGCCTTGCGTCTAACTTATTTCCCCCTTAAAAGCATCAATAACCACTTACAAATTTACCTGGCACTGCAATGCTTTACTCGCTGTAGATTGCAACTCTCAAATGACAAACATGGCTTTCCCCTTGGAACACGAGTGGCAATCTTATCAATCATCTAAAACACTTTGATATCTATGATGTTTATCTTCACGGGTAAACAGCTTTGAGGTCTTCTCGGCAGCATCACAGAGACGTTCAGCTGAAAAGCCAGACTGGATAGAGAACTTGCCAAGGATGAGCTTTTTCCTTTTTAATGGGAGGATCTTTAAATTAGGGAACGAGAAGCTGGGGAAATATCACAGAGCTGATAACAAATTTGAACCCGCAACTGCTGGTGTTCGCACGCTGAGTTGATTTATCTCTTGCATGTGGACATGACTAATGCAGCATATGTGATAAATATGGAATAGTCAACAACAGAGCATTCTTCGTTATTAACTCCGAATAATTTTTGTTACAGAACAAACAGGCCTTTGTTCCAAACATAACTGTGTGCTTTTTAAGCAAATCAGCAGCGCTTTGTTATTATGGAGCCTTCTAATTAATGAGAGAGAAGAAAACCTGATAATGATGGCACAGATCCAACAAAAACACACACATATCAGCAACTTAACAATTCTATTATAAACCTGCTTTGTCTCTTTTTCTCTGATGCTCTAAAGTTGGAACGTTTCTTCGATCCCAGGAAGGAGAAGCTCATACAACCTTTAAATTAAACATTGTGTCTGTAGGTGATCAGAGACACTATGACACTTAGATCATTTTTATAAGGACAATTGTTTTGTTTTTTTAAACAGCCAATGTTCTGGTCCATATTTGTAACCATGGCTATAGATTAGCAACCACCTGATGCCGGTGAAATGAAACAATGCAAGTGATGAATGAATCAAACCATTGTTGTATCTAACCTGCCAGTGCTATCACTACATGATCCCATGATCCATCCATTGACTGCGTGTTGTTTTCGTGCTGCTGACTGAATAAAGTGCAGCTGATTGAGGAGAAAAATTTCAACAAAGTGATGCATAAAAGGAAAAATGGTGGAAAGGACGAGGCTGGTTATTTGAAAAACAATTTTGATAACCAAAGAGGACGTGAGACAATTTAAACTTTTCAGTATTGTAGAGCAGGTCGTCCAATGACCCGAAGGTTGGCGGTTCGAATCCTGCTCCCGCCCCAGCCAACTGTTGTTGTGTCTTGGGCAAGACACTTAACCTTCCTTGTCTCCAGTACTGGCATTACTAGTGTACTCAATTGTAAATGATGAATTGTAGATGATGTGGTCCTGTTGGCTTCATCAGGTCGTGATCTCCAACTCTCGCTGGAGCGATTCACAGCCAAGTGTGAAGCGGTCGGGATAAGAATCAGCACCTCCAAATCCGAGACCATGGTCCTCAACCGGAAAAAGGTGGAGTGTTCTCTCCGGGTTAGAAATGGGGTCCTTTCCCAAGTGGAGGATTTTCAAGTATCTCGGGGTCTTGTTCACGAGTGAGGGAAGGATGGAGCGAGAGATCAATAGGCGGATTGGTATGGACTCAGCATCGGTCTCTTATGGTGAAGAAGGAACTGAGCCAAAAGCCAAAGCTTACGATTTACCGGTCGACCCTCACCTATGGTCACAATTCTGGGTAGTGTCTGGAAGAATGAGATCTCAAATACAAACGGCCAAAATGAGTTTCTTCCGCAGGGTGGCTGGGCTCTTAGAGATAGGGTGAGAAGCTCGGTCATCCGGGAGGAGTTGGAGTAGAGCCGCTGCTCCTCCATATGGAGAGGAGCCAGATGATGTGGCTCGGGCATCTGGTTAGGATGCCTCCTGGACGCCTCCGTGGTGAGGTATTTTGGGGACGTCCCACCGGGAGGAGAGCCCGAGGTAGGCCCAGGACATGCTAGAGGGATTACATCTCTCGGCTGGCCTGGGAGTGCTTTGGGATACCCCGGATGAGCTGGCTGATGTGGCCGGGGAGAGGGAAGTCTGAGCTTCCCTGCTTCGGCTGCTGTCCCCGCAACCCGATCCCGGACAAGCATGATGAAAAGAGCACCATTGGATCTGGAAATGGTGGATGAACACCCCTGCAAGAAGCCCTTGTAGACCCCGTTCTTTTGTGCAGCATGTGGACACTAATTGGCCTGACCTCCACTGTGGGTCTAATGAAAACTTTTCTGTTGTGCTAACATACATTTTTTGTTGAGACCAACTTTACATAAAAAACCTTATCAAATTGTGTTGGAACAACTACGAGTATTCTTTGATGCAATTAAATCATATTAAGGTGAACAAATTCAACCGTGTAAGCGCAAAATTTACTTTGTTTCTTGCTGTAAAAATTAGTATGTTGGGAGTATGCTGTTGCATTTCAATGGAAAATGATAATTAAAAACAATTTAAAGAAACATCTATTATTAAATGCAATCAGTTGCACTTATAATGTGGATTATTTTCCACAAGAAAAAACGTGGAAATGCTGGTTGACAGGTAACTTCAGGAATGTACCAGCTGGTCAAGTTCATTTCAAGCCCTAGTTGTATCAATAGCAAAAATAAACAGAATACCAACAGTTATTGATCCAGAGTTTTAGAACAAGAATGAAGTCACCAGCAGAACAACCCAAGACAGCAGGCAAGCCATACTATAAATGTTTAAAGCCATACCTCACAACAAAAGAGATGAAGACATAACATCTAACAATAACAATGTGAATGCAACTAATGCACAAGAAATAAAATACAAAAGCAATCTTGCTGTATAAGAAAACAAATAACATAAGTGATGTTATTTTAAAAAAAAGCAAACATAAATTGAGGGAAAATGCAAAAAAGCAGGTGTTTGTATACAATGTAGAACATGTCTCCATCACAACAGCCTTGTTTAAGAGTTTTATAATATTTTTTAAAATCAAAAGACAGAAAAGATGTATGTGATTAGAGTTTAAAACTAAATATATTTACTAAATACAGGACAAAGATCCTATGAAAATGAAAAGGCATTGGTAGTTATCCCCATTCTTAGATAGATCCAAAAAAAAGCCTGATACAGTTATGAATTTAGATCTAAATGAATGATGATATGATAGATCTAATATCCTAATTTGAATAGATGGTAATAACTTAATAAAAGCTTTTTCAGATCTTTTAGACTTTCAGTCTGTTATGTCTGAATCCAACATGCCTCCCTCTACAATGCCAGTCTAACCAGAGAAAAGAGATGAATTTATGAACTGCCTTCAGCTGTGGAATAAAACTCATTCTGCTCTCGTCTGAGTCTCATTTTCAGCAGCAGATTTGTGTATGTGGGGCCATAATGATAGCAGCCTTGTTCATTGTAATAGAGTTTTTTTAAACACAATTGAGCTCTCTGCCATTGAGGGAAATCTTTGGCCACACGAGCAGAATGTGTTGGTGGAGTCAGAGCACTGATAGTCTTTTCTTGATTACAGAATATAACAGATTTCTTTCCAAAGCCAAATTCTCACTCTGAAACAGACAGAGTCAGAGCTCACAGAAGAGTGAGGGCTCGAAGAACCTCTCAAAAAACCAAGTGATGTTTGAAAATAAAAAGTTGAGCGCCAAAAGGGATGGAGGAACACCTGAGGTTCGTACCTGGGGTTCATTTAAAGCTGACTTGAATTCAGATTTTTCCTAAAACGTAACCTGTCAAACCTGTCAACATGTGTCAAAACCGTAAAAGATATAAAAATGAACTTTCAATCAGTAAAGGTTTTATCTTTTGTGACCCATTTAAACATTAAATCATGCTTCTAGGTTAAAATGTACCTGACCTGTAAGTCTCCAAAATGGCCTGGGTTTTTGGCTCATTTCGGACAAATTCCATTAATTTTAATGGGGCCAAAAATTATTTCTATTACAGTTAATAGTGAAATGGTCAAAATTTGAGCCATTAATGGGATAAAAAACACTCACTTTTGGCATTACATATCAATACCAAGTGGTAGAGATAGATCAGATAGAGTAACTTCCACAAATTCTTAATAAGATTCATTATAGTCACTGAAAGATTTGCTCTGCTAAACGGTAGAGCAGATGGTTAAATGGTGAATAAAATCTGATGAGCACCCTCCATGTCCTCAGTAAAACAGAAAAGGTGGAGGACCCTCGAGTCAGATGTCTTGATTAGATTTATTTTTTATTTTTTGTACAATGCATAATTCTCATGACAATAGATTAATGAACTAATGAACTACTTAAGTGCAGTGGTGATTCAAATATCTTGGCTTAAGCATGGTGACAGTAATGAATCACTTGTAAGTTGTGATGTGCATGAATGAAATCACTTACAGAATCAGGACTCAGTGACCACTGTCTTTTAATATAACTTTAGATAAGGAACTTTGGGCTTTTGTTCAGACAGATAGGGAACAGAAACAGTAAATGTGATGATAAAACAGAAGAAGCCCCAGTTGTCGAGATCTGTAGTTAAAAAACTTTGCCAAGATGGAAAGCTTTTTTTTTGATCTAATACTCCTTTTTTTAATGTTTCTTTTGCATCTGTAATATTTTTGATTTTTTAAATAAAGCACTTTGAGTTGGCTTATACGTGAAGTGTGTTATATAGATAAACATGCCGGGTCTTAGCCAGTCTAAACCAGTAATTATTCTCCTACTCAGTGTAAAATAGTCAACACCCAGTCATGTATGGCGAAAAAAAACAGTCAAATACAATGAAACTGCCATAAATTTGATCAATTTGAAAAATACGATGATATATAAATGTGGTCACATGACCCACATTTGCAGGAAGTCATTCTCACTGCTGACACTGCTCCTCAAATTCAAGATTGTCTACATTTATTTTATAATGCCAACATCATGGAACACATTGGAATTCAACATTTCCATAATGCCTCATGGCTTGTTTTACATTAAAAAAAGAGACCAGTCAAATCGGATTGAGACTTTAGGGTGGCGGGCACCAAAGAGACAGGAAGTAACATGAAGTATTTCTGAGAGAGGGTAACAATAGGGGCTGCAGCACTGTGCAATGTGAGAAAAATGTGTTTTTTGAACTCTAAAGCATATAAACCTTCTCTACTAGGCTCCCAAAAGAGAATTATGAACTTGTAAATGAGCTTAATATGAGCTCTTTAAAATCCTCCCTGCACTCCTAGCTGATATAACGGCTCGTGGTTTGGTTTGAGGGAAAGCTTGCACTGGGCCTTAGGGACGTAGAAGCATAAAACTAAGTAGGCTATATTGTGATGCTACATGCCTGAACATGGGCGTTATCTTTCTGTTTCATCACCACAAGCCCAGGCCGCCTCATCATGTGACAGATATACAGAGGGGAAGAACTTCTTTTTCCACTGGATTTAACAGCAGCAGGTCTCCAGCATCACTGTGACTTTGAACTATCGGCACTCCCTCTGCATACCTTGCAATGTTTGGACTCCAAAGACCATGGCATGATGAATGGCAGCAGTTCCTCCTTTACAATAATCCTTATTTTGCACTCCTCACCTCTCTCTCTCTCTCTCTTTCTCTCTCTTTCTCTCTCTCTCTCTATATATATACAGTGTATACATATATACATATACATATATATATATACATATACATATATATATATATATATAAGTCATTGCTGACATGTTCATTTTGTAATTTATCTATTTTTTAACAGCTTTTTATTTTAAAGAAGATTAAACATAAAAGCAGCTTTTGAGGATTTAATTTCACCAACATTAAAAATCATTAGTAAAAATACTGATGATATACACGCATAAGTATTTCCTAAATCTGAAGAGATTTTCTTATGTTAGAGACCCCACACATGAAGATAAAAAAAGAAGGGATTGAACAGTTTTCATTGTACTGTGTGTGGTGTGGTCCAATAATCTCAACACACCACACAATTGTGTCCCACAGCAGATCTAGAATCTAGTCCTCCAAGCCAGAAATCTAGCGTGTTCTAACATGATCTAACAAAAACAAATAGGAAGAAGAAAGATTGCAACAATCCTCGTTTCTGTTGGATACGATTTGGGAGAGACGGTGAATAAACATTCTCTCTCTTCCCACAGCTCCACGAGTCAGTCTTCCACTTCTGAAGTCCACCGGACTTTATGTTTCACGTCAGCCATGCTTGCTCCTGTTTTCGCCTGCTTCCACTGATCTACTTGGATCAGAGCCTGCGTCCTTGCTCCCCAGCTCCTGTCACCTCACACTTTTGATTGGCAACATTCCGTTCCACGTTACAATTCACATAGTCACGACTAGGGAGTCGCCCAATTTCCCCCGTAAATATTGAACAAGTTTAATACTTGCAATTGTCGGCCCCGCTTCCTTTCAGAGCCGATTGTTGGGACAAATTCACTCTGAACACACCTCACACCACAGCATAATCTTATAAGATGTAAGATAATTGGGCATTTTCCATCCTTGGTCGGGAAGGGGGAAAATCGGGACAAATGTAGCCCGATAATCTTTATGTGTGTGCCCGACTTTAATGTCTGAAGCAGCTTGAGTCACTACAATCTGCATCCTAAACAGAAGGTGTTGCTGCTGAGAAAATGACACCATTACACTGCAGAAATACTGTAACATGAGAAGAAATTGGATTGAAAGTGTGATGTTCGTATACAAATAAAACTATACAGTTTCAAATGATCTGCTTTTAAATCATATTTGAGTAGAAGAAACCCCTCAAGCAATGATCAGCCCCACTCTATTCATAAATGAATCAAACATTCCTGCACCAGTATTATCCTTACATTCTGGTCATTTCATAACTCACTACAGAAGAGGAGGACAAATAAGAAGTTGGTATGTAGTCTAAGGTAGCCTTCACACTTTTTCCTAGCTGGCTACTAGTTAGCTTTAAATAGCACATGATATTAGAATATTTAGATGCATTGCATTCTGGTATGTATGATTCAGTGCTGATTGTTTCTGCATTTAAATTTTGCAAAGTGCTAGTCAAACGTAGCATTCATTAATCACAATATCAAGTTTCACCCCCATCCATTCTAACCTTTGCCTTTTACAAACCACACCGATCATCAGTGAAGGTTTGTGAAAGGGGCTAATAACTGTACCTTTTGTGGTTTGGATGAATCAAAGAGATGTCTAGACACAGTCACAAGCTTGTCACGGTTCACACTCTTCCCTCCAGCTCTTCCTCTTTGTAAGCCAGCCACTTGCAAAGACTGTTAAAGGTTACAACAATGCGGCATGCCAATTGTGACATGGGGTGCAATTTTTAACCCCCGGAAGTAAAAACTTCACATCATGTCAAGACTGGAGCCAATCCCAGCGGAGACAGGCAAGAGGCAGGACACTGCCCAGAAAGATCAGCAGACTACCACAGTCACCAACACAAGGTAGTTGGTGTTTACTATTTGTCATTGTTGTACTTTTTAATAATGATTGCCACCTGATGTAGCACTGATGTCCAAGCCAAATGTCCCTCTGTGACAATAAAGTTAATCTTTAAGATAGACAATCATGTTGGCTTACACTCATCACAACCACCGGTTTGGAATCAGTTTCACTTCAGTTTAGTAAAGCACTAATTCACAACAAAGTAATCTCAAAGCCCTTTATTCTTTAACTTTTAGTGCTACTTAGTTTAATTTACACACACACACAGACACACGCGCACACACACACACATTTGCATACAAAAGTTGTTTAAATTCAAACTGAAGGAGAGTTTTATAACTGTGTGAATCAGGGCTTTTATGGAAGCTATTTAAAGCTTATTGAGGGGGGCGGATACATACAAAACAATACAATACATTGAACATTAATAGACATTAGACAATCATGGACCCCCTACATACCAACAGAAGCTATCTCAGAACATGCATGTGTAGGATATTAAATAATAGTTAGACATTGGAGTTAAGTATACAGAGGTGCAAAGATACAGTCCAACTGAATCCAGTTCATTGAAATCCAATTATAATCCAGTTAAAACAAACCCATTAGCTTGACTAACTTTGAACCATATAAGTACTATTTATTGAAATACGTGTTTTTTTGCTGTAGGTAATTCATACAAAGTATTGACATCACTAAGGGAATCAAATTGGTTTCACCCAATATCCATGTTTTTGGAAAATGGGAAGAAACTAGAAACCAAAGAAAAGCAATCATTATTAATCATTGCAACACTGTGCCGACTTAAGTTTGAATATCCCTTTTCTAGTTTTTCTTCAGAACTTAGATGCCAGTCTGTGCCTGTTTGGACTCTTTTAGGACCAGGTTTCTGAGTGTGGCAGGTCTGGTGTGAATGAAGCAGAGTTTTGGAGGATTTTGAACAGTTTGAAACTTTGAGGATATTTAGTAATGTATGTCCTTTATTAGGTTGCAGAATGTGTCTGCTGAGTTATGGATAAAGCACTTTTTTTTATAGAGTTAACTGATTAGGTACCACTCTCTATAAGTGAGGTCATTCTTGACAGATATGGATGTCACATGTTGGATTGTGATTAAAAACTTGTTTTTCAGTTGCTGTTATTAAACCTTTGTTTCACTTCTTCATTTTGACTTATGATTTCCCAGTTATTTGATTTTTTTCTTCAGTGTTGATTAATTAATTTCAGCTCTCTCAGCTGTGGCCAGGCTGAGCAGCTAGATTCATGTCATTGACCTCCTGGTGGAAGAATACGGAGAATCAAAAAGCTGTTTAACATTTTAAAGGCTCCTTATTTTTGCCTCTACAGCGAAAATTCCCCTGCAGATTCCACACAGAGACCTCAGTGGTAACCACTGTACCACTGGCCTGCCCAGCTGAGATTTCATTTAAACTGTAGCTGAAAAATAAATGTGAGGCCATGTGGGGTGCGGTTAAAGGATTTAGCCGTCATCCATAAGTGTACTGATATCAGCGTACATACTGAGAATGTTTCAGCCTTACTGAGACTAAGTCTAACAGAGTGAAATGATGGATTGTCACAGCTCGCATGGGTATAGTTCGAGCGTTAACTCCGATTTCTTCCCTCTTTGGATATCTTTATAGTGATGTCACCATCCTGTGTTTTTGCTACACCAAATGTAACTCTTTGCTCTCGTTTGTGCATTTCATGGGACTTGACTCCAATTCCCTTGCAAAATTATCAAATGACACGACCAAGACCTTCCTCTCAATCTGTTAGCCCCAGAAAGAAAGTACCGCAGCATTTGGCAATCACAAGTGGCTTGTTATGCTGCTGATTTGGGACAAAACACACATTTGATCGTGGATGGCTGTGACAACAGTGCACAGGACCCTTGTGGTGCCATCACTGGTGAACGAAACACTGATGGATCGAGTTGGGCTTCACAGTTGTCCCTAAAGTGATGCACAGATGAAGGCAAAAAGTAAATAAACAACTAAAATGTCAGCACTTGAGTGTCTCTGAGGCATTAGCTTCACTCCCTCTTGTATTGCAGCAGAAACGGGGCCTCTGTTCAACAGCTAAATTTGGCCAGCAAAGCCTTTTTCTCTGCAACTCATCTGCAGTCTGAAGTTCCTTTAGTTCCTCTGAGGGGGCACTTTACAGACAACTTTGCCACTTGTGCTGCCGCAGACACAACCATTTCCATTCCACGAAGGTATGCATAATTCAAAATAAGTGCAGATTTTTATCTGTCCTTCTCTGTTGCGGTGCTTTTATGTGTCCAATGACATGTTTTGTTATACACTGCACCGTGTACAAAGTTTCAGCCTCAGCAAGTTATTCCCCGTCTAAAGGAGGAACTTCAAAAGCAGAAAAGGTTTGTTACGTCTATGTAAAACTTCGCTGGCCCATTCGATCAACTGTGCATTAAAAATAAATACATCTGCTGCATCGTGTCCAGTTTTGACCGTGATGGTTCCATCATACAGAAAATGAAAACAACATCCTATTTCATGGTGGGGGAGCAAAGCAAGAGCTGGTAACCATTGTTTTTATCATCTGATCGGCCAATTAGAGAGCAAAGAAAACCATAGAAGGAAAGGTCTGTGGGTTTTTATGTGTTCTTGTCTTCCAGTGTGATGGATTGCAGTCCCAGTTAGAGATAGTTCTGATCCACACAAAGTGCATTTTCTATTTACAATTTCCTCAAAATAAAGTTTAAAAAGATATATAGAACTTGGATGTGTTTGATTTTGCTCAAAACACATATAAATAACAGTGTAGATTAAAAAAAGATGATCAATGGAAAATAAAAATATGGAATAAAGATGTCACAGTAATTGCCAGAGGGCTGTGACATTTTGACAAGTCTGACAGTTGATGCAGTGAAGAGGTACTGCTGTAATGAGCACTTTGCACAAATGACAGATAAAGCTGAAGAACTAGATGCCTACCACTTGGAATTGTCTTTTTTTTTTTGTACCACTGTAAAGCTGCACAATTCCTACTCTGTTGCAAGGCTGATGAAAATTTTTTGCACCTGTTGACTCCCCAAGATCCCCAAACAGCTCCAGTGGCTCCTCCGTGGGTACACGGCCCTGGTGAAAGAGCTAATGCATTGTGCTGCTCATTATGTCCCTGCGACAAGAGAGGTGTCACAGTCAATATCAGGGCTGTGCAACATTGTCAGTCATGAGGGCCAGAGCAGCAATTGGCACAGATGTTCATTTGGCAGAGCGAAGCCCAATTCTGCAAAAAAAAAAAAGAAAAAAGAACTAATGCTCATTTTTTGTTTTCAGGGGTGGCTGAACGGATGCTCCTCTAACAGTAAACAAAGAGGCCAAGCTATGAGACAAGGCTCAGCCAACAGGGGCATTATCAGCAGACTCTATAATTCACTCATTTCTGAGTGAAAAATGAAAATCTACAATGTGCTGCTCAATATGGCTCGGTAGTCAGGATAGGGACTAATCTGACAATTCAGTGGAGGAGAAAAAAAGAAGAGAAAAGCAGGAAAATAATTCAGTTGTTTTGGGGAGTGGTTCTACTGAAGCTGCACAGACTGCTGAACTGCTGATCTAATAAGGCTCTATTTAGACATGTTTTTTATATATGCTATCATATCAACAGAAGACCCGGAGGCCAAGAAAATGTATTGTTTCAAAGAATGGGGGGGGGGAGAAAAAATCAGTCATGGAGAAGATCTTGTTTCAAAGCCTAATGATGTCTGTTGCTATGGAAAAGATCTAGACAGTATAATTACAGTGTACTGAAGATGGTTTTAAGAGGCTCATCTTTTCCTCACAAGTTAACAAATCTTAGAACTTTAAATCTCAGTCATGTTCCTGCTTGCTTGGACAAAATTCTTGTCTCTTGTTGCAAAACTCAATTACAGGCCTTAAACAGAGGACGTTTGTCTCTGAAGCAGATGAGAAAGGGTGTTGTGTTTCCCCCTAAAATGGCTAATGGGTTTACAAAGTTATCCTCTGGAAATTCCACACTGCTATGCAATCTGTGCATGTGGACCATAAGCAGAGTGGGTAATCATTTGCAGCATCTGTCACTGCCGATTTTCAGTTTTTCTGAAAATGTACATTTTCACTCACTTAATAAATAAAATGCAAATACGGGAATAACCGGAGAAAAGAGAAGAAAGCTGCTGGTTTCAGCTCATGTGACTGCCCAGCATATCTAAATGCATTCATCCTGCCAAATGCAAAAAGGTAGCTTGGCACTTAAATGGCTCTCTCTCTCTTTCCAGCCGTAATAGCATGCAGTTTAGTCTCGTCTGAGGCCTCTTTGCTGCAGACAAAATGACAAAAGCAAACAAAGCAAATAGCTTAATAAAAGCTGATATTAGCCAACAAGTTGCTTCAAGCTCTGCCTTTAGTGCTCTGGCAGTCTGGAAGTAAAAGACATTAGACATAAACCATGTTTAATTTAACTCTGGAGGGAAGCGTCTGAGGTAAGACTGTAGCTGAGCCAAAACTCAGGAGAAAAGCTTCACAACAGCACATTTAATTAAGCTGATTGACCAAATTCTATTGATGTCTTCCCTTGTTTTTAAATGCACTGGAAAGTAGAAAACTGTACTGCTTGCTTCACTGCAATGGCACATTAACAACAAAAAGTTCTTTTAGTCTAAAGCTAACATCTATTTTTTCTCTTTTGATGATTGCCACCCAGAAGTCAAGGTAACGTAACCACAAATAGCAAGCAGCAGTTTGAAAACACATCATTTTTCCCAGGTAATAAATTATTAAAGGAGACATACTTGTTGAAAACTTTGGTCAAAGTAATACAGAGATACAGTAAAACAGCTTCTTTTTCAGTTTTTTAAAAACTTTTAATCGCAGAATT
>JBBBVU010000016.1:26232384-26257577 GCA_037177055.1 Atherinosoma microstoma
CATGGATGTGCAGCAACTGTGTGATGCTATCATGTCAATATGGAGCAAAACCTCTGAGGAATGTTTCCATCACCTTGCTGAATCTATCACACCAAGAATTAAGGCGGTTATGCCACTATATTCACAGAATTGACCCAGACAACAGCTGCTAATAGCGGTTGTTTAAACTTTTTGGGCCATATATATGCTGAGAAATTGAAGAAATAGGGAATCATAAAGTCGGTAGTGGTTAAATGTAACTGTATCTGGAAAAAGTTGTCATGACAAAAGAGATCCAACTTTAACAAAGTTGCATATTTGTCAGTATGTCTTTATCACTTTTCTGTTGAAGGTGATAAAAACTAATATTGTTGTACATGTTGTTGATCTGCTTTGTACCCTGTGCTGCAGCAGGCCATTACAGTATGCAATCCCCAACCATCACCTGACTTTTAAACTTGGGCCACTCTAAGAAGCAGCACATTGCAAAGCATCATACAAGAGAAAAGCTAAATATGTGGTCATATAGCCACCACTTCATATGGCGAATCTTTTAGAGCTGCCGCACTTTAACCCCGTCTTTTCCTCTTTATCTTACCTGACTTTTAATTACCACAAGCACATGACTTGGTTCAGTGAAGGGGAAGCTAATGAGAAGGATGAAATACGTGATTACATGCTCATCTGTCTCTTTAGACCTATAATGAATGTGGATGATGATAAAACTCGTGCTTAAATCCTTAAACAGAGAATATTGTGTGGATTGGAAGAGTGTATCGTTGGCCACACACACGCTCTCCATGATCTTACGCTCTTAAATAATGCCTCAATTAATCTGGAGGTTACGTAAAAGCCTTTATCTAGTTGTGAATGAGGCCTGAATATTAGAAGTATAATGGAGAAATCTACTGCTGTGTTAATTGTTGCATTGATCCAAGGCTTTTGGGACCTAAAAGCTCTTTTTATTTTTCATAAGCCAATCATTTGTGAACATCACAAGATGCAACAGTCACGCTGTGTTGCTTTATTTACATGCATTATTAATGCTTCAAACATGAACCTTGGACAAATTGGAGGTGATTATGTGTATAATAAATATAAAACTGGATGTAAGGCATCCCCTTTTATGACAAGATGGATATTATGAACACTGATATCTACTGGGATACAGGCGTATAATTGCATTCATCAATAATTCTTGTGTGGTTGCATAGAAACGTGAAAATTGACTTAATGAGCTTCTGTTCTTGATCTAATTATTTTGTAAATGTTTCAAAATTGAAATATTAAGGCTGGAAACATTGAATTTAGGGCAATCAGAGCAGCAGCGTACACTTAAAAGGAGACTTACTTGAGTGTGAATTGTTCAATAGTGGAGTTGGGCATCAAGTAGAGGAGGATTTTGAGCGTCTCTCCAGGCTTCAGAGGCTTCTCTGGCAGTCTGAGGAACATGTTCTTGTCCAGCTGCTTGTCCACCAGCAGCTGCTCCTGACTGGCCTGGTAGAGGCTGATACTTCCGATGCGCAGCAGAGGGTGCTGTGACAGAGGTTCTCCCCTGGACCCACCACCTCTTTGACCTGAGCCCTCACTGCACTCCCCTTCCAGATTAGGCTCATGCAGCGTGTAGTAGAGCTCAGCCTGGAGGGTCTCACTGGTTAACCCATCCAGGAGCCCATCACCAGAGCCTTTCCTCCGACCCAGTGGGGCCACGTTGGTGTTGAACCAGGATGGAGGCAGCTCCAGCTGGGCCAAGCACTGCGCCATGTTGCCTTTCATCCGGCAGGATGTCTTGATTTCACGGACATCCCTGAAAGCATGCAGGCGAATACATGGCAGGTTGTCCTGAGCTTTGAAGTCATCCCAGTCACGGCCGGCGATATAGAAGAACACCTGGACTGTGGGATTGTTGGAGAAGACCCTCGCCTGGACAATGAAGGCCCGCACCTTCCAGCTGACTGTCAGCTGTCCTGGAATATCCAGAGGGCTAGCTGGCTGGAGCAGCTCCTTGGACAGGGCCTGGTCCTGGGCAAATGGCCCAAAGCTTATGTTGATGGCAGGGAGGTCTTTTGTCTGGAAAACCACAAAACTCTCAGAGCGCTGCAGCGGGTTTCCGGTGCCGGGGCTGCTGCTCTTACTGCCGCCGCCAACTGTTTCTCCTGTGATCTGAGCCTCTCGTAAAAAGAAAGCCAGTTGTGCATTGGACATTTTAAAACTGGCAGGCAGATACACACTGGGTGGCGAAGGACTGACTGTCATTGCTGAGGAACTGAAGAGGGTATCTGAGCTGGTTGGAGTGATTTTACCTGCAAGAGCTGTGAAGGGAGACAAGAGAAGGAAAAAATTAAAGTCAAACACAGCTTAACAGGAACTAGAGGATGTAGTCAGTGGGGCAACAGAAAAGAAGAGATACAGTACAATCAGGAAGTGAGACAGCTCTGTTCTGTTTAGTCAGCTGTCGGGGACAAGCGAGGAAAGAGGTCATCACACCCTAATCAGATAATAACCTGCTGCTGTCAAGAATCCAAACCCATACATGTTTATATTAACAACGTCACAGAATACTTTCAATCACTGTGGGTTTTAATTTTCTATTCATACACAAACATTTACCCCCCCCCCCAAAAAAAAAAAAGAAGAAGAAGGAATAAACCATTATTATGCAGCATGCTACTTGTTGAAATAACTAGAGCAGCCAACAGGAAAGTAACAGAATGAATGTGACATACTTATCAGAATCACCCATAGTTGAGCACAAACACGTAGTTGCCTGTCCCCATGGTCCAAATCATAGATTAAAAATCCCATATTCCAAGTGGTTTTATCATTGAACTCTCATCCTTTAAATCTGGGGCAAAAAAAACCAAAACATAACTCAAAGCTGTCCTTTTGATTCCCCCTCCAAGCAAAGCCTCTGCAAAAAGATTGTGTGACTTGCAGGCAATCCACAGAAACGTGTCCTCTCCTTAGAAAACCTCGTGTTGTAAAAGTAAAATGAATGAATGAAGACAGAAAAACAGCAAAAAGCTCCCACAGTTCTTCACTTGTCCTCGTTGGCGGCAGCAGAGCTTCCACTTAGCTTCTTGAACTTGTGCTTCTCTAGCGCCTTGTGGCTTAGGTCTTGGTTTAAGAGTAGTTCAG
This sequence comes from Atherinosoma microstoma, assembly GCA_037177055.1. Classification (NCBI taxonomy): domain Eukaryota; kingdom Metazoa; phylum Chordata; class Actinopteri; order Atheriniformes; family Atherinidae; genus Atherinosoma; species Atherinosoma microstoma. The sequence goes on from JBBBVU010000016.1 coordinate 26,235,502, forward strand.
CCCCACACAGCGGCTCTTTCAGTCCCAGACTGTGCATGGCTCCAGGACACACTCTGATAGACAGGCAGAGCCTCCTCCCGGTTGGTGGGCTGTACGAGAACTATAGACAAAGCCCCTGACGCCGCCCCATCTTGCCACACCTAGTCTCCGGTCTATAATCACCGCTCCAGCTCCGGGTGATAGTCGAGGCAAACACAGTCCTGAGAGGACTCGGCTTACACCGCACACACACGCTGACACATGCACGGAGGCGAAAGAAAACAACACTCTCCAGCTTGATTCATCCTCCGTCTCTGAGCGTGTTCAGGCAGACTCTGATTTGAGTGCATGCGAGAGACTGTGTGAGGGTTTGTGTGAGTGAGAGAGAGAGAGAGAGAGAGGGAGAGAGAGAGAGGGAGGGAGGTGGGGGATGGATGTATTGCTTAAATGCCTTTAGGCAGAGAGAGAGAGAGAAAGGGAGTGAGAGGGAGAAGGGAAAAGAGAGGGATTAGGTAAAGGTTATTGATGAATTAGCCTAGCTATGCTTCTCTCCTCCTCCTCCTCCTCCTCCTCATCTCACCCTCCACCCCTCCTTTGGTTTGCTTGAGCTTCATGAGAAAGAGGGGGTTACCGGCACAAGAGGGGGAGGTGCATCTGGACTGCCACACTACTTCACTCACATGTGCCTGGAATTCCCATAATAAAAGAAAGGAATCCACAAATGTGTGTGTGTGGGCTCCATAAAGCGAACGGCAAACAGTGGGAGCAACAAAAGACGAAGCGACCGCCGGAGAAACATCCCACACTTACAAATGAGCAGTCGCAGGGATAGAGGAGGCTGGAGGAACCATAATGATGAGAGAGAAAAGCTACTTAGGGACTGTCTGGTATTTATTGACCAAAAGCTCTCTACTTCTCAGGAATGTGTGTCTTTGTCTGCGTGTGTGTTTGAGTGGAGCTGCTCTTGTCTTGATCAAGAGAGAACTATGCACAGCAAAGTGTGAACTTTGCGCAGGTCTGTTTCGCTCTACCGGGTCCAAATGCAGAGCCACCTCACCAATCTCGGTATATTTGACAAGTCACACAACAACTTAAGAAAACTGGGAGACTCTACGACTAATCCCTGCCTCAGGAAAGGATAGAATATGCATCTCACGTATACGGATACACTCGACCTGCCTGCCAACTTCAATGCCCCCCCTCCTCCGTTAAAGGTCTATATGATTTCATTGCTGTGTTTTAACAGTAAGTAGATATTAGCATTAACATCACTTCTGTCTCTGTATTGCTGTGTCTTGAGGCAGTGGCTGTCTCGCGCTCTCTGACAGACCTTAAATCTCCAGACCTGCCTGGTCTTTTTTTAAGGGATCACGAGATATAGTCCACCACTTTCTCAACTACCAGCGAGGTGGCCTTGAGCAAGTCCCTTCACAGAGAGTATGTAGTCTCCAAAAGCACCTGCTACTGGCAAAAATGGTCCATAACAGAATGGATTCTGGGCTGCTGCTGTTACTAAGGGTGATTCAGCTTATAAAGTTCACTGTTTATCTCTGCTGAAACTCTTCATTTGCGCACAGGGAGGATGAGGAAACCGCTCACTGATATGAGGACGTAAGCCATGTATTTATTTGTTTTTATTATGCAGTCTGTTGCTCTTTCGGAGACATTTTCAAATATTTAAAGAGTGTCACTAATAACATTTTAATAAAGTCTGTCGAACTCCCAAAACCAATTTCCTTATAATTGAAATAATATATTTTGAATGAACAGCTCCGTGGGGGGAAACTCCCACTTTCTCTCCATCTACTGAGAAAACACTGATTTCAGCAGCTGCTGCTGGGAGGAGTGTGTATTAAACGGTCACACACTTTATTATAAAAACGATAGGAACAAATACTCCTTATATACTTTTTTGGAAAATAAATTGCACATCTTACTTAAGGGTGTACACCAAACACAGTCCAGCAGAGTTGAAATCATTGAAGTTGATTTATTTTTCTTTTTTTTTTCCCCCTCCTTTTCAGGCCAAGAATATACTTGCTTTTTAACCTCACATTCACGTAGGCCACCGACTTCGTCGTGAACATAATTTTTCACACACTTGCTTGTGTACTATGCTTGTTGCAGGAGGATTCCACTAGGTGGCACATTTAAGATCTCAGACTGCACAGAGTTGCTGAATTTGTAAGGTGTAAATGAAACAATAAACATGGAGACAATAGAAGAGGTTAGTAATTGGTTAATTCAATTATTATTAATTCATTTATTATTTCATATTCAGCAGAAAAAATGGCAGCAGTGGTATCACAGATGGTACGTAAGGTCCATATACCAAACTCACCGTCTCCTGCTTTCACAATTATCTGTTATTTTTACAGTAATCTACCCTGGGACTTTATATCTGGTCAAATTGGTCCCTTAATTGCCCCTACTGGTTACTTGAGTGTGTATTGGGAAGAATCTGATGATACGATACGTATCATAATGTAATTTCCCCTCGGGGATCAATAAAGTATATTCAATTCAATTCAATTCAATAATACAGGGACAAATATATGATATATAACAAAAATGTAATTTTCTTTACCAGAATTGAATTGTAGGAAAACTGTCAGAGCATACTAGCACTCAAATTTGTGATATGCCTGACATCAACTTACTGAATGAGAACAGAGGATCTACATTTCACTATACAGAAGAGATAAAAACACTTGCTCTTTATGTACAAGATGAATAAAGAAATTGAATTTGGCCTTATCAGTAAAGGCCGAATTTAACTTCTTTATCAGTAAAGGTCTCAAGTCTCCCTGTAGCATCAAACATACCACCCCTTAAGTGCAATATAAAACGTATGTAGCGTAATAAATAAAAAATATATAAACAATGGTCATACATATATAGAATATATACAATTTTTTATTCCAAAGTATTTGTCAAAAGAAAGCATGCTTGGTGCAAACATGCTTAGTGCAAACACAAAACATAACACTTATACACTAAAGGTAATGATGTAAGCTGTTAATTCATGGACAATATTTAGTTTTTTACATACTGCTTTTACATTTTGTTTAGTTTTAGTCGATTACATGGTACAATGGGACGGCAGTGGCTCAGGTGGTAGAGCAAATCATCCAATAAAACAAAGGTTGGCAGTTTGAATCCCGCTCCCACTCCAGTTGTTGTGTCCTTGGGCAAGACACTTTGCCCTCCTTGCCCCTAGTGTTAGCATCAATGGTGTACTCAATTTTAAGTCACTTTGGATAAAAGCGTCTGCTAAATGATTGTGTAGTGTAGTATAATATGTCATGTGCAGACTTTTCTCATAACGTCCCCATATACATAAAACCTATTGTTTACATGATTGATCAAAGAAACTTGTAACATTAGAAATTGTCTTAATGTCATTTATCAAGTAAAGAATTCAAATCTGAAATGTTGATAAAGTCAGAGTTAAAATTCTGTTTTTTTTTTATTGACTCGGAGTGGAATGATTTTACAGTCAGACATTTTGGATGTCTCTTTTATCACTTCACGAATCAGAAAATCCCATCTACATCCAGAGGAAAAAAATAAAAATGTATGAAATGCTGGATAAATAAGGCTTTGAGAGGGATATACACAACTTTGAAAAAAGAAGCTTGAACAGCAAGTCTGGAGTCATTAAGACGAGTCATTTTCAGAAAATAATATAATTTCTGAAATACCTGCCATTTCTAATGAACAATACTTTCAGATAGAAATTCAAATTCACAAAAATTATTTCACTGATTTCAGTAATTTTGTGTTTATTAAGTTTCACCTCAGTTATGACAAAAATATACGACTGGTTAAGTTGCCGAACAGAACAAGTTTTTAAGTCCAAATTAGAAATTCATAGGTTTTATTTTCTCTACTTTTCACAGTTTTTCAAAGTTCATAGCTGCTGACTAAATGCTGTGAATGATGTAGGATATAATCATGCAGGAGAAGATATTCATTTTATTGTGTATCAGAAAATATGGAGATGACAAACATGACACCACCTATTAGTTTATGAATAGCTGTTTCAAAGCCTTAATTTAAAAAAAAAGGATTTCACTGCTGTGAAACTTTAGAAATCAAGATGATGTGCAAGAAGTGGGTCTGACTGATAACTAACAAAAACCTTTAAATGGGAGAAATTAGCTATACTTTTTCTCTTTTTCCACAGCTTTAAGGGCTGGGATATGAATGAATGAATGGATGAATGAATTATACTTTATTCCCCGAGGGGAAATTGCATTTACTACGCAAGCGTACACGTCAATGTTCTGCTAAGTCTGTGTGTATTTTGCTGCAAAAGATGAAGCGGTTTAACATGGACGGCTATAAAGACTAAGTTTTGGAGTGACCATTTGATGAACATTAGGTTTTGGCTCTTCTACAGCCCTGTTTCCACCACGGGTCCGATGATTGGTTTGGTTTGGTTCGGTAAACCCTGAACTCTGTTGTGTTTCCACAGGCAACCATAACCTGGTAGGGATAAGCTATGTAGTAGTATGACGTCATTAAATCATAACGAACAAACAAACCCAGCAGTTTGTGTTCTTTCTTCTTGGCATGTAGCTTTAAACAACGAAAAAATACATCTTATAATTAGACATGGAGCTGTTCCTGCTTTGTTTGTATCACAGTCACACAGGAAGTGTTGATTCTTTTTTACCAATTTGATTAGGACCCCAAAGGGGGACGGGTTGGATGTGGTCAGATATTCTGGCACCTTTCCTAATTTTTGCTTGTAGAAACATTTATAAAAAATAGCATACCAACCCATACTGTACTGAGCTGGATCCCTTGGTGTCAACGGCCCTAAAGTTTGTCTTTTACTGGTTCTGATAATGGACTGAACAAACACTAATATGTCACACAGTAAATAGAGATTTCTTTACAAAAACTCTAGTGGAATAAAAACAAATGCAAATTCACTAAAACTGAATTCTGTTACTTTGAAAAAATGTGTTCAGTTTTTTCATCTCTTGAACTCTGTCCTTTTTTATCCAAAATGTTAGTGTATTAATTCAAAAATATTGATCATTCATTCACAGTGATGGGAATAACGGTGTTAAAATAAACGCTGTTACTAACGCGCGCTACTTTTTTCAGTAATGGGTAATCTAACTATGTACTCTTTTCATTGTTACAACACCGTTACCGTTACTGACGTTCACTGACAGCGTGTTACTATTTTAAGATAAAATTCTTTTTTATTTTGGGTGAACCGAAATTTCACATTTGTTGGGACTATATTGTGCTGCTGCCATACGAAGTGAATATGAGGCGGAGGGATACAGTTGAAACTGGAGAATACACTTGAGTAGAAGAAGGTGTGTTCTGTTGTGAGCGGGTGCTAGCTAAGAATAAAGCAGCCTCACATGTTTGAGCCAAACGTTGTCTGCAGAAGACGCAATATAGCGTTTCATCAGGATTCTGCTCACTTAAGCCATTTTTACCGCGCAGCTTGTTTCTCCCACCAATGATGATGATTTACTGAAGAGTAAAATGTCAGGGGAGACGTGGGTAAGTCATTGTGCACAGCCGAACACACACAAACACAGCGCATACACAGACACACAAGAGGGGAGGAGAGACGAAGTCATATCCATCAGCCTGAGATTAGTCTCCTTGATTTTTCTTAATAATTTATTCTACAAAATTTCCTTTTCATTTATTAATCAGATGTAGCCTTTTATAAAGTTTTTGTTAATGAATGTGCAGATGAATCTGAAGTTCTGTTAAAGGCGACATATTTTGACATTTTTAAAAAAAGTAACAGAATAATTACTTTTCTGAGTAATTAGTTATTTTTATAATGCTGTAACTCTGTTACTAACGCAGTTACTTTTAGAGAGAAGTAACTAGTAACTAGAATGAATTACTTTTTCAAAGTAACGTGCCAAACACTGTTCATTCATAGGATGACATATTTTCATAAAGACATCCAAGGAGAATGATTTAGCATTAGGCAAACAACTGGGGACTGTGAATCCACTGAAAAAACTGAAACCTTTGGGTGAAGCTTGAAGGTCACCTGACTACATCCTATAAGCCTCCTGATCCTTTTCAAATGCAATGAAACTATACAATGATTGTACATGCACTGAATGCAATAAAGCTAAACAAATCTGTGCCCCTTCCTTTCAGCCCTGAGGCCTTATGGTAGCGTTTTAGAAGGTGATAACAACCTATGATGTATTAGGCAGGGTGCTTGTCTCATTTCCGTCTAACATCACTGGATAGGTGGTTTGAAAGAGAGCACGGACACAGATGGACTTCCATTGTGAAACTCTATCGCCTTCCTATCCCAATTGATGTCCTATTATACCTCAGGCCAAATGGAATTGAATTCTCATTTTGTTGTATCCCCATTATGAGAAACATCTGCTCTGTGAGTTTGTGGCCAAGGAAAAGTGGGTTCCTAGTCAAAGGAAACCATTTTGTTTGATGTCAATTAATTAAGACATATGGCCACTTTCAGGCTGACGTGAAACTATTTCACGCCTAAAGATATGTCACATTTAAATAAGAACATAATCCACTGGTAGAGCTGAATTCAGCTTCAAAAACATTCAAAACATGTTTTTTATTCATCCAGGAAACTTAGAAAAGAAAGAAAAAAGCCAGAGGGTAGAACTCCTTGTTACTAAACCACTGACGGGTAAATAGTTTTAGAGCAAAACATCATGAAAATGTCTTTTTAACATCTTTCAGGTACAACGGGTGATAAGTTGGGCAGATATGTGCACTTTTAACTCAAATGTTCATCAAAAACACAACCACCCTCTTCACTTTAACTTGACATGCTGCATATTCATCTCTTCAAAAACATTTCCCCTGGTTCAAAGGAAAAAAATTATTGCTCAATAGATCCACAAAACACTTAAATGTATACCTGGCTGCCCACAGAAAAACCTTACGTACAAAAGCCAAAAATTAATAGCAGAGGGAATACATACAAAAGATGAAATGAGGAGGGCAGACATTTGATTTTGAGAAATAGAAGTGCATGAAAGTCTCTTCAAGTCAAAGGTCAGAGGAAATAGTTGAGAAGGTTTATAGACAGTCGGAGCATCCTCGCAGCATCGCTAATGACCCTGCTTGGAGGGTTTCCCTATCGATCTTTATCATCCCCCTCATTCCCTCACCTCCTTCACTCTGCTCTGAGCATCACTTCTCAGATTGGTTAAAGAGCTACCTTTCAATTCAAAGAACAACATTAGCATGGCTCTAAGCAGCACACCTGAATTTCAGGGTTTATGCATTCACACTTCCTTTCTGCTGCAAACAAAGTCCTTTGTTTTTCCATTTAATCAGCTGTGAATGCAACCTAGAATAAGGATGAAAAGATATGCAAACCTGAGGATGGTGGCTGTATTTGCACTTGAAACACTTGTTGGTTGGTTTAGTGTCTTTCCCACTCTGAGCGTGTCAGTCCTGCATGGCCTTTACCAATGACCGCAAACACATCAAAATGCTTCTGCCTTTGTATTTCATCTGTTTCTATCTACATACAAAGGGAAATTACATTCAAGCTTTCAGTCTCTCGTGGGGGAGGTTTTCTCAGTCCACGTCTACAAATGAAATCAGATCACTTGGGTGATTCAGGGTAGAGTAAATCTGTCTTTCCTACAGCCCATTTGTTTTATATTTCACCTTGTTATGTGTCCCCTGAAGGAATTTTGTCTAACAGATTTCCATCAGATTAAGTAAATCTAAGATGTGAAGCACCCCGTCAGTCATCACATCATATGTAATGGATAAATGAAGCATAAACACGCATGCTAAGATACACTGCAGCAGAAATGCTTCGCAGCTTCATGAGTTAAACCATGAAAAACAAATGGAAATATAAGACAGAGAAGTAAAGGCTGGCCTGTTTGTTTTTCTGGCAATTTTTCTCATCCTTCATAGTTATGGGTGAGTACCTTTTACATTATAGCTACAGATTTGCGAAGATGAATAGAATTCAGTTCTGTAAACAACACAGAGAACAGATGCAATCTCAACTGAATGATAATGAAGGTTTTTTAGTCAGGAAACAAATGCAAATCTACATTTCTTGGACACCAGCTCTCACATGGCACAGGGAAATCATTTGAATGCCTCCTCAGCTTCACAAACTATTTCAATGAGTGTAAAACATTTAACTTGTGTTTGCATAAAGTTTCTGCATTATCATTTTTCCACATGTATATGGAGATTAATTAACCATATGTTTGGGTAAAAGAGCTCAAAGTTTCCTCTGAATGAAATGATATTATTTATGCTATATCAGTACTCCTCCTTAAACTAACTCATGTAAACTTGGGGTTCAACGGGTGATGTGAGGGGATACAGCAAACTTTCTTACACAATTCTGTGTAGTTTAATGACAAATAACTCTGGACTGTGGGAAGAAACCAGAACATCTAGAGGAGTGGTTCTCAAACTTTTTGAGCCACAACCCCCAGGAAAACATCTGTTGGTGTTTGCGACCCCTCATGAGGACTGATTGGTTAATGGTGTGATATATCTAATGGACATCCTGGAGCATCCTTTAAATGTAAGGCTGGAAAACTGTGATTTGATTCACTGCTGTGACAAAGCACCATCCCCAAAATGATCTGACTTTGTTTGATGGCACGATGACATTTATTATGTACATTCCTGGAGTCGTCGTTGCCCAGCAGAATCCTGAGGCTGAGAAACTGCACTTCACAACTTTGCGTTCCAACCTGGAGCATCAAGTTACAGCTGAGTTTCGCTTTAAGTGCCGCCTCACACGCTTGGAACTGGATATCAATGCACTAATCGTTTTAAAGGCTCTCTGTGGCTGATTCATCAGAGAAACGCAAGATGACATTAATGAAGGAAGAGAGGAAAAGAACGGTAGAAAGTCTCAGAGCAAGAGATAAGACCAGAGTCAACACTGGATGGATTTTTCCTGGCTGGAGAGAACTCAGAGAGACAGGATTCAAGATGGATGCTGAATTAGCCGTCGTTGAAGGGGACTTCACTGAGAAAATTTGCCAAAGTTCAGCTGTGCTTCTTTAATCTCCACATGGAAATGATATCAAATGAATAAAATGAGTAAATAAAACACAATTTAAATGATATAAAATAAGATATTCATCTATTTACATTGCAGAGCCTTGCTTCTATCAACTCTTGTCCAACTACCAGTGGTCTCAGCCCCTATATTGTGGGAAAAACTGTGAAAATCTCGAATTAATATTCTATTCTTGAGCTAGCCACAAATTCTCCATGAGCTTCCCAACTTAACTTCCCATTAAATCTTTAGTGATTTTGTGAAAATAACACACAGGTGACAAGTCCTGGAAAATGAAGCCTGTTACTGTGCATGCATATTCACAACAAATATTCACAACTGCTATCCTGAAAACAAACAACATCAAGACAGGTCTGCTAAAAACAAAAGGACGATGAGAGGAAACAAAGGGCTGGTGAGACCAACTTCCTCTGGTTGATGGAGTCCTTCTCTGGGGATTAAAAGACATTGAAATCCATTCTCAGTTTTCAATCAATCACTCCCTGCAGACAAGAAGTATCAGATACTAGGATGTAATCTAGTGAATCTACAGGGTCTCAATTAGTGGAGATGAATTTCTTCTTATCAGTTTAAGTCTCACTAAGCAACTCAGACTAATAAGAGTGGTGTTTTTCCAAATGAAATTCATAGTGAAGCTTTAATGAGGCTTAATTTGCAGGTTAAAAGGAAAGAAAATATAACCACTGCGACACCATTAAGGGAAAGTGGAACATTTCATCACTGATGCTTTATGTGCACCCATAAAATCCTCCATGATTCATCTCAGGAGTTGCCCTTGTGGTCCAGGATTCTGTTTGGATGAAGCAACAACTAAGAAAGTGGTGGTCTTTTGATTAAAGACTCCTAAGCTCCTATCACTTACTTATGTCTCCCTCCCTGCTATGCAGACTACGGCTGTTTGGCATAAAATATTTACCAACCAATTAGTCAAAAGCTGAGCTTGTGGGGAAGAAGAGTGTTTTAATTCTTTGAAAAGACTCAAAACACCTTAGAATCCATATCGCTTTCTTTCCAGCCTCAAGCTTCTTCCTTTGTTTTGATCACGTGTTTTATTGTGTAAAAGAAAGCTTAAGCTAATGTATGAAACATGCAAAGACTGAACCTCCTGACTAATGAAATCCGGCTTCACAGAGTCATTTCAAGGACAAATGTAATGTGGACATAAATGGAAGTTAAAAATTATAGAACTGATATGAAAACAAGAAACTCAGATTTTCTACATCTCAATTAATCTTCTAATTTCATGCTTTTATGAGGAAAATAACAAATAATTTTATATAGTTATCATTTAATTTGGCTTTTGACATTAAGTTTAGCTTCTGATCTCTAGATCGTATGTACAACATACTTTATTATCTGTTTCTTCTTCTTGTTTTTGCTTCTTTCATTCTTGTAGAAATGAGATGTGATACACATGCTGCCTGTAGGTGAGCTCATTTAGAAGATGTTATGTTCAAAATCAACGTTGTGTAACCTCATCTAGGGTCTATCGAGAATTACCAGATTGATGGTTTTGATAACTCAAACTTACAACAACAATCTTTTAAAAAAAATTTTCCCCCTCATTTTGTTTAGAAGTTTGAAAGATATACAAGTAAGCATTGTGTCATAGTATCCAGTATGTTAGACGAATGTTGCATGATCTCTGAACTTCACCAACTTCACCAAACAAAATGTTTCTCCAACAGCTTGTTGTCAAGTTTATTAATGACCCCTTCATTTGTGACAGGTGTGTTTCAACCTGCAGAACACTTGCCCTCGAGGACCGGAGTTGTTGACCACTGATTTACAAATCGCCCCATGAACTGAAGAGAAGAGGTAACAAAAGTCAAAATGTCCCCAACTAGTCTCTAACTTTGGTGTGTTGTTTTAGGCCCTGTGACTATTCACCACCTTCCCTCCAGCTCCATAATGAGGATGTTTTCAGTCGAGGGTTTATCTCTCCGAAATGACATTGGAGCTTTTTCTGGCAGCGTCTAATATTGCCATACTCGGTGCCTCTGGGTACCTCGTGCATATCTCAGAGGCATAACGAAAGCAAGTGACAATTTGGAATTGAAAAAATGTTGGTTGACATTGACAGATTTAGTTATTTATTTATTATTTAGTTGCAGAATTGTTGCTGCAGGGAACAGCCAGTTTCAGCTGAAAATGTATATACGGTATTTATAGTAAAATTGAGCCAAAACATTAAATCTACAGGCCTGACATGTAAACAATATACCCTGACCACTCCTAATAATTATGATTACACATTTTTTGGAGTAACTAACTGTAACTACTATGATTAAATACAAATGTATTATTTATGATAAAACCCTATATCAATATGCATTAGTGCACCCTTTCCTTGATTTGCTTGTATATCTGGCATCTGTTTCTCTTCATCACTTTCTGAATACATTTGGAAACAAAGAGGTTTAAAAAGAAGTTTTTAAATTCAAATTCAGCTGCCATGGGATTCACCAACAACCTTAACAAGTAACACAGAGCAGAACTGCTGAGAGAGGGGTGCCGAGGCTAGGAGCGGGGTGGTGCCCCTCAACTATAATCACACTCTGGAGCTAGTGAAGTTGCAGATCTTCAGTATGTGCAATGCAGCCTCGGCTCACTGCAGCTTCCAACATTGCTGCTTCTTTACTGCCAAATGGAGGCACAGCCCCTGCATGCATTAGTAGTGTATTGATGAAAGGATGCAAATGCCTTGTGGCAGCACGATCTGTGCTTCAATACGATCTGAGGCTGACGCAATCTATAGGGCTCCAGACAACAGGGTTTCCCATAGGGGATACTTTGTGTGGTAATCTGAGCCATGCAACATTACACCGCAGACTTCAGAAAAGAATTCCCTCCATAAAAAAAGTAAAAGAAATTACTTTATAATCTGATGTTTGCAACTCTAAAAAGATAATTTGACGCATTTCACTAAGTTGTGAATTTATTTTTCACTTTTTCTGCACATATGTCGCATCTACATGACAAAATCATCACAAGAATAAATCTTCATTAGTTTTGCTGTTTTATGCCTATTTCATTTTCAACTTAATATCCCACAACCAAATTTTATTCCTTGTTGAATCCCATTACATCCACTGATACAACCTCATTTTCCTATGCTGATCAATGAAGCTTCATCCTTTTTTTATGAAGCGTTATAGACATTTTAATCTAAAATGATGACATCTCTTTAAATGAAAAGGCTACACATGCAAAGCAAGTCCCACATCGATGAATGCAAGAGGGAAAGATCCCACATGATGGGTGAAAAAAATGTATCAAATTACACCCATGACGATTGGAGGAGGTCTTACATTACACTCAATTTACCTCAATTCTATTACATCATTTTAGACCAGTCAGTCAATGGCTTGGCCCCGAAGACTGCAAGGACAACGCTGATGCATGCAATTCACCCAGGCAAGATGGCTCGCACATTATGACAAATCATTCACTTGCTGGAGTCTTCGTTTCAAAAAGTCTCAGCTTTGTGGTTGTAATTTACCTCCCTGGCAGACTCTTCCTGACATTCACTGTAATCACTGTGAGTCTAATTAATGTTACATTATGGTGATTTGTAGGGTATACATTGGCAGTCTTTCATTGTATTTTACCAGATTCAGCAGCACAGCTCTAATTACAGCCCTCTGGGGATAATAAAGCCCTGCTGAATATTGGAGCAGGAAAGGACAGTGGACCGAGACTTTTTATATATGTCTTCAGTTCTGGTGTAAGCCATCAGAATATAAAATGCAAAACCACATACAAGAAACAGTAAAAGGTAAACTCGGATATAGAGGGCTTTTCTTTCTGTTTTAAACTGCCTTGGTTGCAAGATGTATTGATTGTTTCGCCACTTCCCGACTGACCATCAGCTGAGGAGACAATAGAGAGTGAAAAAGCAAAGGGACTTCCCTGAGGAAAGAAATAAAGCAGAAGAAAAACTACTGTAGCCTGACCGTTAAACAACTGCTGAAGACATTTTTTTTGTGATTGGAAAAAGAAAAAGAAACAAAGGCAATTAATAAAAAATTTACTCCATCTCCATCAATTATTTTAGAAAATAGGCAGGAATATGTGAACAACAACTAACTGAACTCAGAAACTGTTCCATCTCTACGTTTCCAAGCTGCCGAAGGACTGAGCACATTGCTCCAACTTTCTACTGCTTAATGTCTCTATTCCGCTCCCTCAGGACCATTAGTGTTAACTAGTTAATACTAGCTCATATTTGCTTACAGGAGCTAATGCTAGCATCAACATATAGTACCAGTGAAGAATTTGGACATACCTACCCATTAAATTTGCACCAGTAGGTGTGTCCAAATTTTTGACTGGTTCTATATGACAGACACAAAGCACAACTCGAGCACTCACAAAGTTGGTTTGTCTAACAGGGAATCTAACAAACGTTGAGGGAAAGCCCATCGTATCAGAAATAGTCCATAACAGTTTAGGTGCCTCCTGAACGCGATGCTGGTTTTTCTGATTTAGTTCACCTTGATATTAAAAATGGGATGGACAGTAGGCTACAGGGTTGAGGGAGATGGCCATCCTTCCTGGTTCTGGTTTTAATGGAGGTTTTCCTTCCTGTAAAAAGGGAGTTTTTCCTCTCTACTCTCTCTCTGTAATAATTTTTTCTCTTAACTGGTTTATATGAACACAGTTATCTAGAACTGAACTATAAATTTGGTCATATAATGGATTTGCTTTAATAGGATTATAATTATAATGAATTGAACTGCATCTGTGAAAGTACTTTGAGATGAATACGTGAACTGGTGCAAATAAAGTTGAATTGAACTGAAGAATGTAAAATTAACATCAATATGAGAACATATCATCCTTAATCCTTGTGAATTACGATATCTTTTCCGACTTCACCTGAAGCTCACATGCTGCAATCAAAAGAATGATATTAGAGTACATGTTAAAGACTGTAAGTAAACACAGGGAATCGTGATTATGTCAACCTCTTCTTTATTGATCAGGCACTTAAAAGACTGAAGAGATCGACTACCCAGAGGGACATTGGGGGAACCGTAAGGTCAACAGCATTTATTAGATAATGTTATCACTAATGCAACTTAATCTCATGGTAGAACATAAAATCACGACATTGGTCCAATTTCCACTTTTTTAGTTCATGTCTGTATAAAGAGACAGCTACAGTAAAGATGGGAATTCAACATCCATGTTCTTGTCAGGTGATGATGCTTACCTGCCACATGTTGCTGCAGGATGACGACTATTATATGGGACATAACACTTCCCTGACTCTCACACTAGAGGCCACATGATTGACCCCCAGAGTGTTTTAACAGCCCTTTACTTTTATACTTTTATCTCATTTTACTGCTGAGCTCTTGCTCGTGAATGGATACAGATAGGTGTTTAAAGGACGTGTTTAAGTGATAAAAAAAAGAAGAAAAGTTAGCTGGTAACAAATTAAAATACAGGATGTATTGAATTAAATGAGCAAATAAATAATAATACTTGGAGGATGACCTTTTTAAAATATAAGCACATTTTCATATATGAATAAAAGCTGCCAGATTTGCTACATTTAGTCACCACTTGACTGAAACGCTTGAAATAAGACCTCGTTTGTAAAAACCTGAAATTAACCTTGACAGAATTGGCAAACTTCCACTATGAAGAGTGCTTCTTATTTGTAAGTGGAACATTCTTACACGATCAATGATGTGGCTGAATAATTCTGCAGGTTGTTTTCTATGAAGGACATCTTGGTGGCTTTTCTGGTATCTCATACAGTCACTTATGAAGAGGCTCCTCTCCAAAAAAGAAAGATTGTTTTCAACATAATAAAGACGTATTTAAATGGAGTAACTTCTGGGACAATCTGTCTGTAAGACTGGAGTGTTTGTGGCCCTGCTCTGGTCCAAAATGCTCTTTATGTAAAAGAGTTTTGGGAGTTTTGACTGAACAAGCAACTGATTTCTGTGTTAATATAAATTACTGAGTTCTGTTTTAAATTTGGAGTTCACGTATTTAAGGATTCTCGACTTTATGCGCTGATGAGTTCAAACAAGTTTCGCACCTAATTTTTAGAACAAATCAACTAAATTTATGGATGATCAGCTAAACCTTCCAAAGCTTTTGTCTATGATTATTTTAGATCTTTTTCTTTTTCTTTCCAAAAGCAAAATGAAAATGAGACCTTATTTTGCCTCCTGGGGAGAAGCTGTGATGAGGAAATAGGACCAATCTGTTGACATATGTGTTATTTGTTAAGGAGCCATAGGCAACACTTAAGGTGGATATTTCCTCATTGCGTTTGATTTCCCTGACTCTGATCATTAAATTTCATTGCCAGTGGGGGATACTCTTCATCCCCTCACTGGTATGCATTTCATTTAGTCATGCTATTAACATTTTTTTAACCTTTGTTCAAAAGAGGTATTAGTGAGGCTGAATAGTTTAAACCATATCCTGCTTTACACCTGAGGGCCACCCAGTGTGACTAAAATCATCCTCTTCTTTTTGACAAAAGAAGATCAGCCGGGGTTTTGGTTCCTTGCTTGAGGCACTTTGACGGTGGGGACTTTAAACAGGGAAGCAATGTTTTTTAAATTTTCCATGAACATGGGCCATGAAATAGGATCTAACAAGGTAAGAGGGACTCATATGTTCATTCACCTTCTATATCCATCAATTCATCCAATTTCTATACTCACTCATTCCAATGAAGGGTCATGAGAGGGACTAGAGACAGTTCCAGCTGCCATTAGTTGAAAGATAAGCAAACACAGAGGGATAAAAGAAAAAGATAACAAAAAAACCTTAATAGCAGTATAAGGATGCTAAATGGTCCAAGATGCGAAATGGTCCAAGAAACAGTGTAGTTGAAAAGTATATTTTAATGTAATACATGGTCAGTCAGGTTGGTATTAATGCAAGTTTCCCCTAGACTAATACCTAACCATCACCAGGAGGTGTGTAATGTTTAATAGAAATGAAACACAAGGACACATGAAGACGGAGATGGAGCTCAGTCTTGACCCTCCCAGCTGACAGTCAGGGTTTGGATGGGTTGGAGGATGGCACAACACATGTGTCTAATTTACTTTATTTTTTATCTCTAAATGTCATGCAATAATCAATATAAGACTATTTCACAAAGTGCTTTCATACCATGTTATTTTAGTCATTTTTAGACCACTTCACGGATGCCTTTTCAAGTCAGAACTGGTGCACTTCCACTGCATATCGTGTCATGCATGGAAGTGCAGAAGTAGCATGGAGGGTCAGAGTCAATCTACCGCTACACACTTCCGAGCTGGCGAGTGAGGTAGAAACAGAGGAGAAACAGCTCCGTTTTATGTCTGTTAAACCATGTGATTGGCTGAGTAGATATTTGAGTTAATAGCCAATATTCAACAATGATATAGCTTAATAAGTACCCAATAAAGTGGCCGGTGAGTGTATGTTACTAATTCACATTTTGCTGTGAGACTGGTTTATAATCCAAACTGCTTCACAAGTTAAGTTGATCATTTCTTTAATTTCAGTTTTCAACTACTATATAAACCTATAATTCTGCACCCACACTTGTTAAAGGCTTGACAGACACTTCATTGGTCTTCTAACATGAGAGCAAACAGCACTGGTAAAATAGTTTCATATGACATCACACACCCTTTATTTTCTGGCCAAAGGCTCTGGTTAAAACACCATTCCCATTTTCCCTGTCATAGGACTTAGATTTCAAAGGTTATTCACTGCTTCTGATGCTTAAAAAAAAGAAAAAGAAAAAGTAACAGCAGCCTTTGGTCTATTGTGGTGGAACTCCATTGTACCCTTCACAGTGTCATGGCCACCCTAAAGCTAGGATAGAGGCCTCTGAAAGGAATGGCTCTGCACTCTCGCAGGGAGAAAAGGATATCTTTGTTTCAGATTTTCTTCATATCACTGTCACTCAAAAAACACAGCTTTTTAGTTATGTTCCCATGGTGACGGGTTACACAACTTATCCCCAAATCACCATAACAACAAACTAAAGGAGTGTCGGGCAAACACTTGCTCATTAACGGGACGAGGCTTGAAGCTCAAGTTTAGTAGATTAGCACAGTCTTTTTTCTGTCAGAGAAGATTAAGAAGGACAAAAAAAGATGAAATGCTTGGCAATTAAGAAGAAGGACAGGGAAAAAGCAAAGACCTAATCAACACATCATGGTGTCAGCTTTAATAAAATTGTTGGAAAGAATAAAGAAGTGTTCCATCTTTTAGAACTAACATCTTTAGTAAAGAGTAAAGAAGATGTTTCTGGAGAGACTTTGTTTCAGAATCTCCATCATTACGCTTATAAAGACATACATGGTACCAGCATTCTTCTTAAAGAAACCTCAAATGTCACAAAATAATTTAATCCAATGAAACCGTTTGATTTTGGGGACTTAAAGCCGGACTCTTCTAACATTTACATTACTCTGGAAAAAGCTGCAAGGAAACTGAACTGGTCCATTAAGCTGTCACACAGCATGACATCCTGGCCATCATACTGTGTTGTACTAGCACTGTAATCATTACCTTGGAACACTTCTATAAGTGTTCTACAAGATATTTCTGCATAATACTGAAAAAGCATTATTGTGCCACTGTAATATTGCCAAACGTTCAGCAAACTGAGTGCTTAGCAGCTCACTAATGTGGATCTGCAAGATTAAACAAGGGTCCAGCCTATTCTCATAAAAAAGACAATTATTGCACATACCCAATCATGTGGTGTTATTAGCATTTTTGTTGCTTTGTGCAGCATGTACTTGTAGAGGATGACACCTACCCTCACGATTTTAGTAGGGGGGGGGGGCGGTGTGGGGTGTGTGTGTGTGTGTGTGTGTGTGTGGGGGGGTGATAATCCATCCATCTACATCAAGATTAAATGATCAGTGAGCCGATAGCATTTATTAAAACTGAAAATGTGAAATACATTTGCACCATATCCTCCTTTGATATTGTTGAAATTGTTTCCTTTTACATCTTGATGATGTGAACATTTTATAGCTAAATATACACAATGTTGTACAGTTGATTTTATTTAGAACAGGCTGATCTCTGCCAAGGGAGAGGTTATGTTTACAGTGGCGTCTGTCTGTCTGTCTGTATGTTAGCAAGATAACTCAAAAAGATATGGATGGATTTTGATTAAATTTTCTGGAAATCTCTGAAATGGATTAAGTAACAAGTGATATTTTGGGGGTGATCCAGATCACCGCCTTGATGATCCAGGAATTTCTTTAAGGATTCTTTCCAGGTGCAAGGCAGACGCAAACATCCGAGAACATCGGTGAGCTTCACCACAACTTCACCACTTCAGCGTAAAGGCCCATTTATGCTCAACGCAGAAGATGGATACGCAGACAGATGGACGGACAGTTTTGTCCGCCTCCTGCGTCAGTTACGGTTCGTTTTCAGGGTCCTTGCACATCCGTCACTGGACGCAGCAAACGGAGCAATACCAACAGAAACTGCAGTGGCATTGTTGAGCAGAAACAAACCAGAGAAGAAGAAGAAGAGCAACGAGAAGAAAAATATTGCCTTGTTGTGTGAAGAGGAAACGAACAGGCTTCTTAAAACTTTAGAACTTTATTGCACAAAACTGACATCTGCCCGTCTGACATAAACAGAAAAAAAAAAGATGTTATCCCGTGGTCACGCATTATTGAATATTAATTCATTACTGGCACGAGGAAGGAGATCATTATCTTGTGACCATATGTTAGTTAAGCACAAATTTATGGGCAATTATCCTTTAATTTGATTGTATTTTAATGTTGACATTAAAGGTATACTGTGTAACTTTTGGCCAATAGGGGGCTAAACCTGTAACTTCCCACAGGCCACACAACGCTATTGCAAGATTAAACTGTCTTTCTCCTTCTGGGCTCCTCAGACACCGTGTTCACCTTCTTACTTTGTTCAGATTTGAGAAACTTTCAAGGAAAAAGTAGCATGTAACACAGCCTACTGTGTTTTATGCTGTAGAGCAAAACGCTCCAGGTCACATGATCCCATGTGAGACGGATCCGCTCATGCAAAGTAACAATGTCTGGTTTCTAAAGAAGGCAGCCCCCTCAGCATCGACAAGTGTCAAACATTGTATTGACCCCAGAAATAATCAATTAATACTCACATTAGTCTGATATCTGGGTCAAAAGTTTAATTTTGGGAGAAATTACAGGTTTAGGACCCCTAGTGGCCAAAAGTTACACAGTATCCCTTTAATGAATGTTTTGCAAAGAGACTCAGCATTGACTCATAAACTGAATGTGCAACAATATCTGCACAGAAGCTTTAATTAAAATAGCTTTATTAAAAGATTTGCAATATATGATGATTTACTGTAAGCTGTCGGTACATGTTGTGTGTACGGCTACAACCTAATTACCTTGCTGGTGAAGTTAAAAGTTCTGTTCAAATGAGAACAAATTGCTTCTGTTAATCCTGAAATTAGGACGGGGTCATGGGACCGATGTGAAACTTCAAGGAGAGTTTTACTTGCTCTTAAAATGTTGTCTGACTGGACTCTTTGTTGTTAGATAATTAGACTGGGATTCGTTTCAGCTACAGGTCAACTGAACACGTGGAGTATTTTTCAAAAGCTGTGGGAAGCTTTACGAGGAGACTCAGACTGCCAGATAACCTAACTCCACTTTTTGGAAAGTTTTGAAGTGTAAACCAGCCCTTTCTGTTTATCAATCCTCCAAAGACGGACAGGTTTCCCACTTTTGTTTGCAGTGATTAACTCTTTCTGTGGTCAACTTACCTTAAATACATGGCGGTCACCCTGAATGGCTGAATCATCCTAATGAAAGATTGATACCTGCAGTGGTTCAATAACAACAGTTTGTGGCAGCAGGAAGGACTAAATCACATCACTAAGGAAAAGGAAAATGTGAACTAGAATAAAACTAGCTACCGTCACTAGATTTATGGGTTGGCGTATTAGTGGTGTGTTTTATTATAATATCCGTTAAATTTAATGACCTCAGTAGTGACACAAACAACACAGTTGCCAAAGGGGATATAAGGACAGAAACACATTTTCCTCCCAAGTCATCAATTAATAAAAAATGTATCCAAGCGGTGTCTGCCTGCCAGAATCCGGTACCTCTTGCAAAAAAAGGCAACTTCCCAAGGCCTTGAATACGTTGACTAACAAGCGTTGAAAAATTATCATCACTCTTTATTTAACAAAAGGGAACACACGCACTCGGACCAATGTCACCAAACGACTGACTGGGTGGAACCTTTTTGGCTATAAATAATCTCCATGTTTGAACTTTAAGCGATGACATTTTTGTGATGTTTTTTTTCATTCACTTATGGAAACACTTGGTGTGTCCTTGGTATAAACAGGATGGCAGCTACTTCTGATTAGATTAACATCACAATACTTAAACTTTTGTCCTCATCATATCTGGTTTGGGTTATTTAAACCTTCTTAAACCTTAAGAGGCCAATGAAATAAAAATAAACCTGCCAGCAGCTGCCTCATCAGGGAGGCCGATTGTTGGGAAAGTTCACATTTCATTTCTTCTAACAAGCTTTTCACCAACTTTCAACTTGGGGTGCTGGTTTATCCCTCATTTATGTAGCGAAGGTCATAATTCCTTTTTTATTATTATATATTTAGTATCTAGAGCTGCTGTGAAATAGTAATCAAGCTGTGAAGTATATGACATTATTGGTGATTTAAAAAAGCACATTTCATTTCCTTTTTTTTCTTTTTTTTCTTTTAAAGTTTATTTCAAACATGTTCTTTCATTTACGATACTTACAACATTTACATCTTCACATCTCAACTTATATAGCCCTACCCCATTTCTACAATATACAATATACACTCCATCTCTATCACACAACTCAAATTTCCTAGTTCCCAATAAAAAAAATTTAATAATTCACACGCACACCCCTACCTCCAGCCTCCCATAAAACATAATAAATCAAAACACCATAATATTTCTGGCTTCAAACACTCATCACCGTCCTTTGTTAAACTGATTTCAAGCTTCAAGCTTTTATTTATTTAATATTTGTATTTTATACCTTCTCTTAAACTGGTGGATGTTTTTACTTTCCTTTAATTGATCTGTTAAGCTGTTCCATAATTTTACACCTTTCATTCATTCATTCGTTCATTTTCTGTTCCGCTTAATCCAATTCAGGGCTGGAGCCTATCCCAGCAATTATCAGGCGAGAGGCAGGGTACACCCTGGACAGGTCGCCAGTCCATCACAGGGCCTAATTTTACACCTGACACTGAAATACACACTTCTTAAAGTTGTTCTAACACGCTGCATTTTTAAATTCAACTTATCTCTTAAATCATAGCCCCCTAATCTTACTAGAAACTAATTTTCCATATTAATTGGAAGTAAATTATTTCTGGCTCTGAATATTATTTGAGCTGTTTTAAACTGAATCCAATCTGGAAATTTTAGAGCTTGTATTTTTAAAAGAGTTCATTTGTATGCTCTCTATATCCTGCATTATTTATCAGTCTAATGGCCCTTTTCTGCCTTGTATTAATTATTTGTATATTACTTTTATATGTATTTCTTCACACCTCTACACAGTAACTCATGTAGGGTCAAATTAATGTACAATATAAGGTATACAGAGCTTTCAGGTTTAGTATCTGCCTTGTTTTTCCTAAAACAGCAATGCTCCGGGCCAGCTTTCCCCGAACATATTTAATGTGTGGTTTCCAACAGATTTTGTCGTCTAAGATCACACCAAGGAATTTCTTTTCTTAATTCTTTCTATATTCACATTATCAATGATTAATTCAGTATTTCTCTTATGATTTCCAAACAACATAAAACTAGTTTTATTCAAATTTAAAGGCTGCTGTAATTCCACACCTGAACAAAAGATATTTGTGTCATCTGCAAAAAACACAAACCTGAATATATTTGATACTTTGCAAATATCATCCATCCATCCATCCATTTTCCGTACCGCTTAATCCATGCAGGGTCGCGGGTGGGCTGGAGCCTATCCCAGCAAG
>JBBBVU010000016.1:26268269-26283459 GCA_037177055.1 Atherinosoma microstoma
AATGAAATGTACTTTATTTATATATGGGGCTAAACTGTTAAGTGCTTTGGAGTTAGGCCTTAGTGTTTCTAACTGATTTGATTCTTAAAATGTATTTGACATATATATATGGGTATAATAAGCATGACAGTTGAAATTAATATATTTTTTTCTGATTATGTTGCCCAAAGGAAGCATGTATAGTGAAAACAAAATTAATCCAAGTCCAGAACCCTGTGAATAGCATAGGTAACTTGGGATGCACTAAGTCAGCTAAAATATGACCTGAAGATGTTGTTTATGAACTATAGCTCAGCATATGATACAATTATCTCCAGCATAATACTCTACACAACAAACTGCCCAACCTTGTGCCCCAGGATTACACCATATATCACCGTATTTCCCAGAATCATACCATTTTCAGTCTTAAATGGTATTTCTTTTTCCATGTATGACTGGGTGTTTCCCACATTTTCCACTGATTGAGAAAAAGAATTACAATAGTAGCCTATCATATTGTCATGAGAATTGTATATTGGACAAAAAACATGTTAATGTCCAATGTAAAAAAAACCCCTCAACATTCAGTTTGATAAGAGGGAAAATGTATACTTCTCTTTATCACGGTTAATATCTTGGATGAAAGACAGCTGTGCACACTTGGGGTCAAAATAAGAATTTAATGACAGAGCACTTTGGTTGCAACCATTTTCCACATGTACTTGTGTAAATACTATGATATGCAAATGCTGTAAAAGCTGACAAAGTACATTTGAGAACGGATGATGGACTCTAGTCTGAGAACAGACCCTGACGAGCTAAGTCTGACATGGCCTAATATCCCCATTGTAGAGAGGATAAACCCTCTGACTTAGTCAACAACATGACTGCTGCTCTAATACTATTCTCAGGAAAAGCTCCATAGTGCAAACATAGCAAATGCATCTCATCGTTTCAGTGACTCCCAGATATAATGAACACCGTAGCTTTGCAGGGGTGATAATGCAGTTTATTTCTTTATATTATTTAGTGAAAAACACAGAAAACATCAACTTGTCCTGCTTAATATTCTAAAAGGAATCTTTCAGATTTTACTTTGTGACCTTTGAAGACCAGCACATCCTTGACACACTTCTCTCCTCTCAGTAACAGATTTTTGGACCGTGGGAGCTTAAACCTTTGCATGCCCCTGAATGTGCATAGAGTTTAATTGCTCCTTATTAAAAAGCATTCAAACCTAGGAAAATAAATGCCTGACCTTTTAGTCAAAATCTTTTGCCGCCTTACAAAACTCCATGGATAGTTCCAGATCAATTAGCTCCTCTGTTTGCATATACAGGTGATGTTATGTCTCAACTTTGCATCGATCTTGCTAAGCAGAAGTGTTGTTGCGGACGTCTCGGTGCCTCGCTTCGATTTGCCCCAAGTCACGTGTCTTTTCAAATGTAGCTTCATGACATCACATATCGCGGACAATGCGATGTGTTGAATTCAGGGCGAGGTTATCAATAACTCAGTGCTCACAAACGGTCACAATCCATCCAAACTTTGTGGGTTCAGGAGGAGGACTTTCTGCGTGCATATTGCTGTTGATTCATTCATTAGCAAACAGGGAGATTTAGGTAGATTAGTGTTTCATTACATCTGCTGACATACATTCATACCTTTATATCGGCACATAGACATTCAAACATATTCATTTACGTACATGCGTCTTACATGTACACTATGCGTATACACACACATAAAGCACATATACATATAAAGGTTCTTAAATAAAAATTTATGAACATGCCCTTCTAAGTTTCACTATCATTTTAGACATCTGCTGTCCTCAACTTTTTCCACTTTTTTTTTTTTTCTGTTTTTTTCCACAATAATGAATTTTATTTTATTTTTTGTATCAATCTTGAAAAAGCAAACACAATCTGTTATATACAGTAATAGATGTTGGCACAATCACACTATAACACAATTCTATTATTAAGATATTTATTAAGATTTAAAGGAAAACCACTGAGATTTCAACCATTATTTTTCCATGCAGATGTCATGTTGAAAGGTGGCCAGCAGAGATCCCCATATTCTATTGCATTAAATGCTTCATAACACTGAACCATTTCAAGACAATTGCTTCACATTGATTCAGTGGTTTAGAAAACTTCACTTTCTCCATCTCTAGCACAGACACTGCATTTGATAGAGTCAGAGTGTTGTTGCAAAAATAATTCTGCTTTTGTTGTGAAAATAAAGAAAAAAAGGAGGTGTTTGTGTGTGTGTGTGTGTGGGGGGGGGTTGCTTGCTTAATCTACTTGGTCATGGAAAGATTAGCCTCTGCTGTCTCACTTACCCATGATAATGAAAACTGTAACACCAGGCATGCAAGCAGCACAAGATGAGAAGGCACTGACCCAAATTTGTCCCCTTATAAACCAACCTGGGCCTATAAATAATGCCTGTTTGTACGCTGCAACTCTTTGTTGCGTTTTAAATTTGCATTACATTCTGTCTCTATAAACTCATCTCCTCGCACCAATAAAACAACCACAAAGAAGAAGAAAAGAAACAGCAGCAAGTATGAAACAAAGACACACCATGATGCTGATGCTATCTGCCTGCTGTTGTAGCTTTCAATCTTATCATTTTTTATATGCAGGCTTGTTGATGTATACCAGGACCATGCACTGTGGGGTACAGAGAGCATGCAGCTTCAAACACACTGTAAACCTCATTTTAATCAGAGAAATGTCCTCCCTCTATAAAGCCACCTGCATCTGACACAGCAATTACAATCTACACAGTAATCTTTTTGTTGCATGGAAAACTAGTGTCAGCTGTGACAATTTGAGGAATGTAGTGATCAGCTGTCTGGTATTAATAGGACTAGAAGGAGCTCCAGGTGGGACAGGTACAGACAGTGCAGCTGGAGTTGTCTGCTCCAGTCTGTCCTCACATCAACATGAGAGAGGCCCTCTCTGCTCCAGCCCCGGCACAGGGCCGATGGGAACAAAAGAGGTTGCTGTTTGTTGAAATTACACAGGAGCTCTCATTGATAACCTCCCAGGATGAAGAAGTTAGAGGCAGGGCAGGAACATCATTAATTTATGAAAATGGCATCAAACAGCCAGAGAAGGGATTTTTTCTCCTTCTTTTTCTTCTTCTTCTTCTGTCCATGTGCATTTGCAAGCATTTCAAGTCAACGACTTCAGATCTTAAAAAGCCATCAATTCGTAAGTTAATCATGTATTATATATTTATATAAGTATAATCATGCTACATCGGATGCTGTGATCACTTCATATCTTCCTGCTTATTCAGCTTGATGCACATGACTGTTACTCAGATCACTTCTTCAAACAGGTTTGTTTCAACATCACAGAAGCTTGTCTGGAGCAGGATGAATACAAACCTAGTGGGAGGAATAAATTATCAGCAGATGGACTCGGTGCAAGCTTCAATATGGCCAATCACATCAGATTTTTACATCCTTTACAAAAGAAAGCAGCCAAACAGACAACGATGGGCTTCCTGAAAGCCTGTCAAGAGCCACAGAGCACATTTTCGCAGTCCCAGCACCAGGAGAGAGAAACAGGTCAGACAATTCATTGTTGTGGGCCACCCCTGTCCATCAAATTCCAGTTTAATAACTCGATATTTAGCCATTATTGAAGCAGATTAGGTAAATAATACCAACAGAACATTTCTTTTTTGTGTAGCAAAGTGTAATCTCAACTAATAGTCACCCTGTGTGGGGCTGAATCGTAGAACAAAACAGATGCTAAGCATAGCACAGATGTTTTCATTGTGATGTTACAGATCAACAAACATCCCAGCCCATGAGGAACCGTGGTGGAACTAACCAACACAAGTTCTTCACATAATTTCATTTTAGAGAAAGGCTACTAGAGTTCAACCAGACTCCATTTGCTTTAATTTGTGCAACTTCCTTCAGCTCTGTAAAACAAAGGAAACATAGCAAACAAAAACCTAACATACTAAAAGTACTATCAGTGAACATGTAATTGTGACTTGCTAGACTTTGTAAGGATGTCTCAGAGTGGGACTGAGTCTGGTACAGCTGCAGACTGTGCCTCTGGAGGAGGAGAAGGAGGGACACATTAACCCTTGGCTGCAGCGGCTGCTACATTACATCTGTACTAATACTTCACTGAAGCCAATGATTGAGAGGCGAATATTGCAATAACTTAAAGACTATACATGCATTTATACCATCCATCCATTTTCTTGCCGCTTATCTGGGATCAGGTCGCGAGCGTAGCAGCCTAAGCAGGGATGCCCTGACTTCCCTTTCCCCAGTCACATTTGCCAGCTCATCCGGGGGGATCCCGAGGCGTCCCAATCCTTCCAGTGTGTCCTAGGTCTCCTCCTGGTGGAACATGCCTGGAATGCCTCATCAGGCAGGCCTCTAAGAGGCATCCTAACCAGATGCCCGAGCCACCTCATCTGGCTCCTCTCGATGCGGAGGAGTAGTCACTACTCTGAGCCCCTCCCGGATGACCGAGCTTCTTACCCACCACACATATTTACACAGTTTGCAAATATCTCGAAACATAAGTTTTCTCAGTGCAATAAAAGCACACACAGGAACTCATTCTAATTATGTTTGTTTAACACCAGTACAAAAATAACTGTTAAAAAGTTATAAATGAAAATGATGTTCAAAAATATATGAATTAAGATAAAAAGTTAGTTTGTGGATGGGCGGGCCTTGTCCCTGCGGCCCACCCTTGCGTCAGGTTTGACACAGCATCTTAATTATGGCACAACAAATATGCATGATGGAGAATCACTTTCTGTCCTTGTGTAAGAAGTACTTGTGTGCTGTCATTTCTGTCCTCGTCAGAAGACAAGGAGTTTTCACCAGAACTCGGTGGCAGAAGAGAATGGAAAGACATTTATTTCACTGAATATTTTGGGTATTTCAGACAGACGATCTGAAAGGTTGGTTTAAATTATTACATTAACTGACTGCTTTACATGGCTATTATAATTTTCTCATTTCCCCTAAAAACTACAAGATGATATCAGACTATAGAATTAATAGAGAATTATGACTGTTGGATTTGCAGCAAAAACCTGTGGTAAAAGGCAGATTCATTAGCTAACTCAGATGCCCACAGCTTTAAATCTAATGCTCATTTGTGTGAAAAGAAAAAAAAAATCTTAAAATTTTTAAGTTTTAATAAGAAAAAAAGAATAAATAATCTGGTTATTACCAGATAATAGAATTAGATCAATCAGATGGCTTTGTCAAAATATAGAAGCAGTGCCTATAAAAGCTAAATCCTCCCCACGATTCACTACCTTGTAGAACCACTTGCAGTTGCAATAACTTCAAGTGATTGTTTTCTGTAAATAGTCATCAGTTCGTCCACAGCAGTGAAGGACTTTTGACTAGATCTTCTCTATGCTGCTTCAGTTCATTGAGGTTTGCAGCATTGGTTTCTGCTGCAGCTCTCTGAAGGTCCCACCACAGCATGTCAGTCAGGTTGAGGTCTGGACTTTGACTGGATCATGTCAACATGTCAACTGTTGTAGATCTGCTGCAGCGTTTGGGATCATTGTCCTGTTGCATGAGACAGTTTCAGCCAAACTTTAGCTGTCAGACAGATGTCCTTACATCTGACTCTTCAGAGGAGTTCATAGTCCACTCAGTGACCACAAGGTGTCCAGATCGAGTGGCTGTGAAGCAGGCTCAAAACTTCAGTGTTTGTACTGATTTTCATCAACCCAAAGATGTCCACTTTGGTCCGGTCTGTTCAAAGACATTGCTCCAGAAGTCTTGTGGTTTGTCCAGATGCAACTTTACCGTGTTGCCATTTTCTTTTTAAAGACAAGAGGTTTTCTCTTGGTAACTATTCCAAACCCTAATAATGTAATTTTGCCTAAACCCAACCAGGAAGTATCTAAGTTTGCCGTTACTCAGCTGATTGTGAGGTACCGACTTGATGCAAGGCTGATCCACCCCAGTTTTACATGTTTGAATGACCAAAAAGATATTTGGATTTTTCAGTGAAGAACTTCTTGTTCATTGTCATCCAAATACTTCAGATCACCAAAAGCCTGATTTCATGGAGGTCCTCACACTTGCTAGAAATGAATTAATCAAGCGTATCTGATTAGCAGAATATGGCTTATTTGCTATGACACTGTAATGTATGTATCAAATAATCAGTAGGATAATAAAATGATTAATATTTGTATGAAAGTTAATCACCAACTGAGATTTCATAAGCTTGGCAGCCCCGTCGGTCATATCTAATTTAATATTCTTTAAAAATGGCATATCTGAAAAGTTTTTGCTTCTAGAAATACACTCTTTAGAAATTTGTAATTTTTGTATGTAAATAGAGGAGTCCTTTTTCCATTGAGCTGTCTGGATGCAGCACTTTCCTGACTGGACTTTATTAGCATGCTGCTATTGTGTGAAGCCAGCCATCCTCATCTGGTTTAGCTGCATATATTCACTTTTGTACTGGACACAGAAGGCCATTTTTCAGGGCTCAAGTATTCTCATAAACAACAGACGTGGTCGCAGATAATTCTGGTGGGCAACATGACTGTCAAGATGTCGTCCAACACTTGAGGAAAGATACAGAAGCAGACAAACAGGATTTTCGAATCGGCACAAAAAGGCTTTATTTGGAAGTTGTTTGACAGGACAGGGGGTCAGATAGAGAGAGAAGGGGTGATGTCCAGCAAAGGGCTGCAGACGAGGACTTGAAAACTTGAACCCCATCTGTAAATGGGGTTTCTGCCGTACAGGGGGGTATTCCAGAAAGGAGGTTTAACAAAGGTTGCTAAATTCTATGACGTCTTAACCTGCATTGTCGGTTCCAAAACACCGGCTATGAAGTAGCTATCACAACCCCGTGTTGGTTAAGCCACGTGTGCATGTCCAAGGCAAACCTATGAAAGGCATCACCCATTGAGTACTAAAATTATGATGAAAATAACCAAATACGGAAAAAATGCATCCATCACCATCAACTATGACGCTTGGTGGAGGATTTCCAGTGAAGTCAACATGCAGTGGATGCTAAACGCTGGTTGCCTACAGTTATATTATATTATATTATATTATATTATATTATATTATATTATATTATATTATATTATATTATATTGCACCTTAGAAAAAATTCCTCCAGTAGCCAATAATTTCCATAAATATTGCTGTAAGCACACCGTAAAGAAGTCTACCTATTTCACAGCCAATAATAAGACATTGGAGGGATTGAAGACCGGTTTGGGGCCACTGCAACCCCTCACCCCTGTGGAGGAACTCGCTGCGAGCATCAACCGATGATGAATGGCATCACGGGGAATTACATCATCAGAGCCGGGCCCAAATCACTGCAACATAACTCTATGAAATCCACCTACAGCACCAGAACGCAAAGGCAGACCTAGAAATGGAATACTTAAAACTGAAGATGAGAAGTCCATAGGCTTCTCTTTTTCTCTTTTCAGGTGATGAAGTAGCAATGGGGAAGTTACCAGACAAAATTTTAAATAAAAAAATATTGAAAGTGGAGTTATCTGTTCATTTCTTTAGATCAAAGTGGTTTTGACTGATTTAATCAAGCACATGGTGACCTCCCCATAAACCATTATGCTGGAGATAAATTGGGCAAAGTCTGAACAAAACCTCCTCCCTACCACGCTACGTTCACAGCATGTTTCTGTCTTAACTTATCTAGATTAGCCATTTTAGAATAGAAAACCCCAGAAAACAGTTTAGTCTAAGTTAACATAGCCAGCTAAACCAGTTAAGCCGCTTTGTGGAATACCCCTTAGTTGAGGCACAAAATATCGCCATGTGTCTGCACATTTCTAGAAGAGATTTTGTCCCTGTGCAAGTACAGCTACTACTGTTAGGTAAAGTCATTAACTTGAAGAATGAAGCTATGTAGCAGTGCTAATGCTAGCTCTAGATTAGTTTTAAGCTAATGTGGGGAAACCATGTCATATGTAGTTTTCAGTAAGTGTAGGCTATCTAGGGAGTACACATCAACTCCGTTCATCAAGATTTTCTCATTGGAGCTGAAATAAATAAATATAAGCTTTCAAACCACACCTCTTCTCGCAGTCTGAGGTCAGCTCATCAAAGACTGTTTGTGGTTACACAGACCAGGCCTAGAGGGGACATGCTTTTAAAGCTGTGGCCTCCAGACTGAAAAATCTTTACATTGCCTTGATTCGGTTATAACTTTTTAAAAAGTAGCTAAAGACCTTTTTATTTTAAATAGATAAAGGCTTGGTCTGACTTGTTTATGTCTTTTTGTTTTATGTAATATTTTGTTTGTTCCTATCTCCCCTCTGTCCAAGCTCTTGTGTTTTTATACACTTTCATGTGATTACTTTTATTCTTTGCTTTTTTTTTGGACATTGTAAAGCACTTTGTGGCCTTTAACCTGTGAAAAGTGCTATATAAATAAACTTTACTTACTTACACAGTGTGTCAGGAAAGAGTTTTTATTGAGTGTGTACTTGTTTCGTTGACAGACACATGTTCAGGCGATGGCTGCAGCGGTTTAACCACAAATAACCTTAGTGGCCGAGACGCTAAAAGATGGCTATCCCAGGGCAGCACCATTCCTCCTGCGAACTGTGTTATTCAAAGCCAGTGAGAAATGGACTGCATTAAGACGTGTTAAAATAATTGTCCCGGTTAATAGTGCGTTAACGTGTCCAGCCCTAATGTTAATACGAGAAATGAATCATATTTTTTTCTCACATTAATCCACCTTTTGAGCTGTATCACAGACTTTTGTGGTCTTGCACTGCAACTATGTGTCTAGAATAGATATTACAAAGGACCTCACTCTGGAAGTGTGGGAATCTGACAATATGAATTTGAGCCCACATGTACCTACAAGCCCTGCAGACCAACTAATTGGTAACTCTATGAGCACAAAATTAACACATTTTGACACTGACGCCGTATTTTTTGTCAAGTTCCACGGATGCAGCCAACGGCGTTCACACTCACATTGATTGTTCACATGGCTGCGTCTCATTAAAATTACTGACAGACACATATATTCATCCATCTCTCCCCGCTTTGCTCACTCTCCACCTCCCCCAGGCTGTGTGTTTGTTACGGAGCCAACACATTGAGCTTCCTGTTAATTAACTGCAGAAGCATTTCCACTTCTCACTGGTTTTTACATGTTTAGGAAACAGCTTGCTGGTGTGAGTGCTGCCGTAAGGGCTAATGATGGAGACAGCACTCCCTCCAATGAAAACTGTCATTAGTCCTCAGCACTAATCATTTTCTGACATATTGGGGCATGAGGAATGTATGAGTTTAAAAGCTAAGTGGAATTAAAGTTAATAGTGGTAGAGGCATCAGTGACTCTAATCTTCATTCTAGTTACTGTAATTTCAAGGCTGTTAGGATGGAAATAAAAGAATTATCAAGACCATGTTCATATCACTGCCCACATGAATTAGAGCCAATATCAAATTTCATTTAAAGTGAAGGACAGTGGTGTTAATGTTATATAGAATTAAGTTAGAATTTGGCCACAACTTTAATCAGAAATTTTGCAGCTTGAAGGTTTACATATTCACTTCTTGAGTTATTTGAGCCAAAGGGCAAGTGTTTCTGCCTCAAACCAGGAATAAAACTCATTCATTCCAGTCAAGATGTTTTAAACCTTATTCACATATTGTTCAATTGCTCGATTTTTTGTAAAAGAGGATATGACCAGAAAAAGTTAATTGAGTTAGCTGGTACTGTTCAGCCTGTAGAAACAGTTTTTGTTTCTTGGTCAGTGTGGACCAGACTCTGCTACACACAAAAATAGAGAGACAGGAAAAAGAAGTGAAGTTCTCTGAAAAGTACCCAATGAAAATACACAAATGGTCCTACAGGTAAATAATGTGGTGCTTTGTTTTATTTCAAATCATCATGAACAACTAGAAGTAGGGCCTAATGAAATCCTCCCCCTAAATCCTGTATATCCTGCAAAAATTTTAACAGTTTAATAGGTA
This sequence comes from Atherinosoma microstoma, assembly GCA_037177055.1. NCBI lineage: Eukaryota > Metazoa > Chordata > Actinopteri > Atheriniformes > Atherinidae > Atherinosoma > Atherinosoma microstoma. The sequence continues at coordinate 26,278,275 of JBBBVU010000016.1, forward strand.
AATATTTCTTTTTCTTAAAGATGCACTACAGAACTTTTGCTATTCTCTCAGTGATGCGCCCCCTATCGATGGCTAATCCAGCAGATCCAGAGATCTCTTCAGCCAGTCCTATCTTGACTCTTGTCTTATCTGTTGTTCTTTCTTTTCTTCTCTTCCTCCGATGATATCTTCTTCTTTACTCAATCAGCCACGGTCTCCAGAAATGCACATAATAGATTGCATGAGTCTAGAATGTGGAGTTTTAAGATCGGAAAGCTACGTAATGCGTTATTTCATCATCTTTGCTAAATAATATCTTTTGAGCTTAGCAACTAGCTAGTCGATATAGTCTAATGTATATGCCGTCCTGTAACAACTCTTTTCCAGCAGACCTGAAGAAACATCTGACTGGACACTGGGGTTTCCTCACTGTGTCGTGTAGAGGACATTGTCCATCATGTTCGGCAGCCTGTGCAGCATTCTTCTCTGGACCATCAGCTCCAGATCAGTCCCCAGAACAGAACCAGTCAACATAACATGAGAAAAATGACTCTTACTTCAAGGTCCACAAGGGGTGGAAGAAAATATTGATATACTGAAATATCGCAATATTTTGTGCTACAATACTGTATTGATAAAAGCGCTGTATCAATTTTTATATAAAGTTACTATATATGTAAACATCAACAGTGGTGGTTCATTTTTCTGTTGCATTACAATTTAACTTTTTTTTGTTAATGGTTACTTGAAGAATCATAAGCACTTTATTTTTTGATTCATGTGGACGTATATCTTTAAAGAATCATTTGGATTTTGCACCAAGCGTGCTTTCTTTTGATAAATACTTTGAAATCAAAAGTTGATATATTCTATATATGTCTGACCATTGTTTACATATTTGTTCTGAAGCTACAGACTGTTACATGGTGGTATGTTTGATGCGACGGCAACTGCGTTTTCTAGTTGAATAATTTGAGATCTTTACTGATAAGGCAGGGTTTAATTTCTTTATTTATCTTGTACATAACAAGCTAGTGTTTTTATTTCTTTTGTAGTAAAATGTAGATCCCTCTGTTCTTATTCATTAAGTTGAGGTCAACCATGTAACAGCTTCAAGTTTTTTCTATGCTGTGACAGTTTTCTTTACATTAAATTCTGGTAAAAATCAAAATAGCCATCTATCATCTTGCTTATAGTATGTCAATATATTGTTGCCCCTGTATTGTGCTACATATCGTATTGCCAGATTCTTGCCAAGACACACCCTAGTGTCCACTTTGTTGGTTATTGTCTAAAACCATCTCCATGACATGTAATCCAAGTAAATCCCCTGATGGATACAATGATCCTTAAAAGCCCTATAAAAAAGGCTAGCAACATTTGGAGTTAAATTTAGTTTCTAAAAGTCAACTGATTCCATAAAACAATGTCTTTATTAGCAAAGGCTGTTTCAAAAAGTGCAAAAGAAGGTTGTTATACCCTGATTTGGAGGATACTTTGCTCATAGAAACTGTCTGTATAACTGAAGTCTGGAGGTCAGGTGGAGCGCCTTGGGTGCATGTTTTGGTATTAGGTCACCCCCCCTCTAACAAGAAGCCACTTTGCAAAATTTAATTTAGAATAAAACATGTACCAGATATGTTTCTTCATACTAAAAATAATAAAATCTATTTAAATTTCCTAACAGATTGCATTCACACGCTTCATTATGTCACACTGAGGTACAGTATAACTACTCATGTATGCACTGGATGTCAGAGGGAGGTCTAGTTCCAATATCATGTCTCCAAAAGTTGGAATCTTTCATGCTTTAGTATCCACTAATTTCCAATCAGACTACATCTTACTAGTCCAATGTTTATCATTATTTTTCAAAGGTTGTCTGTGACTCTCGTGCTGCTGCATACGCTGCAATATGAAGATGAAGCCAATTAAGTATAAAAAAGATATCCTTTCTGAGGAAACAATATTAAATAAAGCAGCACCTGTAATTCTCTCCATGCCGTCAGATGCTGTTTACATGTTATAATGTATGTACTTGATAAAGAAGTGTCTGTAATATAGTTGACATTGTTTAAGCGTAATATATGTGCGTCTCCACACAGAGTAAACAATAGAAATGTTATGTCTATAGGTCCCAGTGACACTGCAAGAGTGTCATTATCCACAGTCACAGTGAAGCATGCTTTGTAGGATATTAATGCTAAAATATGAAAATTGAGTGTATTGCCCTCTGGAAAAGCAATATGCACCTAAAAAATTGAAACATGACTGTGTTTGGCTTTCACACTTAAAAGGCTTTGCATACATATGCAACTCTCTTTGTAAGCACCTCCAGGCATTCCACCACTTCAATTTGGGATTCTGGAGAGCTCGGCTGGAGAAAGACAACACTTAAGAGTGTCTCAGAAAACAAACCTCAACATTAATAAAGGTCTTATGTGATTGCTTCGTTTTTATTACTGTCGAGGGTTCAGGGTCCCACGTCTTTTCGTCACAGAAAGTGCGTGCGTCTCCTTGTCGGGAAGACCCGACACGGCCGGAGCGTCCCGAATGGGACCTGAATGGGTCCGTTTCTCAATCTTCGGCAGCAGCGGCTCAGCAGACTGATTTAGACAATACACTGAGACTTCGCTTAAATTAACAGAGTCCGTTTATTTCAGAGTCAGATCAATCAGTTACACTCAGTACGTGCAGCGTGGATCAGAGCGAGTAAGGGGTGTCACCCCCAGTTTGCAAAGTAATTTATACCCTTCTATCCTTGCCTCCTTCAGCCAATCATCGCCTGCATTCTTATAAGAACCAATCATCGACATGCATTCACTCAGTTACCTATGTCCCACAAAGATATGTGTGCGTGGCCTTGGCTATGCTACATCTGCTTGTTCATATCTCTTTCTCTCATTTTTCAATTTTTCTCTTTATTTATTCTGTCTCTTTACTTAAAACCGGATGACCCCGGCTCACCATACTTTCGACCGTACATTCTGACCTGCCTGGGTCATAACTGTTCATAACCTGCTCACCCCCTCCCTTTCTGCTTATGGCGTGTTTCTCTTCCCTGAACCTAAATGGCCCACTTCCTCACTGTCTCCCTCTGCTGGTTAAACCACTACATTATTTTTCCATCAAATTAGCAGGGTAGCTGCCAGAGCTTTACCCAATATCAGTGTGTCTGGTTTGTTTTGGTATGTTTTAAATCATTTTCATCTCAAAGACAGCTTTGAATTGACACTAAGATTTAATTTCTAAATGGACCTGAGACAATTTTTTCCCCACTCCAGCGCTCTTAATATACAAGTCTCATACCTGAAGGAAATCTACTGCTTTAACTGTGCCACGGATTATGAATATGATTATAGTTGTGATCCAGATCATAAAACAGCATCGTAACACTACAATAATGATGTCGAACAAGGGTCTTACTTTAATATCACATCACTTTATGTAGGGAAAGTTATCCTCAGATATGTTATATGGACAAATCAAAGGACATATATCAAAAAAATAAAAAGATGAAAGTAATTTGGCAGCCACTTTAAAGTCAAATTTTTCTAATGATAGGCCCAAAGCACATCTCTCAAACATACATATTATGCTTGTAAATGTTTAGTAATAAGGGTCGGAAAATCCTGTCTGTTCGCAGACTGGAATTCATCAGACTGCAGAGAGTAAGATGACTCTTTCCTTCAGCAGGCAAGGTGGACTCAGATGGGCTGCCATGTGTTGCCAAGGCCAACACTAACCTGGGAAAAGCTGTCAGAAAAGTGCCAAGAAATCATGAGCTGCCTCCAAACATATCTGCGCTGTGCTCCAATGATGAGGGAACCGAGGCGGATCATGGCCAGCAAGAGCCATCCTTTCTGAGGAAGCAGAAGGGGAGCTGACTGTTTACCCAGGCGGGCTGTATACTCCAATCCCCCAGAAACATCAAAACTGTGTGACAGCTTCAACCTACTTTCCACTGGGTGGGTGTTACAGGACAGACATGAGAATTTTTAAACATGTGGCCAAAGGCTGGATCACATGTTCATTATCAAGAGAAAATATGTATCTAATGTCAGTGAAAGTGGTTGGAAACCCACAGAATGATGTCCAGTATTTTTGTCGACTCACAGACAACAAAGCACACTGCCGATACAGCATCTTGGTGGGGACTAAAGCGTAAGGCAGACAGATGGACAGGCCAAGCATCCAGTGCTGTCGCCTTCAGGCCAGCTCCCGAAACACAAAATAATCTGAATACAATCATGCGTTATGCATAAAAAGTCTCCTTAAAGATGTCTGCTTCACAGTTATGTTCAGAAAACACAGTGGCCCAAAACAAAACATCAACTCTGCTTTCCCAGGCAAGAACATCTCTAGTGACAGTCAAGATGAAGGGGACGAGTTGGTTGGTTAAACCTAATCTCACCTAAACTCAGAGAAGGCAGATCACAGCCAACAACATAATGCTCTAAATGAAATAGCAACAGTCTGAGGGAAAAAAGGAACATGAACTCTTTAAGCCATTTGCCTCTTTGTTAATCCTCTGCTCGAAATATATGAAATGAGTATGCCTCTGCAACCATAGGGTCGACTTGAATACTTCATAGTAAAGAAAAGATTTGTTAAGATGTGTAAATATCAGTATATGTGTTACTGATTAGGAATAAATGAAGAAGACAAGATGACATAAACACTTTCAGGATTAATATAAATCTCTTTGGATTGATGCAGCTGTAAATGTATATCAGATCATAAAAAAATATGTGAACATCATCAACACTTTTTATTTTATTTGACCATTTTCTTATACTTCATGGTTCCAAAAAGAAAAAGAAGGCAGGACCCAAACACTGGACTTCAGGTGGGTTGACTTAACCAAGAGTTTATTATAGATAACAAAAGGAGAGGAAACCAGGGAGTATATACTAAGGATCGACCAATCTAATTTTTTTAGGGCCGATACCGATACTGATTATAAGTAATTAAGGAAACCGATAACCGATATTTAGAACCGATATTGATTTGCTGAAAAAATTTAAATTTTGGTGTCAAAATTGAGAATAACACTGATCAGATTGAATATAGAATACTGGTCATTTGTTTCGTACACTGTGAAAATCTGTGATATAAAGACCTTAAACTGTTGGATAATAATACAAAATCTGAGTTTTTAGTCTTATGATATATGAATAACAGTTAATGATCTCAGGTACATCTA
>JBBBVU010000016.1:26300450-26315999 GCA_037177055.1 Atherinosoma microstoma
CAGTTTGAACATTAAATATCTTGTCTTTGTAGTGTATTCAATTGAATATAGGTTGAAAAGGATTTGCAGATCATTGTGTTCTGTTTTTATTTACGTTTAACACAACGTCCCAACTTAATTGGAATTGGGCTTTGTATATAATTCCTTGACATCGCTAGTAATACTTAACAGGTTTCCTTCCCAACCAAACATGTTTGGTTGGGAAGGATAATCTGTTTGGAGCCCTCAGGCAACAGTCAAGCACTGGTCACCTATTAAACTCAAATTTAAACTTTTTGTGCATGCACCAGTGGGTAATGGTCTGTGTAAGATCTTCTGATGGCTACTACCAGCAGGATAATGCACCATGTCACAAAGCTCAGATCATCTCCAACATGACAATGAGTTCACTGTACTCCAATGGCCTCTACAGTCACCAGATCTCAATCCATGATTTCACCTTTGGGATGTGGTGGAACGGGAGATTCTCATCATTGATGTGCAGCAATTGTGTTATGCTATCATGTCAATATGGAGCTATAAATTAATAAACACTATAAAAATATATCAGTAAAATCATATTTAAAAGGTAAAAGGTTAGAAAAAATAAAACTAACTGATCACAAAATGCTGCAAATGATATAGGGTAAACCCTGACCCACGGCTGAACTAAAGACTGTCGTAAAAAAAAGAAAAAGAAAAAATAATTAAGACTAATCTTGAAAGACAGACCTAATCCGCTGGCCAGTGAGCAAATGTTTGCATTTCAATTTTTCTACTGACGCACATGGAAGTACAAACATTTTACAGAGTGTGTGAGATAAATTTTGCCTTACAGTAAAGATAGGTCAACAAAGGCAGATCCACTCTGTCAGTGTATATCACACTTTACTGCTCTGATTGCAAAGGAAATTTCCAATTAAATTCAAATAGAGACCTGGTGCTGTAGGTGTACTTGACATCAACTTACCACATAATGAAAAGTCCTATGTGCCTGCTGTCATGCATGTCACGGGAGGTCAAATATAAACTGCACTGACTGCACAGGTGAGGCCTTCACATGCTAATCTGCTACAGCCAATATTTGTGTTTTGCATGCAAATTAATCTCCTGAGTGGTATTATTCCACTCACTCTACAGAGACTGACCCTTTTTCTCACAGCAACCTCCCCTGTTTTGGGCCCGTCGCCAGTTGGACTGTCCGACATGGAAAAAAACAAACACAAGGCTGAAAGTGAACAGACTGCTTGCCTACCATTTTCATTATACATTACATTTTGTCGAAATGGGCAGGTGTGCCTGACATTAGGGGTAGCATGTTGCTTGTCATGAGACCTCATTAATCAGTCAAACAAATCATATCCAATCCAAGGCATCTGTGGTCACTGTATGGCTGAAAACATTATGCTGAAATTTCCACTGAAGCAAATTTAGATAAATTTGTTTCTCTTATTATAATCATGCATTATTTCTAAACAGTTCTCCAAACTTAAAAGTAGGGTAGGAGATCCTGGAAAAATGGTTCGGGCAAGCTACATTTTGAAAATACACAATTCAAAGGTTCAAACCCCTTTCTTCAGATTTTCCCGAAGCCACGCCTCAGAGCAGAGGAACACGCAATGCTTGTTCCCGAGGGTTCACGAGCGCTGAGCAGCATCGTAAGTTCACTATGGAGCTGGTGGAAATCCATGCGAACGGATTATTTAACTGAGTTCTCTGTTTAATAAAACGTGTAAACTGTGTATAAAACTGTGCTTTCTATTTGCAATCGGCCGAGGGATGGCCCGCAGCTGCTAGTCTATTGTCATATGTAGACTTAATGCTGTTCCATGTTTTAATATAATAGTATTAGAATACAACAACAGTTAACGTTAATATAACACCCTCTTTAGCCAAACAGGTTGTCTCCAAACTCAACTGAGGTCTCTGGGCAATCTGTGTGCCCACGGATTGCAAACAGAAATCTCAGTTTAGTAATCCGTGAACATGGGTTGCAAAACGAAGAGTAATAATCCGTGCACACGGATTTCCACTGGCATTGTTTTTCTACCGCTGACACTTGCCAGTCTCCGTAGTTTTCTCCAAAAGTCATAATAGTATCTTACCTATCAAATAGAAATATGTCCATCATGGCATCACTCTGTAGCCCTTTTTGTTGCTTTAGTTGAGCCACCGATGTACACTCTGCTCTTGGGCCACTCTCCTTCAGGTTTTTTCTGTGCAGCAGCTTCTCCAAAACTGGTTTTCTTTTCCGACTCGATAAAAGCACCTTTTCTGCCATAATATCCCTTACGTTTAAGTTCTGTATTTTGATGTAGTATGCTAGCTAATGTAGCTAGCTCTTTTTCTCCCTTCATTGCCTTTGTTTACAAGTTCTCCGAGCCTCTGAGAACATGCGATTTGTGCACGAAGAGGGAAATGCGCAGAGGGGATAGGCAGTTACATATCCCCATCCAATCTTTTAGAATGGGCCGGTTAAAAAATGCTCCTGGAGCTGTTTTTCCAGGATCTCCCACTCTACCTTTAATAATTCTAAGTAAAGTTGAGAGAACAACAATATTGTTGATGTTGTTACTAAGATTAATAATGTTTGTGTTACATTAATGTGAGCAAAGACCAGGATCATAATAGAGGAAATTTCAGAATTTCACAGAACATTAATGTGAGCAAAGACCAGGATCATAATAGAGGAAATTTCAGAATTTCACAGAACAGAGCAAAAATTTGCGTAATTTTTTCTCTCAGAAAAATGTTCCAAAGGGGTCACTAAATCTGGGGTCTTTGCCTACTTTCCTCCCTCCACCTGCCTCCCTCAATGCAAACATCGCCTGAGACACCGGCTACGGCTTACTCCCAGTTTTCCTGATACTTTTGTGTCTGGCGATCTAATGTTCCTGATTTTTGCCTGCATGGGTCTAATTTTAAAAACCTGTACACTTCTGAACCCCTTAGGACAATTACCAAACCCAACCTGTACCGGCGTTTATCTTACAGTCAAATCTGGATCCGATCCACAACACGCTCATTAACGCATTCAGTTTAAGCGTGTTTATTCATCCCCTCCCTCTTTCATTGCATTATTTTCTTTATTCGTTCTTATATTTAATGTGATATTGTTTTGTCTCAGTTTTCATTTGTAATGAAAAAATGAAACGATAAGTAAATATCAGCTATTTTAAGTTTTTTGTGAAGAACTTGGAACATTATTTTAAACTTGCCACTGAACCACTGCTATATCTCTATAGTTCCTTATTTTGCTATTCGGGGGCTTTATTTGATTCAGAGGTTGCTGTGCATAAACAAAAAGTAATTTAGCATCCCTGGCATCAGCTGAACAATCAAATACTTGAAGGCAAAATGCTGCTGCAGGCATATCTTATCTATTTATCTATTCAAGTTTCTACGTTGTAAAGAGGTGAATATTTTGATAAAGGTGGATATGTTGAAGAAATATGGGATTTTTTTTTTGCAGTGGTATCGAATTTGGTATTGAGTATCATGGAAATTCACTGGTATTGGTACCGACAACTGATTTTCTTGTATCGTGACAACACTACAGAGGAGTGCTGCACAGAAACGAGCTGAACAGAACGAACAGAAAAACATTGCAAATACACAAATTTATTGTGAGACAACGCAAAAGTATTGTGAGGTAAAGCAAAAGGACAAAAATCTCACCATGTCCCCTAAGGGGCTCCACACTCCGGATACACTAATGTTATTGAAGTTATTGTTTTTTGCATCACGTGTCTGTATTTGCAGCACCTTTCTTTTTTTGCATCACGTTTATTGCTGCGCTCCTCTGTACTTGCAGCTTTTGCCTCTAGCATTTCTGTTTGTATATGCAGCATGTTTCTGTGTATAATGCACGTTTGCAACTGTCGGCCACCGTATGAAAGGAATATAGAAGCAATCAGTGAAGTTAATTAGACCGGCACTCTTCTTCTTTGTATGACATAATTGTCCTCCAAGGAGATGCACTGCTGATGAAACTAGGAGCAAGTGTAGTTGTCTTTGATACCAACTCATATACAAACATCAACAGGGATGCAAAGACTGTTGATTTTTTTAAAAAGAGGCTCAAGACCTACATTTTTAGCTTAACTTTTGATAAATAATGAATAAATAAATAATCAGATTTAGTTATTTATTTATTTTTTCTTAAAAAATATTTGAAAATTTGTTCAAAGTACTGCTCAGTGCATATAATACAAATGCTGGGTTTAAAGTGATCTCAAGACTCTAAGGGACTACAGGAGTTAAAATTAAGAAATATAAATCAAATAAAAATGGGAAAAGGAAACAAACAGCCATATATCTGAAGAACTCTGGTCAGAGTTTTGCTCATTTCAATGGAAAATCTCATGTTCAAATTTATGGAGGACATTTGGCTGGAAGTGCCCTGTTAGATATTTTATTACACCTGTCCAAAAATCTCATCATACTGGATCATCAGGCTGTTGGAGAAACTGTGGATCCCAGGAGGCTGATCATTTCCACCTGTCCTGGGCTTGTCCAAAAATATCAGTTTTGGTAAGACATATGTACATGCAGAGCTATTGACAATATTTGGTAAGGGAATTCACTTTAATTGGAACAAAAAATTATTTTTTAGGTTTATTAAATCAGAGACGATAAACTTTAAAATGTTTGGAATATTAAGCATTTTCTGCTAGAAAGGCAATAACATGAAAATGGCCGACTCTTTTTCAATTTTGAAAGCAGGTTTCCTTTTTTTTCTAAAAACCTCCGACAAATAACCAAAGACCACACCAAATTTGCCAAACGTCCCAGTTTGTTTACAAAATGACAAATTTCAGCCAAAACCATAAACAAATTGATAAAAATCTTCTTTTGTTCTCATGTCACTAACAGTCTTTCAATGATCCATAACACACTACCATGAGAAATTTAAAACACATTGTTAAAAACCCTTTTTTAGGAAATAGAGTGATGAATTCTATTCAAAAATATTGTTTGATAGCATGATTATGAGAATTTAAATGACAAATATATTGACAAACCCAAAACTTTTCTTCAGGATTACTTATGTTATACAGGGAAAGTACACAAATACTATAAACTTACTTAGCTCTGCACAACACTGATGATGCACACTGAAAATATTTATTTCTCACCATATAGTCAGTTACAGGAACATTCAACAAGGAAAATCTGAATGAAATAGTTTTCTTACAGTAACTGTAGACAAATAATTTAAAAATGACTGAAGTACATACACTTACAGTAACTGACAAAAAACAAAAGCAACAACAATACTGTAACTCTAAACTCACCTGCTGACTTTTATAGCAATTCTACCTGATTACTGTGTTTTTAACCTGTTGGTACCAAATGGCCGGCCCACGGGACATGGCGTCATTTCACAAAAAAAAGTTATTTCACTCGGTGTTCATTCCAAGTACCGACACATGTTATACACACCATTGGAATGCTAAGATTCTTGATATTTGAATGATTTATACCAATCCAGGGTAGAATCATAACTGTTGATTCAGTAAAAACTTATTTCTGACCAGCCACAAATATAAAAGTTTCTGCAATTCACGTTTGAAGTTGTACTGTACTACAGTAGCAGATCATACTGCAACAAAAACTCTCCTGTTATATCAGCAACGGTCCAGTAAAATAATTCCACAACAAGTATTTCTTCCATAAAAACCTGTTTACCGCTGCCGAAAGCATTAATAATATCCATCAGATGCGCACGTTTCATTTCCACATTTCTTCTAACATAATACCGGTAAGCTTCATCCTGTTAGCCGCTAGGTGGTAGCACTACTTCTCTGAGCCCTGAACTTTTGATTGACATTCCATTTGCAGCAATAAACCACTGTTTAGGCTCCCTGAACTGGCACAACAGCCAATGAAGACTGTTGTGTCAAAAGGTGCCCGCCCCTATTCTTGCCTGAAGCTCGAGCCAATTGCAGCAAAGTTTATTGATGGCTGGCGCATCGAATAGCCAATAGAATTGTGAAATCAACGATAAACAGGTGGATGGGGTGAGCCTTTCAGAATTCCGACTGGAAAAGTCAGAGGATCCTCACAACCTCCGACTTAACGTTTAAAGATGGCTGCACCCAGTGTCATATCACATTTATTTGCACTTCTGACCAGTTTTTGTTGCATTTAATCAACCGTACATGTAGTAGTTTGATATAAATGTAGGGGGATGCTGCTGTAGGGTAATTCACATTTTTCATGAACTACAACGCTGCGCCGACATCCAAAACCGGCGAAAGGCACATGCCGCTTTCCTCAACAGCAATAATTGTTTCAAAACGGCAGTTTCTGTTTTCTCAACGGTCTGCCATAGTTGAGAAACGGCAATTGGCGCTTCGAAACAGCATTTGGCGTTCTGTTCCAGTGGCTTTGCCGGTTTAAAACGACAATTGCCGCCGAGAAATGGCTTTGACGAGGAAGCTGCCATCTTTTTCTCCGAGTTGTGAACAGGAATGCTGTTAACTCAGGCATGACGTCATTCCCAGTTCCAAGGTAAATGAAACGCACCATAAGACTTAAAGCCATTTTGAAGGCAAATATTTTTTTGAAAAATAACAACATAAAATCCATCTGTTTCAATGTATTTAAACCCCTATCCTTCAGTTCCAGTGGTAATTACACAAATTCTGATTGTTACTTCTCAAAAGAGCCCTCAACCATGTCTGTGCTCCAAATGGTTCAAGAACAGCTTTAAATTTACTTTGGGTATGCTTTGCGTTCGGCGTTTTAGGTGAAAATTGAAGGATTTTAGAGGTTGTTCACATTTGTTTCGACACCTGGTGGATGTGGTTATCCGATTTGTTCATCAGTGTGGTTATTGAGCTTGTTCTTTGTAATGAAAAGGAAATAGCCTCACAGTCCTGATCTGTGACTAAGGTATGAAAATGTGTGTAACGTGTGAAGCTGAGTCTGTGGTTATTGTTCTGCAACTCTGAAGAGCTCTTTTGTTTCTTGTGCACAAAGATTTGTTAATTTTGTGAAAATTTGTATTTTAGTGTGTACAGTATATTTAAATGAATGTGTGTATATGTGTGTGTATGAGTAAAATGGAATACCCTGTGTTCTGGTTTGGTTTTTTTTGTTTGTTTTAATGTATTATCTATATTTCTTAAAATAGAAAATATTTTTTAAAAAGAAGTAAACCTAACTAATTTGTTCTTAACTATTAATTAATTCTGTATAATCACTACTTATTTATTTAGCCCCTTTTTTTTTTTACTCTGTTTAAAATTTTTCGGTGCTTTTGTACATTATACATCTATCTAGGAGTCAGGCCCGGTCTGACTATGGGGTTGTTACCATGGTGATCGTCCTTATCTGTGCACTGTAGCCTTAAAGTTGCGTTCTTGGCCCCTGTCTACTTTGATCCGGGCGGTTTCCGTGACGATTACCTCTGTGGTGCTGGGTGGGATGGCTCTCGATGTGGATGGATCCCTAAGATATCTTTTCCTAACCTGGTTCACCTGAGACAAGACATAAACCTGTTTATGTTGTTATTTTTATAGACATGTTAGAGACAGTCTACTTAGAGTAACTTAGTGTGTGGGTGTGCTTAGTGTGCATGTAAGACAACAAAGAGAAAGTATGATTGCATGTGTGTGTTTCCTAAATTTCTCTGTAATAAACGTGTGTGATGATTTGTGTTTTTAACTTCCAAAAATGGTGTTTGACTTGGAAAGCACTTTGTGTTACTTGTTGTATGAAAAGTGCTTTTTAAATAAAAATTGATTTGATTTGCAGAAGACAACAAAATTAGAGAAAGATAAAAGCTTGTTGTCTACTTGCTGCAGTCCTCCTTTCTCCTTGCTCCTGTCATCCTCTCCCCACTGTCAGAATGACTGTCGGGCCCTTTGCTCTCCCAGATGTTAGCTGACAGGAAGAGCCTGCGTGTCTGTCATCAGTCAGGACGAGCGACAGCCGCATTGGCAGCCTGTCACAACTCCTGTTCCTCAGGTCACTGAAGTTGCCACCTTCAAATCTCCACAGTCCATGTGGCCACCACGGTCATGTGGATGCAACGGACACGGGAAGAGCCTCTGGTGAAAATGAGCTGCGGCAGGGTGGGAATCCAAATATGTTTGGTGGAACCAGTTAAAACATCGCTAATCACACCAAGCGTGACATATATACTCTTTTTCCATGCGTGCTTTTGCAGTTTTTCATCTTCATGGTCAAACTTCATACCCACACATTATCCACCTCCATTTTCCGTCATCCGATCAACAATACGCTGAATTCCTTTAAAGTGCACAAAAATACATAGCAGATTATATTTAATCCAAGAATGTCATGCAATAGCAGCAGGATGATGTATCAAAAATATGTTTATCTCTATGTTGCCAACTACATAAATGCATGTGGAGGCCTTTTGCATGCCCACTCATGACGTCAGCTCAGACTGATCTGTAGAAATGTTCATTACAGTAAAGGACCAAATTTTGCAGAGCAATCTTGCAAAGCCTTGATGAAGCTATTCCAGTGTACTCCGAAAATGTCATGACCTACTTTGTCTGAAAATGAATCATGAACTATCTTTGAGAGTTTTATAAAAAATATTTCAATATGTAGCACTTCTGAATCCATCTCAGCTGACCTATCTGCTTAAAATAAACCCAAGAATCGATTTGTCTTCTAGTGGTTGGACTCTTTTTATTCTTTTCTTCGTTTCCTGCAAAGAATACAACACGGCGGGGTTAATTTCATCTTCTCAACCTCGTTTATATTTAAAACATAACAATCATGAGTCAAGTAAAACATTTCTAGAATTTGACAGATATGACCGGCTCAAGTAAGAGTTTACTGAGAGTAAAACTCCTGTCACACAGCAGATTTATGATTACGCCTTATATTTGCACACCCTAAAGGAGAAGGATGTTTTATGGCATTGAGTGAAAATGCAGATTGTCACCAGCCTGCTTCTGACCCCTTTTCTCATTCCCTCATTCCTGAAGAGATGGGCTCTGATAAAAACCACAAAAGTCAACTCATGTGCCAGTTTTTGTCTGTTTTGGGCTACTGTAAAAATGTAGTAGTGACAAAGAGGAGTCATATTGCTTATCAGCAAATAGTTTGTTGTAACTCAAACACTTTTTATTCTGATTCTAATGTAATTCTACTCATATGAAAATATGGTTAAATATATAAAAAGACATCAAGGGGTGGTTGATGTCAGAAATGTATCATTGGTTCCCAACCATTTTCCTCGAGGCTCGCCCACTTCTATCTACAGATTAAAATGAAATTAAAAAAGACTTTAATATCCCCAGAGAAGAACTGTAATGTTGTAGTAGCATTTTGTTTTTGTTTTGAAGGAAATAATCATTGATGATCACAGTCTTGCTTGGAGGGTGGTAGCTGCTGTCAGGAATCATTTCCTGCACCTTTCTGTGTCACAGCAAACCTGAAGAAGCTTCTGACTGATCACACTCTGTGTGTGGAGAGGATGTGAAGAATCATCCACCATGTTCAGCTGCTTGTGCAGCATTCTGCTCTGGACAATCAGCTCCAGGAGCTCCAGAGTTACCCCCAGAACAGAACCAGCCTTCTGGAAGCTTAGGGTTCTGTTTTTTGCCACAACAGATGCTGCAGAGCAAATTGAACTCTCCACCATATACTGACAGGAGATATGAAACATCTTGGTGCAGATTTTGAAGGATCTCATCTTAGACAGACCAGTTTTCTGTACTCGCTTCTTGTTAATCACTGATACTACCCAAACCTGCAGAGTAATAGGAGTATTTCGGCAGATGACAGCACTGAGAGTTGTGTTAGAAGTCTGAGGTGTACAGTGTGAAAAGAAATTGTGATAGTACAATCCAGTGCTGCTGATCACCATCTCCGACACACAACCTTTCAGTCTGTTTGTGAGGTGGTCAGAAATCCAGGTGGTTGTGGAGGTATTCACTTTTAAGTTATGGAGCTTCTCACATAACAGAGCAGCTGAACTGTATTGAAAGCACTTGAGAAATCAAAGAACATTATCCTCCAAGTGGTGCCTGATTAGTCAATTGAGAGTGGGCTCTCTGAAGCAGGTAGAACACTACGGTAGGCAAACTGTAATGGGTCCTGAAAGGTGTTGACTTTTCACTGTTGATTATTGCAGCAGCCTCACACACACATAACCTAAAACTTTACTAGCACATATTTCCAGAACAAGAAGTTTCCCTTTAATGGCCACTTTGACCTTGCATACTCCTGGCCAAGGGTGGGATGTCATGTGTGGTGCTACCCAAAGCCTTGTTGGCTTTATATGGATTCCCAAATGAGAAAATAACCTGGAATTGTCCGTTTATCCAGTCTGGGTGTAACTGTCAAAACTTTTTTTGTTTGTGTTCTCCTGGAAATATTTCTTTGACCCTGAATCACTTTGAAGATGGTCGAGTGCATCATTACAGCTGGAATATTCCAAGTCTTCAAAACTTAAAATGTAAAATGTGTAACACTCATAATTCATTCATTTCCTCCCAAAGCATGTTTGCATGCTGAGTTACTGGATGTGCAAATTGGTGAACAAAGACACACTCAATTAGTGCCAGTGGACTGTGTCATTTTCTGTTTGCACTCCAGTTTCCACATTCGGGACATCTTTGGTCAGCGTGTTGTCTGATTCAGGGCCCTTCATCTATTTCTTGGGCCCACGGTAGACAGTGAATGCCAGAGGTATGTCATTTTAATTGACAATGCATCAGTTCCTTGTGGAATAGTCAAGAAATATTTCATTTCCTTCAAGTGTTTGGTTGTGTACATGCACATATCTCAATTTAAAACTTCTGTGGATGGAAGGTTTCTATGATTCACAATGGAAGTAAAGGATCATGCAGGTGCTCATAAGTGGTTTAAACTAGAATACATCTTATATAATTAGTTGCATCATGCAACATTATCAGCAAAACCTGATTTTGCTGAGGCTCAAATCTGCAAAAATCTGTTCTCCACAGCTCCGGGGAAAAGACTCATAGTTGGGTTTACATGACCTCAAATCTGCCTCATATGGTCTGTGTATCATAATGTGGTGGTCAACTGACCTCACTGCACACTAGTGTGTGGCTGTTTTTGATTGCTGGAAAATACTTTGCATTGCTCTTGCTCTTTCCATTATTCACATCATGCAACGGATGAAGGTTACATCATTCCTCGTGAAGTCATATAAAAGGGAGAACGAGCCAAAGATCTTGTGAAAACACACAGAGAAAAGTGTCTTGTGAACCTTTGGTTGGGATCCAAAGGAGCTGAGTTAAATCGTGTGTTTGCAGTAATCACTTGGCTAAAGGTTTGGAAATCACTGTACTTTGGTTGGTCAGGGTCCTTCTCTGTTAGCTGACCATATGTTGGGGCTAAACTAAAGATAAAAGCTGTAGTTGCTTCTGGTTTTTACACGTCAAAATTCTAGTTGCCAAGCAAAAAATTTGCTAATTTTAATTTGAGCCAATGTTTTAGCTTCATCCATCAGGATGTCCTCGCAATCTTTCTGATGAAGATGACGTAGGCCGGGCTCCTATAAAGAATCTAGACCAGAGCTCACAACTCCGGACCTATTGAGCCAGTGTCCTGCAGGTTTTCAATGTTTCCCTGCTGCAACACACCTGACTCAAATAATTGGTTGTTAGAGGCTTGTGCAGAACTTGAAAACAAGCTGTTGGGGAACCATTTTATTTCAACTAGGTGTGTTGCAACAGTGAAACATCGCAAAACTGCAGGACACTGGCCCAAGAGGTGTGGAGTTGGTGCACAACAGAGCACCAAATCTGGCGAGTCTTTTAGAGAATGTGGGGTGGGATATTGCAACTTTAGCCTAAAACTGTAGACAGCTGGAACATGGATCCTGGATGCTCCTAACATGTTGAAATTCCCACCTTCTTTTCTCACAATAAACTCAGTTAATGAAAAACAGTAATTATTATACGAGAATGCAGTGGGGTTATCCAGCTCTAAGTGTGTGTCATCACTAGCATGTTTCTGAGTGGAGGAGTGAGACTTGTGGCAACCACCATCTCCTTTACTCTGAACTATTCTGTATATGATACAATAAATATGACATATGATCAACTGCCTAACCTTCAAACTAACTCAAATACTGACAAGAAGAAGAGATGAACGATGTGAAAAGGAATCCAGCACGAATGCTTTCACTATTCTTAATGACCTTTTACAGTTTTTATCAAGTAAAGCTATAAGTGGGGGAGAATGTGAAGAATTAAAGAAATAAGGGGAAAAAACAAGGGCAGGTCAGTGTTTACAAGAATTTCTCCTTTCTTTAAATAAATAAGAAAATTTGTTTTGTCTAGTAGTTTGTTCTGTGTCTACTGGAAGAAAGTGTAAAATTTGTTTGAATTCGCTAGGAAAATGACACAGAATGGGAGGTCAGAAGTTTGATTTTGACTTTGCTTCTGTCCCAAAATTCTGGAAAAATTTTCTTGAACTTTGACCGTTTTCTTTTGATTTCGAGATCATTTAAAAGTAAAAAAAAAAAAGCCAATAGTAACTGATAAATGATTAGAAAAACTGACATAGGTCTGAACGTCTCCATGAATAGAAAACTGCAATGCTTCTGATCTTTACTGGAAAATGCAGCAATAGTTCAATGGGACAAGAAGCTAGAAGCAGATTCTGCCCACAAACAAGCATTGCTGAATTTAACGAAACCAAATCCGAGGCAGGGGAAGCCAACCAGATAGTTTACTCACACAAAATAAAATAAAATAACCAGAAAGTTGTCAAATTTGTCACAGAAGAGAGAAGCATTTTATGCTTACTCCATTTTGATTCCTGTGCTTTCATTAAAGCCTGCAATGCTTTTTTCATTTACGCTCACGGGGTGTGGGTTCATAAAATTTCCGAAGCACACAATAGACATTTCAATTTAAGGAAAGAGGGGGGGAAACTCTGTAATTGGCACTGAAATGTTTTCCCAAAACACCAAGAAAAAGTAAATGAGAGATCTGAAAGCTAAGCCAGCGGTGTCAACACAAACAACTGTCCATACTAATTACTTCCCTGAGGGACTTTCCACTTTTCTCCCTGGCTGTTGTTCACAAAGTCGCAGATTCAGCTGCAGAAGTGTTTCGACTTCCACTCCCAGGAAACGTACAGCATCCCATTTCCACTTTGATTTGTAGTCAAACTATAATGACATGTCTGCTATTTAAATGCAAAACATGACACAAATCAAAGTGTGTAGGTCTACAGTTTGTAAATGGTTGGAACAGAGATGCAGTTCGCAGACACTAATCAGGAGCACTGTCTCTGCAGGGTACGCTGACACCCGGCTTAAACCAGTCTGAAAACTTATTTATTGTTGAATGCGCCCAGGTTATCATAACTAATCGACGTTGTGGTTCGTGTTCACTCCCATCTTGTTTTTTGAGACCACCTTACATCTCATCTCACCCCTTTTCTCTGCAGTTTTTGTCCTTCCCTGTTCATTCCAGTCTTCATCAGTCATGCACTGGTTGCTGTTCTTCTATTTCCCCGAACACTCCTCCCCCTCTGCCTCCCCTCCTTTCTATTCAAATCACTCACCTTCATTTCAACACCCCACCTCCTTCTGGAATCTTCCATGTCTTCTCTTTCTCCTTCTATCCTATCCTCCCTCCATTTTTTTATCCCTCCCTCCTCAAAGGCGATGGACCAAGGACGTGATGTGTTGAAAGGAGCGTGATGTGCATTTGCAGGGCTTCATGCCACCCAACACTCCTCTGTCAGACTTGTAATGAACAACCTCTGCTTCGACTGATACATGGCTAATACCGCCAAAAAGTCTGATTTATTACGCCAACCATGAAGTCGCTGCATGAAGGGTGCAGCCCAGGTGTATGTGAGCTGTGGGACGACTGGCTGACGTCTCAGTGACATCTGAGTAATGAAGTCATGATGAGGTCTCAGGAATGAAAGTAGCCTGCATCGTATGGTTGGACATAGTATCTCTATCTTGCCATGACCTATTGCAGTGATGACCATTGTTCATGTGGTGTTTATTTAATTACAGGCTTTCAAGGAAAGCATCTACACCAGGGGTGTCAAACATATGGCCTGGGGGCTCAAACTGCACCTCCAGAAAATTCAATCTGGCATGTGAAAAATACATAGAAGACATTAATTGCAATTAATTTGTCCACCTGAGGTTGCATATTTTTAGAAAATAAAACATTTACAAGGCAGAAGGACAACTGCCTTACCTAAGATATCTTTTAAAAGACGTATAACTTCCTGCAGGACGCCACGTACCGTTGCAGCCGAGTTTCGCTTTATGCACCGCGTCACATGCTAGCAAGCGAATATATACCGGCTGTTTTGAATGTGCACTGTGGCTGATTCAGCAAAGAAATGCAAGAAGACATCAGAAGCAGAGAGGGAAATACAATGAGAGAGGGACAGAGCAAGAGATAAGACAATAGTCAAGATAAGACAGTCTTTCACTGGCTGGAGAGTTTACAGTACAGGATGGATGCAAGATAGATGCCACAGATAGGGGCTTGCATTACTTGTTGTAATGCATGTGTAAATGTGTAAATATGTAAAATAAAATAATTGGATAAAAATTCATATATACATATATGAGAAATTTAAAGTTGTACATAATCTGTTTACTAGAAAATAAGTTTGTTAAATGTAAACATGGTTATAATGTGCTTGTATGCCACACAGTAATGTTTCACAGAAGCTTTACACAAAATCTGAGCTAATGAGGAAAATGGCTGTACACAGATTGTTTAGAAGGGATTAAATCTTTTCAGTTTTTATGTTCTTTGGTTTTGCTTTATGTAACCTCATATTTCCAAATGCCAAAAAATGTCACTTTAGGGGGCTATTGGATAGTGATCAATTGTTTAGTTTGGATGTGGTGGCATGTTGTTCCCCCTGGCATTAATCCACCATCTGGGTGGCCACATCATCACTGAATAATGTGCAAAGGCAGGCAGAGAGCCTTGAGGATCAGAGCCATTTCGAGAGGTAATCAGGTACATTTTTAGCCTCTTGAAAAAGCAAGGTGGAATCAACCTGTCAGTGGAAACAAAGCAAGTCTCAGATTGGCTCAAGAAGACAGAGGAGAAGAAGGTAGTAAGCTGTAACAATGGGGCGATTGTCACAGAGTGGGATGTAACAACGATAGGCACAGATGGACTGAAAAAAAAAAGAAAAATAGAATGGATTTAAAAAAAAAGGCTGCTTTGATGTTAGTAAATCCATCTGCTCAGATTTAGATTCAGTGTTTGGCCAAAATTGTCACGGTTTCTCGTCTGGTTCCCTGGCCCATGCCTTATATGGTCATGTTTCCTGTCACTCTACGCTCTCTGTTCACAGCAATCAGCCATTGATTAAATGAACCAGTTTCACCTGTCCATCTCTCTTTTTTTATAAGCAGGTGTGTCAACCCCAGGCTTTGCCAGATTGGCTGCAAACCAGTGACTCTCCATCATTCTGTATTCTGAGCTGATCTGGACCTGACCCTGATTTCTGCCTCTGGCTAGTCTCATTTAGCTCTCTATAGTGACACCTACTGCTTGACTTGAATGGCAGCGGTTAAATTTGTCAAATAGATTTCAGTGT
>JBBBVU010000016.1:26331962-26342487 GCA_037177055.1 Atherinosoma microstoma
CGCCTCGGGATCCCCCCGGATGAGCTGGCTGATGTGGCCGGGGAGAGGGAAGTCTGGGCTGCCCTGCTCAAGCTGCTACCCCCGCGACCCGACCCCGGATAAGCGGAAGAGGACGGTACGGTATGGTACGGTAAAAGTTGAATTCTAAACTTTATAAAGACATACTTTATTAGAAAACCTTTTGCAATATGTACCATCACAGCCAAAACAATGGCCAAATTGAGGGGAAAAATCTTCCCCAATGGACTAAAATGTCCATAATGATACAAAAGGTTTAATGTTCTCAGTTCCAGACACAGATCAATATCAGTAAGGGAGGCAGCTGGAATGGGATTCAATAATTTATCTTAATCAAAGTCACTATGTTAGTTTTGTAGCCTGTTGTTTATATCTGTTAACATGGTTCCTTTTATACCAGACTGGTAGACATATATCATGTAACTATCATGTGTTTCTGTGTCACTAAATCAGTTCAGCTTTTACTGTTGTTCTGACATTTACAGAGTGTCATTGAACAAGTCAGAGGTTCAGAAATCACAAACTTATCAGTTGATGACATGTCTGATTTAAAACCGAAACAGCGTACATTTGTCCTTGACTATGTTAGCGGCGGGAATGATGGCCACCCTCCCTTTACATTTGTTACTGTGCAATATTTCAGTGGGATGTGTTTTTTATGTCTTATTCCATTACTGTTAATTTGTACAGTAAATTTTACACTGTAAATTCTTATTCTTTTATCTTTATTGTAATATTTCTTTTTCTATTTTAATATTATTTTTCCACTTTACAGTATCTTTTGATTGCTACCTGCTGCTGACACACCTGAATTTCCCGGTCTACAGGGAGGAATAAAGTGTTATCTTATCTTAGATCAGTGATTGGCAGGAAGTGAAGGGGGTGGTTCTGTTCAAGTGTGCGTCAGGAAAGAGAAAGGCGGTATGGAGGGGATGTTAGCGGCTGAGTTTTTTTTTTTACAGCCCACATCTGTCTCTGTTAATAAATTGTCAGTAACACTGGATTACACCGTGGATTTCAGAAGGCTGCAGTATTTGAACATTAGATACCCACTCTGTTCCCCTCCCGTATAGGGCACTTGGTACCCCATGCGCAGTGTGAGATACACGTGGTGGGAGCACACTGATATGTGAGCGGTACCTTGCAGAAGTTGCGCTGGATCTCAATTAAGTTTATTTTCTGCAAGGATTTTTTTGCCTGTTGTTGTCTTTGGCTGTGCCTGTTTCTTATATTTGTACTTGATTAGCATAAAATCTCCCAGCCCCACATACCTTATCCCAAAGTCTAACAATAATGAAGCAGTTTTCAGGATTGTTAGTGAAAAAATGCTTCAGGTTGTGTCTCATGATTGGCGAACAGCTTGGTAAACTGGAACCACTTTGAGGTGGAAGAAATGCCATGTGCTGGTTAAAACAAGACACTCGCATATCACGACCATAGTCACATGAACTTACAGAAAAGTAAAAAAGGATTACCCATCCCTAAAACTCTGGCTTATAAAACTACACTATCAGACAAAGTGTGGTAACCTTCAGTTTTTCAGTGGGGTTAAATTGATGGTGTCAGACATATCTATCCTGGACTCAGGAGACATTTAATCCCACACAGAAGTTAAATCTGAATGATTTACACCAGTTTTCTCCCCAGCTTGATGAACTGGACCTTTCTTTTAGTAAAACATTTGCAAAAACAATTTTGCCGAAACATTAAAATCTAATGCATGATCTATTGCGAACATGCTATTTCCACACACTTTGCTGTCGGGTTGTAGAAGAATGAGTCACTGACCTGATATTGTTGAACCTGTTGGGACATTTCTAACCTGAGAGCACAAGATATTTCTCCTTTATTTCCTCTGCCACGCTCAACATCATACGAATGATGGACTGGGTTAAGTTTTAATAACATACCCAGCCTGACCTGTGTACTATGACTACCACGGCAACAGGAGTTAAAGAGGCTATCCATCAACAAGATGTCCTGGGCACAAACACCCTTCCTGTCTTTTCCTCTAAAACTGACCCCGACCTCTGACCTCCCTGTGGAGGAAGGCATCTGTTACAGACTGTCCTACATCAATAACAGGTCACATTACATGTTTTAGGAATGGTGATGTCTGTGCTCCAGCTTTTCCATTTTCTTTTCAATCTGCTGTCCAACCTGAAGAGTTGAGTGATGACACAAAGAGTCCAGTAGGCTGCACTTTACTCTAGATTTCCATATTCTGATTCATGTTTTGGCACTCCTCAACTGAGACAGCCTGCCTACACAAAGGCTTAAGGACATCAAAAGAGCCCAACTTCCGCCTTCAGATGAATATCTTAGGCTGTGAGGGAGGGGGTAAGCCTTGAAAAACACACACATACGCACACGAGCAAAGAACAGAAAAGTAGATGAGCCAGAAGCCGATAGGAGAGATTTCGAATTATGTGTGTGGGGGCGAGCTTGTGTTCAGAATAGAGTGATAGAAAATAAAGAGGGGCCTTGGTAAATGGCTGGAGCCACTGAATTGAATTTCAGAAGATACTGGAACAGACTATCAATTTTAGACCAAGTAATCAATAAGAAATATGACCTCCATGTCACTACTTTACCGTGAGACAGTATTTTCTTGGAGAGTCTGACCGATACAGGAGTATATCAACACTTTCTGTAGCTAAAAGGTAAAAATGACCGTTTAAAATTTTCCAATATGCATATAAAACCCAAACTAAAATAAAGTCATATGGGGTTTATGTAGAGAAGAAAGTATAAACTAGATTTTTTTTTCCCCCAAGTAAATATAGAAAAACCTTTGCTGCAGTTGGAGGTCAAAAATAGATCACAGGCATCATAAAGAGAGATTAAAGAGAATCAGAGAAATACGCTTTTCACTGAAGCATTAAACAAGACTTTATTATTTATTTTTATACAAGAAACCAGACTCTGTCCAAGGCAGCACATCATCCAAACCCCTTGTTCTTTGCTTAAACTTAGTGAATGATTTTGAATTTTTCTTTGACCTGATAAAGAGTATTTCTACTCCTATTTTTGCTGAGCACGAGCCAATTAAGTAATTTCATTTTTATCTGTCTGACCTTAAGTATTGAGGTTACTAACATAAAACGATTTATATCTTATATCTTGCCCTTTTGAAAGGCATTCATAAAAAGGTCATATTTTAGTGTCCAAATATTCTCATTAATGAAAAGGTTTTCTTATTCCAGCGAGTGGAATTGAGCTAAACTTGTCAGATTTCTTCAAATGAACGGGCAAAAAGCTCCACTGCCTGTTTAATGGACATGCACCACATGTAATCCAAATGTATAATTCTGCTAGTGCAGCTCTAAAAGATGACTTGTATTGGATCCTAGAGGAAAACCAACATGGCTGCACAGTGATGCAAAAAGGTTTGCTCATTTAAATCTAGGAAATTGTGCTTTTTCTATTCAAATAAAAAAAGAAAACCACAATTTGTGCCCATTGACATAGACACAATTACTTTTAGTTTTGATCATTTTCCATGCTTCATCAACAAACATGTGGTTGTATTTTCTCATCTACAACTGAGTTTGTGGCTTTATAGACCACGATACATCTCAAAACTGCAGCTTAATCTGCATCTTCTTTATTTTCTTTGCTGTTCCTCAAAGTTTTTGCCTTCGCATACACTAAACTTTATCAATCAGGATGCAACTCCATTGTCCTGGCAAAACCTCCAGCACCAACTGTGGAACAAATGCCTCATAAACCTGCAAATAAGTCTGTAAAAAAGTTGCCAATTCCAGTGTGACAGATCTATGGTGTCCTTTGTATTTCCTTAACATGCATGACTATATGACGAGGTTAGAGGGTGCACCTTCAGGGAAAGGTTGACATTACATGTTCTCAGACAATATTTGATCTTTAGAAGTTTAAACTCTTCCAGACCATGTGAGTGTAAAATGTTTACACAATATATCCTCCTACATGCGTACATTATATTCTGACTGCAGCTACTCGGTTTGAAAGATGGAGCAATATTTTGAAAGTATGATTTAAGAATTACATTTATCATCACAATAATACTCTAGGAAATACAAAGGGGTGTCTGATTGTATTTTTGATTTGTACCACTAAAATGATAAAAATGAAGTTCACATGTGGGCATCATGTCCAACAAAGAATAGTTTGATTTCTGTAACATAATCAGAATCTGCAATTTTCTCATATTGATTTGCAATAAAAATGAACTAAATTAAACTGAATGATCATTTATTCACATTTGTAAAGAAAAAAATGATCAAAACAAAAATGAAATAAAACAAAAAAAAAATACTGATCCATTTTCATATGTGCCCACTGTCTCATTGTCAAGGCCTCAAGCTAATCCGCTGCATTTACCAATGATCTCATTTTCTCCATGATGATCAAGGAAATAAATTATTTAAACGTCCTCCTCCTTTCTCTCTATTTTGTTCCTGCTTTACATCTTATACGTCTTCTCTTCGATTCATCTGTACGTGGACTTTTCTGTCAGCATGGGTACTCATCATAAGATATGTTAAAAAATGCCAGGATGACCTACAGAAAGCCTGTGAGTAAGACAGCATCCAAACTAACTTAAAAAAACATGTAAAAAGAAATCAGGTTATCTATTCCTTGGATAATCTTAAAGAAATGCAAAAAACAAAACAAAAAAAAAAGCGAAACTGATTAGATCTACTGCAACAAACATCAACTATCAGAAAAAAAAAAATCTGAAAATAAAGAAATTATATTTAAAAAAAGATAAAGACTAGGTACACTCCATTACATTGACAAGTTTCACATGATATAAAAACTAGAATAATATCATCTTTTCCATACATTTTCTTTCAGGAGTTTTTTTTTTTTTTCATTTTTAGGTGCATTAAATGGGCTAGGAATGATTGAAAAGTATCCTTAAAGGTAAAGGGGGACACAGTGCAAGCATCTGTCCCTAATGGCTCTCGTGTAGTATTCAAAGCAGGGGAGAGCAGGCCCCTGGAGCCTCTAGGGGCCATACTATAAGATAAACACTCTGCAGGTATAATGACACTGCAGCCACTAAATGGCTTCGGTATTATTGCTTCTCTCCAATGAAGCATCAGCACACTGGAAAGCTGTAGTTAAAACTACACCATCAAAATGCAAAATGAGAGAATTAGCTATTTAATATCCAAATTACATTTCTTGTACCTGGATTTTTCTAAGCTACTTCTTCTTACTGAGCAGAAGAAAACCTACTTTGTCTTTCATTATCGTTAATGCTAATTCTGGTTTAAAGGGCATAAATACCATTAAACTTACTGTGCTTGTAAATAGCACTGATTGTATAGAAGAAAGAAAAGCCATATGCTTTTCTACAAAAAGGAAATAAATAAGTCAACAGAACAAATCTTGTTTTGATCATATCAAAGGAAACTTGCATGCAATCCTTTCTTCGCCTAAGCTCTTATCTCGCATGACAAGATTTTGCTGACTTTTCCAAGAACCAGTGACATTTTAAAAGCCTAGCCCCCTTCTTGGTTTCACTGCTGTTCATTGTGCATGAAAAAAAACACAAGCATGTGCCACTTTTCTCAGTATGGACACTGTAGTTCAGATTCCATTAAGCATCCCTCTCTTCCCCTCCTTATACAACAAGGTGAGGGCCAGAGGTTTAATGCATCAAAGCAAAATCTTAATTCAGATCGTCTCCTTCAGTGTAATTTTCACCGAGCTGAGATGTGACCGATAAGATATCTATACAATCTCCTGGTCTTCAAAGATGGAAATTACGTTGGCCTGAGAAGGAAGTACAAAACAAGTTACCTGAAAATAGATTTAGTTTCACATTTCATAGTGACAGGTATCCTATTAGCATCCCCCACCCCAAAAGAAAATATTAAACCGACTAAACTAAAGTCAAGAGCTGTGTCTAAACCTGCAGGGCAATATGGTTTGACAGTAAAAAAAAGCGAAAAAAGTGTTACATTCTTTAGCCTGAAAAAATGAGATATCTTCCATTCGTGGTGAACTACTACTGGGAGTCTTGTGGTTTTTGAAAGTTGACAAATTTACCTAATAATGGATTCAGACAGAGCAAATTAGGTCTGACATCTCATGGCCCAGCGCAGGCTGAGGTCGAAAGTTGGTGCCTCTGGGATTTAGACATTATGCCAACTGGTGTGAATGCCTGACGAACCCATTTAGCCCTCTGTCAGCCATTTCTTCCCAAAGAGAATAACATTCATTAAACCCCCAAAATATCAAATGTTTCACAACATAATGAAATTCATTATCGTAACACAGCAATCTATGGCTTCAGACTTTCAGAGAGCTGGATAAAAAATATCACTGAGTAGTAATGTTTCCACTAGTGATATTATACAATGCAGTGTTGTATGAGGATTAATAGACTGAACTTGAAGTGTATAAGCATTTATAAAATCCCATTTTTTGCGTGTAAAGCAATCTTTATAAATGTGTTGTGTTCTTAGTTTGCTTGTGTCAGCATCATGTTTGAGTACCAGCCACTGAAGTCTGATACTTGCAGCTTTTTTTCCCCCTGTAACTTTCACTTGCTCAGCACTAAACATTTTAGCCAAAAGGCCAACAACCTTTTTCTGTCCTCACAGCCTTAAAAATCATGAGACACTAACTTTTTACTCTTGTCCTATGTGTTAAAGAAATAAAAAAATAAACCCTCACAATACATTACATTTCTGAACTATGTCCTTTTCAAGGAAGAAGACACACTTAAACGGAAAAGTGGCAGTGATGATACGAAAATCTTCTTTGGACACATTTTATAACCCCACTGCTAAAAGTTGTGGCGATGTATGTAAATTAATACAAAATGCAATTATTTACAAATCTAATAAACCCTATTTTTTTTCCAAGTAGAACATAAACAACATATCAAATGCTGGAACTGAGAAATGTTCTTTGTTTCATGGAAACTATGAGCTCATTTTGAATTCGATGGTCCTGATGGTATGAGTTTGCATTAGTGCCTATGGCGGTTGCAGCTTCCACATCTGTGAAGCTCCATCAACGTTGAAATGTACATGGAGCTTTCAGAGCAACATCTGCTCCCATCCAGACAATGTCTCTTTCAGGGAAGGCCTTGCACAATTCAGCAAGACATTGCTGAACCACATACTGCATCCATCACAACAGCATGGGTGGTGAAGAGTGCGGCTGCTGAACTGACCTGCCTGCAGTGCAGGCCTGCAGCCAGCAGTAAACATTTAGAGCGTATTATTTCATCCACAAATTCAGTGTTCTTCTTTCAGAAATCCCAACATATTGTATGGATACTTTATGGTCTCCAGAGCAACTTGCAAGTTGTTCGTATTATTGAGTGTTTATGAAGATCATACTTTAGAATGTTCTTACAGCGGAAAAATTTATCTCATGTTGCAGCTTTCAACTATTAAAATAATCGTTTCTAAATTCTTTTTCATCAGTTTTGTTTGGTTTATTGGATGGATGAACTTCTCTTTGCTGAGGTTTGGTCCAGCAGTGATCTAGCAGTGCTCCAAACCAGGAGTAGTATTACAGCAAAGAAGATGGAGGAAAGCAATAAAAACAGAATAACAACAAAGCTTTGACCCCCGTAATCTGGTCATTAGAAGCAGATGCATCAATGTAAGTCTTTTTTTAAATTTTTTGTTTTGTTTTGTTTGTTTTTTTATTGCAGATTAGATGCATGTATGGATTCTGGTAGACTCTGCCTCCAGCTACAGGCAGTTTTAAGGTAGACAGCTAATCAAGATGAGTGCTGGGAAAGAGCCAAGACGAAGCAAGGGGGGTGGGGGGGTGCCACAGACAATACACTTTCTGTCTGGGGAAGAGGAGGATGTGTGTTATATTTCTAAACGGTCGGTTCAGTCCTTGATGATGCTTTGCATAGATGGGTTACAGTGTTTAGGAGTTTTCTTTTTTCTTCCTACATGCTTTTGACCTGGTGTCATGTTCCCGTTGGTAAGTCTGTACACATTTCAGAAACAGGATACTCCAGAGTTAAAGATGTGGTTTGTAGAAAAGATATTCTGGATGCTGAGTGTACAGCGATGGACCCAGAGGACCATCATCCCCTGTGATGATAGTATGCAGTGTCTCCTTCCCCTCACAGGTGCTACATTATAGAGACATTTAAGTGGCAGGGACAAATAAATAAACCAAAATATTGCACTATAGAAGACTTAAGCACCTCTTAATAGTGAAAGCTGTAACAAATGGTCAAGTACTGATTTTAACATGTCAGATTCTGGTTGAATTTAAGTACCTTAGAACATTTTCCAAGCAAAATCATTTTGAAGAGTCGCTGAACAGGTTTGATTGCATCCTTTGAGTCTGTGAAAGAGCCCAAAAGCATTTTTGACTCAGTCTCATCTCTGATCGACATCTTTTTATTCTAGAGTCAGTTTTACTCATGAACACCGGATTTTTTCAGCAGAATGTGAGGACAATTTGGTTTGGTCTTTTGTCAGCAGAGGCAGTTCACATAAGCACTTCACACAGCAGGAGGTTGTCTGCTGAAGAAGCTCTCTTGCAGCAGGAAATGTGAGGGAGGAGCTCAGAGGAGGCAAAAGCTGATGTAAAAAATACACTGTAAAATCGCTCCTTTATTGACAACACATTAAAAATGGTGGATGAGACTTCTTAAAGACCCACTACGGTGTGTTGATATCTGCTTGCTAGCGTGTGACGCAGTGCGTAAAGCGCCACGTGGCAACCCGGAAGAAAAAGATGTGAAGTAGTCTCTAAGCCTCGGGATGTTGCTGGGCAGCAACGGCTCCAGAAATACACGTGATAAATGTCCCAAGTCAGGTTTGAGGAGTTTAAAGGTTGGAAAGTTACGTAGTGCATCTTTAACAAAAACATTTGTGTTAATGTGTCTGAGGGTTCTCACAAAAAAGCAACAAACAGGTAAATAGTAACAACTCTTAATAGTGAACATAACCATTAAACCCGCTCAGCAGAAGGAAAGGATGCAAAATATTTACTGCTACATTCACATATAGTCTCACAGGGAGACGTTCAGAAAATTGGCTGGGTGGAAAATCTTCACAAGAAGTCCGGGAACACTGCTGGAGATATTTGTGCTGTCACATGCCACCTCTTCACAACACCTCTGGAGCTCTTTAGGATTCCAGTGCATGTCCAGCATATTTTAGTCACATCTTGGCCATGGAAATCCAGATGTAAAAGTACAAGTCAGAATGTGTTTTTATCCTTAGATCTTCATCATCATCTCAATTAGCATCGTATAAGTTACAAATGGTGGCACCAGGCCACCTGGCAAGTCTCTGGCCGAGTCCTGAGCAGCTTATTACGGTTCATTGACTCGCTTGATACCACAGCTTGAATGATCTCTTCTGCCAGCTTCAGATGTCTTCATCAAGTGATATAATCAACTCTTCCATATCAAAGTACTCGTTTACAGATTAAAGTCACAAATTCAAACTGTAAAGTAGAAGTAGAACTCAACAATATGGAAGTGCATGTTAGTAAAACAAGATGATGAAAATCAATATTTGAATGTAGTTTAACAAGTCCTCCTGTTAAAACAACTATAGGATCATATTTTTGAATATGATCCATAACCATATTGTGTATCAGTGGTGGACTAATAAAACTTACATGTGTTTGTGGGGTGTTACTTCAAGCCAGAGTTAAATCCACTTAATAAAATCGCTTACAGTTAGAAATCCAAACTACTTAGTTAGAAGATGGCCATGGTTAGGGCTAAAATATATCTAACCTATGCAACCATCACCCCCATCTAGGGCTGGGCAATATGAAAAAAATGGGACAATATGGGAAGAAAAGCTTCAGTTTTAGTCTCATCCTCCTTTCATGACTCTTTGGATACATTCCTTCTCTCCTACGTTTCTGCTCAGTTTCCTTCCAGTATGCTGGGAAGTTTTCTGGTTTTCTTATATTCAAAGTTTTCTTTGCAGTTAACTTGATTACAGGTACATTAGTTACAACTAGTGGACTAGAGAGTGCTATGAATCACACAGCTGGCTCTGAAAATGTTTTTTTTTTAATCTTTAAATGTTTCATGCTGATTACAAGATCAACGTTTTGACATCGTTTTGTCAGCCAGACCTACCTTCATGGATGCCTTTCTGCTAGCTGCTTCAGCTTTTTGTAACAGATTACAGGAAACTGGTTAGGTTTTGGCAATGACATCACTTAGTTAAAGGTATGGTGGGAGATTTTTTCCAGGAGCATTATTTACTATATGGTTTAAAATCGCCTTCACACCCCAATTGCAGCCAATTAATTAAATGCTCTAACACAAAAATAAATTATCTTAGTCACCTGTGGAACGGACAGAACTAAAAAAAAACACCATCCAATCATTTTAACCATTTTGTTCTAAAAGATTGGATGGCGATATGTCTATCACTCAACTGCCATTATTCCCTCCCCCCTCTGTTTTTGGGGGGAGTTTTTTTGGTTTCTTCACATTTTACATATGAAAGTAGCATGTAGAAATGTGTAACGGTGCTGTATAGTGTATTCTCTA
>JBBBVU010000016.1:26342587-26360356 GCA_037177055.1 Atherinosoma microstoma
CTCCGGGAAGCGTTAAAAGAGTCTCAAAACCTCTTGAGCGCCTGTAAACTGATCTGTGTGTAAATGCAGTGTTGTCTATGCGTACCAGGAGATTCATTATCTGTAAATGAACAAGTAATGCTGCAGACAATCAGTGAAAGAGTAAAAAACAAGTGTGACAAATAAAAAAAAAATCTTTTTAAGTTTAACAAACTACTTACAACCACTATTCTCAAAGTGGGGGGTCCGGGTACCCCACTTTCAGCCATAGTTTGGAGATTCACAGAAAAAAGAAAAGGAAAAAAGTTTTGGCTTATCTCTGAATAAGTAAAATATTATACATTAACACCAGTGTGGAAATGAAAGAGAAAATGAACCAATAACCTCACTTTTATTAGCTTTGGACCAACTAAAAACTGATATGATCATCACTCTGCGCAGGATGCAACTTTCGCACAGTGACACAATGGATGTACTTTAAATCCATCCACTTCATCGAGTGACGACAAAGAAATCCCCCCACATGTCAGGCAGAAGAGAAACTGTTGGAATCATCTCGTGACAGGACATTAAAAGTCAGACTTCAGCAGGCTAATCATGAAAGCTTTTGGCCCTTCATCTCTCCCAAGTGTCCCAGACTCTTGCTGAGGCCATGCAACACATAATTTACATCTCTTTGCTGTCGTTTTCCATTTTCACTGCAATGAATAATAAATACATAGCTTGTTTACAAGTGGAGGATGATCTGAGAATTTGTTTATCATCCATCACTCCAAGAACAGATAAAACTGGCTCAAGAGCTATTGGTGTGAGTGATCAGTCTTGGATAAACTTTATAGTACAAATATTATTGACAAGGCATAATTACTAACAGTTTAATTTTATTCTCCAGTTTTTGCTTATCATTTGCTAAAAGTTAAACTTGAATAATTTTGTAAACGTTGTTTTTTCTTTTTGCCAGTCCTGCTTCTGTTCATTTTCCTGAAAGTTTTAAGATCTGTTAAATGAAAGTGACAGATGCAGTGAGGTCAAATTCTAATTAAGAAGAAAACTTGACAGTTTAAAGATACTTAAATGCAATATCCATAAGTTCAATTAAAGTTGTAGTGAAGTTATATCTTAGATGAAATAGTTCATATCAACTAGTGGTTCAAATGGCAGTAAAAATGTTTTGACATCATATTGTGGGCGTCCTATAGGCACATTTTTTCCCCTGTAAGGGATCCCTGGCGTCAAAAACTTTGAGAGCCCCTGGCCTACAGTATTAACTAAGTTAACTTTTTTCTCCACGTCCTGATTTTCATATTTTTGCTTTCATCTCTCTTTCATTTAAACAGATAAAACCTCATTGAGATTAAAAATCTCTTTTCCAAGAGTGACCTTGCCGAGAAGGTAGGACATCCACATGTTTATATAGCATCACAAAGCAATCAAACAAAGATAACTATCAAATACACCAAGTAAAGAAGTATGGACGCCAACACAGAATATATGGAATACAGCAAAGGATGAATTATGCAAAGCAGTCACATTGACCAAAGGAGTTTCCCTTTGGAGCCCTCATAATCGACTTAAACTCTCACACAGAAATTAGTTCTGTCCATTTCAAGTCAAATATGATCAAATATTCAGTACAGTTCTTAACCACGTTAATCCAGTTTGTTAGTTGAACTTGAGAAATATAGACAATCCTGCAAAGAGGACAAATAAGGCAAATTCAAATACCCTCTGCAAAGTTAAATCCAATATGCCTTAAGTTCTTCAAGAACAGTACACCCATCTCAGAAAATCCTTGCCAGCCTCCACTCATCCTCTGCCCAAAAGCTGCTTTGTGTGATGAACACTTCACTGCTGCATTGGAGTTTGTAAAAGCATTTTGCTGATAGCTGCCACCATTATGTTTACACAGCAATTCATCAAGCACAAAATGATCTTCTTGGAACACAATCACTGGATGAATGTCACAAATAAACAAATACCTTCCACACTGTACAAAATCAATACCACTGAGTGAAGGGTTTTCAGATTGTGACTGTTAAGAGCAGACAAAGCAGCACTGGTTCATTACAACTGCACTTAAGTTGCCATTATTGTGCAGGTGTTCTATAACAGAGCAGTTTCTGGCTGAGTATCATATTGCTTGAGTAGTCTTCATTATCAGATAACAATTGCTGGTAAATGGTAACAAATAGAGAGCCTGGTAAGTAGAGATGAGGCCAGATAAGATATAATACAGTTATCCAGGCTTTGTGCATTCATGACTGATTCAATTGCAGCCTAATGTTACCCAGTCTGTGATCAAATAAAAAGAAGAACCACTTTCAAATAACAGTACCTAGTCCCATCTGTAATTGCAATGCACTCTGTGTGTCGCTGTAATTAGGCCTACATAGTTAAACGATGTGCTGCAGAATGCGTGTCCTCCATCCTGATGAGCAGTTTAATGGCAGAGGATGTAAAGCATCACTTCACTCTGATCTTTAAAGGCCATGTACATCTCACCAGTTTCTTTTCGTTGTTCATGCAGCATGCGTCACTCCTCCGCTCAGCCAACAACTGCATGAATTCCTTTGGACTGATTGATAGATCATACATATATTTTAATGAAATGTAAGTGAATTTCTGACTGTGAGAGGAGTGCATCAAACCGTGGGACTCCTGACAGAATGCAGAAATGGCTGCTGAAGCTGATACAGGATTATCCTCTGGTGGATTTTGACATTATACATCTCATCTCCTCCTGCAGACGTCGTATTGGACAATAGCAGACTGGAGCTTAACAAACTGATTGCTCAAGCAGGGATCCAATAGACTTGAATACACACCATTTTATCTCCCTGATTTTATTTTTCTCACCTTACTGTGAGGAAACACTTATTGGCTTCTGGGTAAAAAACAATATGCAGTGTAAATGTGAATATATGGACAGTCATAATCCTGCACGATTTATGGTGTGCCCATTAAAGTGGAACAAGCAAACATAATATGGAAAAATGCAAAAAGCTTTAGTGATGTTGAGTTTCAAGAGATTCAAGTTTGTCTTTGACCTTCCACTCAATTATGCATCTTGGAGTGTTTTGCCAAATAAATGTACATAAATGGAGAATGTCTTCCTTCATCCACTCCTTCTCCTGCCAGTATTGCACAGTCCTTGTGCCTCTTTGTTACTGCACTTAGCCACATCAGCCACAAAATATGAAAAATGCTTTATATTCTAAGTTGTGAAAAAGGCTGTAAAATAAAATCAACTGATTAAAATGGTCATGAAATAATGGAACCCCATTTTCTCATTCTTAAAGTCATTATTTGCCATCACATTTTTTATTTTTAAAAAAACCAGATGACCATGTAAATAACTTGATCAACAAGCTGGTTAACATTACCAAACTTGCAGACTGAGGGATCGCTAGCACTCATTTCACCTTAGTAGTAAACATGGTTGAAATATTTACAATTAATAACATGAATATACTTTAGTGTTACTGAAAGTTAAAGTAATGACTGAAAATCAATCTACTGCAAACAGAAAGAAGTCACGGGCCTTGTAAAAACATATAAACCTTCTGAAAACAGTACAAATCACAAGCTACTACTGTCCCAAAAGCCATTTGTAGCAGGACAGAAATAACACTGTTGTCCATATGATTAATTTAGCAGGCTGATGTCGCTCCAGAAACTATGCACAGAGAACACACAACGCAGTGTGTATCTTTTCTACTGCTTATGCAACGATGTACTTGGCATCCCGGTGCGTTTGCTGGAAAGCAAACCTAATTCATATGTTCCAAAATAAATGCATTTTCAGAGACAGCCGCTCCGATATTCCTACTTAATTATGAGTGTCTTGAGGGGGAAGAAATGCATCATGCTTTGTTTGAAAACTACATAGTTTTCTCCGGGGAATTGTCTGACAGCATTCATCACGTTTCATTTTGTTCTCTCTGACAAGGCTCTGTGTAGTGAAATCATAAAGCAACAGTGAACCTAACATTTGTTCTTGTTTGTCTGGCTTATGTGTCATAAGGTTAAGGTATTATAAATCCTCATCCAGCTCCCTTTGGGGAAAAAAAAAACCAAAGGATGGCTTGGGACATCATTGAAGATTCACAAAATTTATCACATAACCCTCCGATACATTAGTGGGTCAAAAGTTACCAGGTGAGGTTGTTTTCTTGCAACACCTTCATAATGACGATGTATATGGCTGGAATATGGCAGCCACTGCTCCGGTTGACAAACTGGCCGGCACACTCACACCAAACCTGAAAAGTTGGTTTTCAATCTGGAACCATTATGTTGTTGTTTTTTAATCTAACTTTAAGTCAACCAAGGAAACTGAGATTTGCATCTCTTTAGCAGATGAACCCTGGCCAAGAAAAGCAGCAAATAGTTAAAGACAGATACAACATACATGATGAGACATATCATAAAATACAGAAAAATTTTATATTTTAAGACAAATCAAAAAACTTTCATCTTCAAAAACAGTGTACAGTGCCAACTAGAAACATGTACATGAAGATGACAACAACTCTAAAATCTGGGTCTTAAAGGAGCTGGCGGGTATGAACTTAGTTGAGTGGCATTGTTGTCATGTTGCCTGGTGTGTTGTTTAAATTTTGGTAGGTGATTTATGAAAGTTGGTATCAACATCCTAACACCTCATGAAATTCACTCAGTCATCAGACTATGTCCTATTGTAATGGAAACCATGGTTTATAATGAAGGGCTGACAACTCTCCAAGCTGTTAATGTTAACTACCTTGGAGAAAACACGGGCCAGCTCACCAGAAAGCAACAAGGTCCTGAGACTCCAGAACGGAGCCAGGGTTTTCCTTTTCATCCTGCTTTTTTTCCTGTTGGTCAGTGGTTATTTCAGATAATATCGCCCCTAGTGAGCAGTTGTTGTAACTGCTTGAAGCAAATGACGCTGTGACATTTCTCGGCATTCCCCGCCCAAACAAACCGAGTCCCCCGGGACTATCCTGGTGTGAATGGGTCCACCAGCCACCCTTGCATCTAAGGGTTAATAAACCTACATCACAGTGCAGAGTTTCTTCTTAACTGACAGCCACCTGCTCTGTTCAGATTTTACCTCATCTGAGTCCTAACCAGGTGCATCATGTTATGACAACACCAAACTGGGTGAGGAGACATGAAGCCAGCAAATTAGCACTTGCCATTAAAAGCCTGCTTGACATTTATAACAAGATGCAGAAATCTAATATGACAGAATATCAGCTGTGGGTGGAAGGCAGTAATGATGGTGGGGAGGCGTAACAATGTCACGGTTCAGCTGGTCTCCCGGTCAACTGTCAACTATTTTCTGAATTCCTCTGTGTTTGCTCATGGTGGTGGTTGGCAACAAATACAGGAGGAGAATATTTAGATCGCCATATGAATTTTTTCTTTGCAGCCTTCATTCATTGCAATTTAAAAATTCACTCATTGTTTTTAAACCAGACTTCGAGTACACCAGATTCTGAAAAGGTATTTGGTGTCTTTTAGAGTACAAAAAGAAAAGAAATGTGCAAAATGAAAAACATTTATGCAAAAGAAAAATTCTCCGTTATAATAAAATGTGATATAATATAAACAAATAAAATAACAAAAAGAAAAGAGATGATGGCCATACATGAGGTTGGCTATTCATCTATAGCAACGTATAGTGCAGCTTCATCCCAACACACTTAATGTCACATCTGGCCCGACACATTTCAATGCCCTGAGTCACATTTAGATTCAAAGCCTCCAAACCGTTACTTTTTTTTTACCTCTCCAATGGCTGAGCTTTCAGCAGCTATAAAAGATTTTGAACAATCCCGTTTCAAATTGCTTTCTTTGATGATATCGTGGACCCTGCTGCTGTTTGAAGCTGCAGGTATTTATTAAAGTCAGAGGAAACACTCAACAGAAAAGCTGCAAGCAAATAAGCACATCTCCATCTCCTGTTAAAATCTGCCCTCATAATTGAAAAGACAGGTGTGTGTGTGTGTGTGCGTGTGTGCGTGCGTGCGTGCGTGTGAGCCACTGCCCGCTTCAGCAAATAGATTGTGTTTTTTTGTGCAGAGTGCACTTATTATGTTTTGTCATGGCTAGAGAACATTGTTCATGGCCATTGTAATTGTGCTTTATCATTTATCTAGATGTTTCATCAACCACTCCATTATTCTGTGGCCTACGCAGTGTATGATTGTATTATCGGTACCTGCATGGCCACAGTTGAGGTTTTTTTGTTGTTTTTTGTGATGTACTAAAATAACCACAGGTATCCATTTATTGGAAAATCAATTGGCCAATTACATGCACCTGGTTATTGTTCAGGGAATTGTCTTGCCCGTTTCATTTTCAGTGGGAAAATGTGTTGTTTTGGTTTTATGTACACATTTTTACAGTGTGGGAAACGATCAAGCACCTAACAGCAAGGTGTAAGATACTGGCATGAAAAGAATACATGGGCTGGTATAGTGTACAGTAACTTCTGTAGAGAATATGGACTGGAGACCCCTAAGTCATAATGGGCAACCCAAGGTGGTGGAGAATGAGAGAGCTGAGATCCTGTGGGACAAAGCCTGTGCAAAGTAGCAACTTCCTTCATGTAAGGTAAATAGAGAAGAGGGGAAATTAGATAACTGACACACCATCTTTCTACTCCTGAGATGTCTTTTTATTGAACGGAAAGTTCATCAGCCATTGTGCCCTTTTACCCTTCATTAACCAAAAAAAAGGAAGGGAAGAAAATTATATAATGGAAGCAATTCTGCATCTCTATTCTCAGTCATTTCCATCTTTTTACAATCTAAAATATGAAAAGGTATTTAATCCACGACTTGCTAGATAACGCAGCTTAGTGCATTAAACAGCATATTTTTTCATTTATCAGGAGTTCATCCTGAATGATGAGCAGCTCCTGAGCAGACAGAGACTGTGACATACTGAGCTCATTTCGTTCTGACACACCGAGGAATGAGGAGATGTTCCCTGCTGTCTCCAGAGTGATGATGAATATTAAATGTGACCTGTGGCCCGTGAAGACGCAGTTCGAGAGCGATGGCCTGACCCTGCGCCTCTGAGCTTTTCTTAGTCACAGCCTCCTCATAAAATGCACAGCCACTTATTATGCATGTTCCAGCAACACAATCCTCTCACAGCTTTCACTAATTATATAGGCACAATTCTGTAATTTATCCCAGTATTCCTTTTAAATATACATGTACTTTGGGTCATTTTCTATCAAGGTTGAGCAGCAGTATATATGAGAGTGTGTATAGGCTCTTTGTGGAGGTCATCTATGCTATTATGGATCTCCTCATAAAGATGTTTCAAACAAGTGGGCAGTAGGCTGAAAATGATTGCATGTCTATGACTTACCTGTACGATGAGAGCGCCATCAGTCAGCAGAGGTCAACAGCATGGGGAAAAAAAGAGGGAGAAAAAAAAGAAAACAGTTAGTTATGGTGGGAGGAAAAAAAAAAAAGAAAAACCACAGAACAACTTTACACAGAGGAAGCAGTTTTGTGCTCCTAAGAAACGCTGTCATCTTGAGAGCGGTGATGATGACACCCACCTCCGCCATTACCTACTCCTGAAGGCTCTTTGAGTCACTGGAAAGAAAGCTCTGACCTGGCAACCCTGGATGCAATCAGCCAGCATGCACTGAGGAGTGGACCCCTCCCGCAAGCTCCATGTCTGACCAAAACATTTTCAGCTTTCATTACTACAGCTACTAATTAGCTCAAAGCCATCGTCTGGTACAGCACATCAAGCAGTGACATCTACTCTAAACTGTACATGGCCCCTTTTAAATAAATAAATAAATAAATAAATAAATAAATAAATTCATCAACGGTTGTGTGTGAGTCCATATGCAGCAGTTATAATAAACGATCAAGTTATAATTATTTGTTTGCTTTTTGATTCCAGAAACCCGTTAAATGTTATGGATCTTTATATTCTTATTTGTTTTTACCTTTTGCATGGACTTTTTCCAATAACTACAGAAATAATTGAATGGGAATAATGTGAGACCTAAACAGACTTCATCACTCGGATATAAAAAGGAAAAAATAGTCGCCGGATTTTGTCCTTGTTCTGAGGATACTTAATATTTTCTCAACAATGATTGAACTAAATCTAATGTAGTCTAACTTTACAAAGGGTTGACTCCTTCCTGTTATCACTGGATCATATTGGTCGCTCTTGTTGCTGCCACATTTTCATTCAGGGGTTTTTATGCACAAGTGATTGAGTGAATTTTAACTCACTCATCATATGAAAGTCCAGGGGCCTCATTTATCATTTCTGTATACGCACAGAAGTGTGCTTAATGTGTGTGTACCAGCATTCCCACACAAAGTATGGGATTTATCAACTTATACTTGTGCGTAGAAAAATATGTGAATTTTAGCAGGGTTCGTTCCATGCGTATGCACAAAACCTAGTGATAGAAGAGGAAAACTGCATAATTTCTTAATTCTTTACATTTTGTCGAAAATAATATTTATTCAATTAGTGATATTTCATAAAAAATACACAGACGTAGCTTAAATGGTTTAAAATCTTACAAAAGAAACGTGTGATAGACAGGTGAGGGCAGAGCGTTAATGATCTGGTGTTAAATAATATCTCAAACTCAGGATCAGCTGCTCTGATCGCTGACAACATTTCTGATCAGATGTGGCAAGAGACCCTGTCAGAGTTCTACCATGATCTGGAATCTGTGTTACAAAGTTATATTAATTACTATTCCAAAGAAGTGGTTTTGTTCCTCCATTTCTATACAAGCTTTATGGAAATTTAGTTTTTTGTCCAAATCCGTGGTATAAAGATGCAAACATAATACTGGTAGCTCAAACTAAAAAATATGAATCTGATTTAAAAAATGAAATGAAACAAAAAACCCTTTCATTCCTTTATAGAAATAAAACCAGACTGGAGGACAGAGGACCCTAACAATAAAACAAGTTCATCTTTTAGATAACAGTCCAACAACAGCGTGCAGCTCAACAGATTGGCGACCGACCCTCTGAGGAATATAATGAAGCATCTGTGTTGCTATTGAACACATGAACAATTTCAAGGCTGATGGATGTTTTATCAAAGCCTCTGTGCATTCACTGATGATTAGTTTTTAAACAAAAAAATTCATTGACCGTGTGCTCTGCCTAACAGCTTTGTTCATCTAATTCATGTCTGCTTCAAGGTCTGTGGGGATGGTCCATAACCTCCACCCCCACCAATAACCCCAGAAATCTGTGAAGATGATCCGATTTCAGAAGTATAATGAAACAAGCCCACAAATAATTAACAAGCAAGAGAGGCAGAGCAACAGTGGGAGTCCGCAAAAAATCATTTACAGTACATCCTCTTTACTGATTGGCAGAGATCGGATATAATTAAAACACAACATATTTATTTTTCTGACCATGCCAACAAGAGAAAGCTGCAGGATTTGAATTTGAATTTATATTTCCTACAGTGGAATTTAGGATAATTTTGTTTAAAAAGCACCAGGAAGCATCTATTATTGAACAATGATTGCTATAATTGAAATGGATACTTTGGGGGCAGGAAGGCTGAAGCAGCCAATGGAGGCACAGAAGAGCAGGGCTTTTAAACATGGTCCACAGGTGCTCCCTGCCACAAGGTTAATGAGGCCTGGTGCTCTGTATGTGGAGTAATTGTATAAAGGAAGACATCACATTAGTGCTTGGTAAGCTGAGAATATAGGCTTTTTTAGTTGTCAGGCAAGTCAGAATCCAGAGGATGAACTCTGCTTCTTTGTTTGGAGAAAAAAGATGTTAAATTATCCATGTTGTGGTTGTGGAAGTATGATCTTTGTGGGGGCAACATGCTGAGAAATAGAATTCCCAGAGAATATTCTGTGCGCTATCTGCAGCAGTCTTACCGGCCCCACCCACCCACCCATCCATCCACCCATCCACCCATCCATCGCTTTACCCTCATAGGATGTGCAAGAATGTGATTTAGGCAGGCTTAACGTATGAACTATTGCATGAGTAAAGCACAAGCGGGTGCACTCCAAGCCCTCATAAAATGCACAAAGGAGAATGGAGAGGGGAGCATAAAGGAACTGCAGGGTACCAAGCGAATGGACAGAGATGTGACAGACAGCGCTGTCCAACTCGTGCGTTTCCCCCCTCTCAGTGGACCCACGTGGATTCCATAGAAAAAGAAATTCAACACAGTACTGCTGGTTTAGTTTCTAAAAGGATGATGAAAGCCCAGAATCATTTCTCTTGATGAAACATTCAGCTTCCTTTGGTCTGCGTTTAGACAGACACCACAGCCCTAAAGAGTACTAAACCCCAAAAAGTTCCTCTAACCCATTTTAGTTTTTATTTGTGAGCATTTAAAACGTATCATAAAAAGCTACATACACTTACAGCCACTTTATTAGGTCCACCTGTTCAACTGCTTGTTAACACAAAATGTAATCAGCCAATCACATGGCAGCAACTCATTAACATTTAGTCATGTAGACATGGTGTAAACGACTTGATGAAGCTCAAACTGAGCATCAGAGTGAGGAAGAAAGGGGATTCATGTGGCATGGTGGTTGGTACCAGACGGGCTGGTCTAAGTATTTCAGAAACTGCTGATCTACTGGTGTTATCACACACAACCGTCTCCAGGGGTTACAGAGAATGGTCTGAAAAAAGAAAAAATCCAGTGAGCAGCAGTTGTCTGGACCAAAATGTCTTGTTGGTGTCAGAGATCAGAGGAGAATGGGCAGACTGGTTGAAGATGATAGAAAGGCAACAGGAAGTCAAATAAGCACTGACTACCACCAAGGTAGAAAATAAAAATACCATACAAGCAGATTGTATCTGAGTGCTAGACTCAGAATTTGGTGGAGACATCATGAAAGCATGGATCCAGCCTGCTTTGGATCAACGCTTCAGGCTGCTGCTGGTGGAATGGTGGGGGGGACTTTCTTGGCCCACTTTGGGTCCCTTAGTACCAACATGGCGTGGTTTAACCAGCACAGCCTACCTGAGTATTGTTGCTGACCATGTCCATCCCTTTACGAGCACAGTGGAGCATCTTCTGATGGCTACTTCCAGCAGGATGATGCACCATGTCACAAAGCTCAGATCATCAGTTCACTGTACTCCAATGGCCTCCACAGTCACCACATCTCAATCCAATATTTCACCTTTGGGATGTGGTGGAACGGGAGATTCTCATCATGGATGTGAAGCAACTGTGTGATGCTATCATGTCAATATGGAGCAAAATTTCTGAGGAATGTTTCCATCACCTTGTTAGATCTATCACACCAAGAATTAAGGCAGTTCTAGAGAAAAAAGAGGGTCCAACCAGGTACTAGAAGGTGGACCTGATAAGTTGATGGCGAGGTTATATTAAATGAAAAGCTTTACATGCTGCAACCAGTTATTTCTTAAAGGCTTAAGAGGACAAATTGTGTGTTTTCTATTTAACTAAATGTCATTATTTTGAAGTTGTAAATCAATGAATAGCTCAACAAAGCAAGTATCATTGACTTGTTTTAGTCCAAACAAACAAACAAAAAAACTGATTACAGAAATGATTAGCCACTTTATTAGAACTCACCACTTTCAGCTCAGGCTGAATGGATTCTTTACCTCAGCTGCGCTCTATTGAATTCATGTATGTTTGGCTTTAATTAATACAAAACCCAAAATTCAGCAAAAGAGAGTTCATCTTGTTCTACTTTGGAGTTTTATAGCAGTCAGACAATAATGCTGTGCAGAAATCAAGCTTAAGATGTATCTCTGAAAACAAGCAATTTCCACACCTCTGCTGTGGACACAAACCCTTCATTAACAACACAGTTGTTGTACTTCTGCATGAGGTGCTGGGTATATGAACACTTACTGCACTTATACTTTAAGTATATATCTGTGGTGCCTTATGGAAACAAATGTGCAAAAAATAGCATTGCAAATGATATGGTTATATACTTTGAAATTATCCTGAGAGCCTGTGAATATTCTGCACACAGTGACAAGCTAAAGGCAAATTTAAACATTTCCATCAGCTTGCCTTGGACCGAGGATCTATCAGCAGCATTACAAGTGAACCACATGGGAACGCCACTCCATAACCTAATAAAAAAACAGACTTATAGGGTGGCTGTTTTGTGTTTTTCAGGGGAAAGAATCAGGTAGACAGATAAGTATATTTAGCTTCCTCGCCAGAATTGTACAAATGAGTCCCGGTACGGACACAAACACACCCTAATGCCCTTGTAAAAATGAACACGCGCAAAATCAAATAAACAGGATCCTGGTCTAATCAGCGATTCATTGCTCGTCCTGCAGGCTGTAATACACAGCACAGCTAAAGTACTGTCAGATTTATCATTCTCATGATTCCCCAGTAGTGCAAAGATGGACCCGTGCCTACAGCTAACTGAGAGGGAAATGGGGAATCTGGTGATGTGATAATAAATAGACTTCCTGTGTAGTATAATTTATAGATCCCTCACTGGTTCCAGCAGCATCTTTCATGTACAAGATTACATTTTTTGTAGTTTGCTAGCATACAAATACCAAAGAGGCAGTAGGGGATCTCAATTATGCTACTCGTGCACAAGTTACCCCTTTCACCCAAACAAAATGGCATTTTTTCTTGAAGAATAGGAAATTCTCTGACAACAACCTGCAGAAGTAATTTGATTAACCCTCCACATACATACACACACACACACTCCCTCATCTCCATCAGAGTGGCTCAGTCCTGCTTCATCCAATAAAAGAAGGAATGCACAGGTCAAGCATGGACTAACAGATCACTTCACAGACTTAGCGACATGCCTGATCCCTTTTTAGAAGAGTTTTAGGCCATTTCCATTCAACCGACACCCGTGCGTGACTGTCTGGGCACCCTGAGAATTTGTGCTCCTAAAAAAATAACACAAAAGACCACATACATACAGCCCTGTGGCTGTGT
Organism: Atherinosoma microstoma; assembly: GCA_037177055.1. NCBI lineage: Eukaryota > Metazoa > Chordata > Actinopteri > Atheriniformes > Atherinidae > Atherinosoma > Atherinosoma microstoma. Next base: position 26,355,527 of record JBBBVU010000016.1, read on the forward strand.
GACAGGCAATTAGGGAAGAATGATGCCTCACTTTACATGGTTTTGGAGGGAGAAGGATGGGGAAAAAAAGTGAATTGTGGGACTACAAGGCCTGGTGTGACTGCTTGTTTTATGCACCAGATGTTGTCCTACTTTGCCATTTGGAGAGAGCTTCCTTTTGCCATGCATGGCTGAAACATCATTGTGCCTGGAAAACATTCAACAAAAGTGAGAGCTGCTTCCCTAATGGCCACTTAAAGTTTGTGATATTTTGCTTGGTTATACAAATAAGGCCTCAACCTGGAGTCATTTCTGACTTTAACTAAAGATCGAATGGTTCCATGTCAACGCTCATAAAGATTTCCTCTGAGACTGGATCTATTCTGGATCACCACCACTGTCTTGTCACTGAGGCATAGTCTCTCTCGTGTGAGGATACTGTGGCAGTTTAACAACAAACAAAAATGTCAAATCTAGTACGGGTATTTTTCTGCCTTCTGTAGCCACTCTATATTATGTATGGACTGTCTTGTGGGACTTTTCCTCTTAGTTGATTGTCACGAAGACCTCATTTATCTGGTGGAGATCAACTAGTCCTTTATTCTTCTGACAGTCATCCTGATGAAGTCTCCATAAAGTGGGTCCAACAGCCTCCTCACCTGCTCTTCACCATCATCCCATCTTCAGGCCAGTATCTAAATGTGCTCTTTCTTAAGAGGTCCTCACTTTCTAGGTCTTGATTTTGTGGACTGAAAGAGTGTTAACGCTGAGATTGAAACTGTATTTTTTGTGTGTGTTTCGAGCAGCTTGTGATGGCGAGTGGGCAGAAGGCTAAAAAGGCTTTTATTTCCATAAAAGATGTTTGAGGGCTCTGGTTACAACACCAGAAAAAAATCCCCCATGAACACAGAATTTTATCTAAGTGAATGAATGAAAATGAATAAAACATATTTTAATGTTGTAGGCTTTTCTTTAAAGGAAATAATAATCATCAGCCAAAGTCTTGTTGTGGAGGGCGATGGCTGCTGGCAGGAATGACCTCCTGTACCTTTCTGTTACAGTAGACCTGAATAAGCCTCTAAGTGAACACACTTTGCTGTTTCTTCACTGTGTTGTGTAGAGGATGTGAAGAATTGTCCATCATGTTCAGCACCTTGTGCAGCATTCTTCTCAGCTCCAGGAGCTCCAGATTACTCCCCAGTTTGCTCAGTTTCTTTCATTCTCTGGCTCTGGTTCTGCTGCCCAACAGATGCTGCAGATCAGACTGAACTCTCCAAAACAGACCGGTAGAACATATGCATTTGTTGAAATATGTGTACTGAATATGCACTAAATAACTGAGTTTTAGATAACATGTTCATATTGTGTATTATCTTCAGAATGGGTGAAAAGACTTCCTTTTTCCCCTCAGTGTAAAATTCAGTTAGTAGGAGCAGTGCATTGTAAGATTAAGTAGGTAGGTGATCATTTTACAACTAAGCAGCAATAATACATAATAATAACTAGTTATCACTATTGATGGTTAAGTATAATTTGCTGTTCAGTAGCAGCTCCTATAGTTCTCTTCAGAAATGCTTTGCAAACAGTGACTGTTATTCAGCTTTTTTTCAGTATTAAGAAAGCTTTTTCTTCAGAACTAAGCCAGCTAAATGTTCCAAACTTCACAAGATGGACTCTTTTTTGCAGCTAAAGGTCAAAACCAGGAATCATCTTTCTGTTTAACTCTACATAACGGATGCAGCTAGGTTTGGTTTCTTGTCTGTTTTGTTTTTTTCCCCAGAAAAACATTAGGTTTTATGTGTTATTTTGTATATAAAAAAAATAAAAATCACAATTTTATATGTGTAAAAAAAAAAGAGGGAAATAAACCTTATATAAGACAAGCCCATTCAGAAACAATTTTTACAATGTCAACAAATAGTAACATTTGTCATATCTCAAGACTCTGTAAGAATTATGGCAATCTGAGTTATGCACATCAGTTATCAATACAAAATAAAAAAATCTGGAATCATTTAGGTTAATTTCGAAATAGTATAAGAACCTGCAATTATTGGTAGACATTTCTTCTCAGTTCAAGGTGTAAGAGTTCCTATCTCATTTTTTCCATTCATTGCATTCAGATCACGCTCCAACATTTTACACTTCAATGCACTACTATCCAGCACGAGTGAGGAGCTTTTCGAGTCATTCAAGTTTTGCCAAATTAACAATACAGTTAGACTACATCCAAAGTACACAATAAAAAAATTAAGCACTGACTACTGTTCCAGACAAAAAACAATATGAAGTAGGTTTGTTTTCACATTGCAAAAACAAAAAAGCTGTTCATGACATGCTGCAGCACAGAGACATCTCTAGGATTTAAAGACAGAGGGGGCTTTGCTCTTGGGAGGTGACATCATGATGGTGAGGAGTTAAAAGCAAAGTTGAAGAGCAGTTATTGTAACGATCTTCAGGTACTGTAATGTTGGGGGGGGGTTAGGCACAAAGCTGTGTGGAGCGTGGGGGAAGTTTCCATGACCTCATGCTCCTGCTGAGTTCTTCTGGATATAATGATATAAATGCCAAATGTTTGAATAGAACAGCTGCATATATAATTCCATTTTCTACTAGATAACCTGCTGGTTTGTTCATCAATACATTTCCGATACCTGCTTTATCCTATTGAAGGGTTCCCTTACACTTATAGTATCACCAATTAGCATGCATTTTTTTGACCAGTGGGAGGAAGTCATGCATGCTCAGGGAGAATATGCAACACCACATCAAAAGGCTTCAGCTAAGATTCAACCAGAAACCTTGCTGAGAGGGAACTAACCGCCATGCTACAGACAAGCCTGTTGCAGGTCTAAAAAAAAGTTAATTACACCAACTGCTGCTCGGTACATTGATTCAAACATGATATGATTTCACTGTGTACTTTTACTTTAATGTATAATACATTAGAATAACCTCAGAGAGAATATATAGCTAACAGGGAAATCTTACCTGATGGAAATGTAAAAAAGGATCAAACTCTTTATTTACTCCTTATAAACTCTAAACTTATCCGGGCTGGCTTCACCTTAAATATTGCTGTGAAAAGGGCAGAAATGTTCTGTTCTGTGAACCAAATCTATCTTTTGGGCAGCTGTTCAGAGTCGTCTGAGCTCTGTGGCTTTGGTACCTAAATCAAACCCATAGTTGCTTCTTCTATCTCTGAATATGTTCATTCTGTTTCTCCATACATCTGCTTCACCTTTGCTGTCTCAGTATCTTCATGCCCTCTCTGATGGGCATAAACATCATTTTAATTATTTAAATTGCTGGAATATAGTAATAGAAGCCGTGATTTTTGAGGGTCAGACAGATTTGGCTTATCCATTGCCATTTAATCCATTCTCAATTTTGTCCTCTCTTCCTAAATAAACTGTTAAATACTTAAATTGTCTGCATCAAATCTTTCAGACTCACCTTACTGACTTACACTTTTTCATTGACAACAGCTAGAAAAACACACTGGGTTCTCTTTATCTTCAGAGCCAATCCAGTAATAATAATAGATTTTAATCTAACAGGGCTAGCAAGTCCAACTGAAGAGGTGGACCCGATTAAGTGACTGGTGAGTGTTTGTAATGTTTTTCTCCTTCTCATATTTCTCGTAGCTGATGAAGCATTAAAGAAATATGTTACAATTGAAGAGCTGCTCATTAATATTTGACAGCTGTCTGATCAGATGTGCAGTAGTCGGGGTCACAGCAGAAAACGGCGTGATGTTGAATTGTCTTTGAACAGAAACTGAGTGAGAATAAAAACTGTGTCTTGGTTAAAAATAATAACAGGTGTTCAATTAAAAATTGTGCTTAGTGAAACAGATGGGATGTAGATTTTTACTACGAGTTCAATGGAGAGGAAATGGAAACACTTTTTTTTGCAGTGCAAAAACACGTCAGCTCATTAATTTCAATACAGTACGGATGTGTGCAATGCCATCAGGTGTTCCAGGTAAATATTTTACTGCATAGATTGGTGACCATCCATGTAAGTGTTCAGTTAAGACACAATACTTATTACATTAACACATTCCCTTGGGTCTGATTAGTCACCTGCCACAGGTGCTGCCACACATTTAAACACACACTCCAAGATAGAATCCACTGCTGTAAGTAACATCAAATCCTCATTTCACACAGTTTGCTGCCGCACACAGAGGCCTACAGAGGCTGCACACATTTTTCAGTTGAAAACAAAAGCAGAGGATAAGACATCACACACCAACCAAGTGGGACGTCATGTCTTCATCTAACATATCATCAAATAAGTTTAGTGATCTTCCTTTGACAAGTTGGAGCAGCCCTCTAGTTTACTCACAAGGGTTGAGTTGCTGATTTCCCATGAGGTAGAAGAAGGCGCCTGGCCGGCCCCTTCCACATCCCTCCCACAATCCCTCGCTCAAACCTTGGTTTTTTATAGCTCCACTTCTTTATCTTTTCTGTTCTCTCATCCATAGAAGCCTATTTCTTCACATTTACATCAGTCTCTTCTCTGAAGTTGGCTGCTCACTCATCCCGCGTCTCAGACTGCGGCTCGGGGCCCTGAGGGTGGGCCATTAACACAGGGCCGAGGATAAGGGACATGCTTTCCCAGCTGAAGATCCAGGACAACCTGAACAACTCAGAGTGCGGTCACCAAAAAAAAAAAAAGAAAAAAAAAAAAGAATCACTCCGCCTGCATTAGACTGACCTGGAAGAGTGCATGACAAAAACAGACGTGCAGGCTGTTTTCTCTATTTCTCATTAATCAATTATCCACTAGGAGGTAGAACTTTATATATATATATATATATATATATATATATATATATATATA
>JBBBVU010000016.1:26360529-26370538 GCA_037177055.1 Atherinosoma microstoma
CAGAGTCCAATCTTTATGCTCCCTAGCATACTGAAGCCTTTTTCTCTGGTTAGCCTCACTGATTAGTGGTTTTCTTAAGGCTACACAGCTGTTCAGTCCCAATCTCTTGAGTTTCCTTCACATTGTTTGTGTGAAAATGTTCTTACTTTCGCGATTAAACATAGCCCTGAGCTCTACTGTTGATTTTTTTCCATCTGATTTCACCAAACATTTAAGTGATCACCGATCACCATTATTCATGATGTTTTTCCGACCACATTTCTTCCTGGAAGACGATGTTCCCCACAATCCTTCCAGTTTTTAATGATGCGTTTAACAGTTTTGAACCGTAACAGTTTTCTCTGCTTGATGCCACTGATTCGACCTTTCCAAAACAGACTAACATCTTTACCACGGGATGTGTCTTCTAACATGGTTTTTTAAAAAATGAGATGCTTCTCATTATATCAGTTATGGTTAAGTAACTTGTTGCAGCTGAAAGATAATCAGTAATTATCCAACAGGAGGCTCTGCCACTATTTGCTTAGTTAAATCCAGGTGGTGACTTTTCTTTGGCCTTCAGTGTATGATGTACATTAACATTCTAACTCAAAAATCACACATCTTATTAGTGGATTAATCACTGTCATGAATCTCCAAAGTACCTATTTCTGCTTTAAAACAAAGGCATCCAAAATGAGGGGGAGATTCTCCAGAGGAAAAACAAAACAAAACAAAACAAAAGAAATACAGTCAATGGCCATATGCTGTTGTACAGTAACTGGAGCAAATGTGGTTTTGATCCTTTTGTAGTATGAGTCCATATTCTCTTTGTGTGGTTACATAATCCCATTCTTAAACACAATACAGTTAGCTGGGGGCAGGCCTTAATCAAAGCATTCAACGGTGAAATTTGCCTCTCATTTGAGGACACAGAAACAACAAGCAGACATAACGGCATGAAAGTGCTGCAGTGGGCATCTTGGTGGCTCCAGATCTGCCACTTCTGATTCCATGTGGTCATGTTGTTTTCTTGTACAAGGCAGCAAGACAGGGGGGGGGGGGTACTGTAAATAAAAAAGAGGACAGAGAAGGGGGGGCAGGGGGACCCTGATGCATCTAAAGAAGTGAGTGAGGTTAGATGGGGAAATAAAAAAAAGAAAAAGGAAAAAGTCGTAATGGATTATTTAACAGGACACATCCGGTCTGCATGGCTGCTCACCGGCTGTTCCACAGCCTGCTCCTCTCCGGTGTTACTGCCAAGTGTCTTGGTGTGACAGCTGGCACACCTGATCTATCTGATTGGATTAGTGTAATCAGTGGGCAATGTGCTTAAAGCTAACAAGACTGATGGTGGCACAAGTGCTGGTGAAAGTGTTTGTCAGGTATGAAAATGACTGAAAAAGCCCCACAACAGGAATCCTCCTTTGGAGGTGTCACACACTAAATGCACCGGTTACTGGAAATGTCTCCGTTCATTTCAAAGTGTGAACACAAAGTTGACATTGGAGGAATGTGTGTTGATAAGACGGAAGTGATATCTTTATGTGACAAGAAGGACTGCAATGGCAGGGTATTTGCCAAAAATGAAAACCAGTCAAAAGAACACCAGATGAGGTTAAGAAGAGATGGCAAGATATTAAATGAAGAACAAAAAAACAAGACTCATAATAAAACCTCTGCAAATAAGACAGACATCTTGGTTGTTAGAATAAAGAAAAAGGAAACAATTCCACAATTATTTCTGAAGAATGCAGAAGAATCATTGATCACTGGATCCATGATTTATCAATAATCTTAGTTTGCATTGATGATATTGGATTGTCAATCATTGAATTGATGTATGTATGCAGATGGACGTATTGTTTCACTCCCACCACTCATGTCTTTATAAATTGCCAGTGAAAGAGGAAACATGCAGTGATTTATTGAAAAGTGCAAACATGAGCTGAAATACAGCACACAAGGGAAAAAGCGGGTTCGGAGACTTTTAATGACCTTGAAAGTCAATATTTGGTTTGAGGAGCCTCATTCTTTTACACAGCCTGAACCCTTTTAGACAAAACTTTCTTTTCGTTTGCTTATGTAAGTCTGTAGAATCACAGAAAAACTTTCTTCTTTTTTCACATTTTGTACATGGAACAACTCTCCATGTTGAAAACTACACACTCCATAAAGACACATCTCACTTTTCATAAGTTTCTTCTTCTACAATCACACACAAAGTTATACCGACACATAACTCAGGAAGCCAAAATTTCCTTCTGGCTTTCTGGTAAACTTGATGTAAACAAGCTAACCCGGGGTAGCTGGTCACACATGTAGGTTACCATCACCAGGTGTGAATGAATACTTGGATACAATGTAAGGCACTTTGAGTGTCCAGAAAAGCACACTATAAATCTAAAAATAAACCAAGAACAGCTTACAAAGAACAATAGTTAATTCCCTGAATACAACTTTCAATTCTTACCTCACAGTATGATCAGGACATGCTAATATGTATGACCACACAACCCAAACACACAGTGTTCTTCAATTATATTCATTATTGCTAATAAATGGAATGGAATGGAATTTCCGTACATCCAATTGTGCTGAATTGTATGTTTCCACCCTTTCTCCATTCTGCTTTCATACACTGACAAGCTGGCACCCATCCCTGAATCATGGAGACACTAGTTTGGATTTACTAAAGTAATAATCTTGGAACAGTCACATGGTCTGTACAGATCCAAAATGATGAGTCAGAGTCCTTTTTAATCTCTGCTTGTAGTAGTTGCCATTCATTGTGCTAAATTGCTGTCTATCTTTTATAAAAATGCATTAGCTTTCCTTAAACTGAGGATAAACAACAAAAAAGGTTTATTGCTCAGATGTCAGGTCTTTCACTAAAAAAAAATCATCTGTTTGGTGTAAACAGCCAAATAACAGCAAAACAAACCACAGCCAGCTGAGAACTAATTCACTTATAATGAATTGCAAATGTATGATATTTGTCCAAACCTGCAATTTGTCGCTCCAGAAGATCTGTGCAGGACCAACAGAGTGTAATGAGGTGTAATGACCTACTTCAGCCAGAACCTACAGCATGGATGGCCTCTCACATGAAGGGGAAAAGTCAGAGACTGGAGGGTAAGTGGGAGCCACACAGCCTTTACATTCCGCACTCCAGCTGCAGCTACTTTAGCTCAACCATGTCCTCATATTACAGGTTTTCTTTTAATAGTTGCCTTTTTAAAACCAAACCCAAAAAAATGGCTGCAGGTTGCAGGTGTTTTCATCTCCGTCCCTACAATCTTACTCTACAGCTACAGCTTATGTGCATTCAGTTGTGATTCAATAAAATGTCAGGGGGTGATTCAGGATAGATGTTCTGAGGTAATATTACTCTTTACAGAAAATCAGGCATAAGGTGCCCTGTTTAGTGATGAAGCGATATGCTCATACAGTGTAACATGTCAACTGCTTTACACAGCACATCCAGCAGGAGGATGCTGCTGATGAAATGAATGAAATGAAAAATACTTTATTTATCCCTTTTGAGGGAAATTATTGTTGTAGCAGAGTTTTTTTTTGTTTTTTTTTCTTTTGTTTTTTTTCTTCAATGATGACCCTCTAACGTGATTTGTGATGTACTGTATGCATGAGCACATCTTTTCCGGCTGGAGAGAAAATGCAGAGACTCCCAAAAACAACAAACAGATATTTCTGTTTTCTGCCAGAGAAACAAAGAAAAACATGGATCTGTGTTTCCCCCCAAGATACCTAATGTTCATTTAAACCTGCAGAAATAAAGAAAGCAGGAAACAGAGATTTCAGGTTTTTGGCCTACAATCAAAATAAATGAAAACAATATGAACCGTTTCTGACTGCACAGGCAACAGCTGCTGATCGATAACTTGGCCGAAGGCTCTCAAAATACATTATGGGCTATTTGATTATTTTCACTTTTTGCCTCCTCTATAAATTTTTCACAAATTCTGAATAAAGACTGTACATGAGGGAATTAAACATTTTCTTGCTTTGCAAAAAACAAAAAGCAAAAATCTGAATTGTGACTGAATCCCTTCATGTGCTTTCTTAAGGCAGACATTTCTTATCATTTCTTCTTCTATCTTTGCCTGCTCTGAACATGTGAGGAAATTAATTACGTCATTTTAGAAATAAGTTTAAAACTAGTGGAGGACTTGTTGATTTTTAGACTTGTAGATTGTTTTTTTTTCTTTAAGCTTGACTAATCATTTACTTGCATAAGAAATAGAGCCACACCCTCTATTGTTTCCACTTGCCCCTGAGATGCAGCAACTTTGGTGTTTTAAATAATAAAGGAGGATTGAATTTTGCCCTGAAATTTTAATTATGGTCTTGTCTGGGGATGTGCATTAGGGAGCAAGGATGAAGCAGAGGGAGGAGGGGGCATGAACATTAGTGCTTTCTAACTGCCCTGGGCTTCATAACGAGGGGAGGTGACGGGGTAAAGGGTGGGGGCTTAAAAGTAAAAAGGGAGAGTAGAAACAAAGGGAGCCTGGAAGGGTCTTCCCAAGAGAGCCATATTGGCCAGATAACCTGTGTTGGCCCACTAAAACCATTACAGTCAACCACAGTATTGATCCGAGGACCACCCACTAACAAAGACTTCTTCAATCAGCTGCAATTATTTCACGTTTATGACCAAATGACAGGCGCCTCACGGAGGCTCATCTTTTCTGATCATCAATAATATAATAAACAGATGTGTTTGGCCTGGAGGTATTGATCTGTATTGACCCTAAATGGTTTTTAGAAAGTTAAATCAAAGACATACAAATTCATAATACAAATTCATAAAGTGCCATGTTGGCCTTATAAAAAATAGAACCTGAAAAATGACTGGAGCTGAAAAAAAAAAAATCTCAAGTGTAACTTCAAGCATCTGATTTTTCTATACAATGCTGCATGTTAATAGCTTCTTCCGACCAGCCTTTGTTGCTCTGTAATGACAGCTTTGGATGAGGTCCTAATGCTTCATTAACATTTGCACAAATGCAAGTGGCCGTCTTTAAACTGCCTCATTGTTTACCCACAATCGCTCCCTGTTATGTTATTAAAGTACTTAACCCTCACGCAGGCCTCCTTCACCTAAAAACAGCACAATCATCTTAGCTTGAGTTTGAGTGGCAAACTGAACCGTTAATGCTTTTGTATACAGCATATCAAAAATGACCTACATGTTCATTAAATTTATCTCCCTGAAGGCCGTCTCATCTGCAATGCAAACAAAATCCATTGTTGTTCTGTAAGCAGCTTATGAAAGTCCTTATGGGTACGCACTTCTTGTTCCATATGGGCTCATTGAGAGGAGTGTTTTCCAACTTAATTATATGGCCTGTCGTTATTAAAACTGTCAAGAAATGCAAAGCTGATTACATAGCTAATGTGGTGATTCTGCAGAATTTATAATGTAAGAAATACATGCTCTACAGTGTAAAGGAAAAAGTCCGGACTCGACAGAAAATGGTGACCCATTTTCTTGAAGAGTAACTTTGTAACTTGAATTAAGACTTTCTTGATCATATTTGCTGAAATTTTTTGATGTGATGGTAACGCATGAGACAATCTGAAAAAAAAAAAAAAAAAAAACAAAAACAGCTACTTCCGGCTCTTTTTTCAAAGTAGTTAGTCAGAATTGCTTTAAAGTTGCCATTGTTATTACTTTTGCAAGCAAAATGCCTGTGCAGGGAGAGGCTGCAGATGCAGAGCTGGTGCACAGCAGAGAGGGAGGGGGAAGCGATCTGCAAGCTGTATCTTAAGCATCTTTTAAACATTGTCGAGCACCTTACAGTAAGGGAACCCATCAATGTAGCTGAATGCCTACCCACCGGTCAAATGAACTCCATATACCATGAAGCGTATTCCCCTGCAAGACCCAGATAAGAGCCACACACCAAAGGAAATTCTGCTGTGGAGTTTTATGGACTTCCATCTCACCGTGGACGTGGAACAGACATCATGGATTAGCTCTTCCTTTCTTTGTTTATCTGGTTGCAAGCAATTAAGGAGTGACTGAAAACACATCTTTTAGGAATAATTAACAAATATGAGAACCAGACTAACCTAGCTTGCCTCTACTGGATCAACCACCCTTTGTATTTATGATGGTCGGCATTCCAAAAGAAGACTCAAGCAGAACTTTACCTTTTTCCCTCCTCTGAACTAAACCAACTGATATCAATTCTATTGTAATCTATTCTTATCTATTTTTAAGAACATGCTAAAGACTTAGTTGTTCAAGGAGCATTTCCACACTTAACCCAGCACTGAATTACACTTATGCCCAAAATGGCGAGGTTGTGTAATGAAATCGAGATAACGTAATTAAACAAGGGATGATTGTAGGGAGGGGAGAGAAGGGGAAAAAAATAAAAACATAAAAAGTCCAACCAGACTCAGCAGTTTCACTATCACTTAATCACGATGTCACTTCTTGTTTGAATTCTTGTTTGTGTTGTTCTCACTTTCAGTTGTAAGTCGCTTTGGACAAAAGCGTCTGCTAAATGACTGTAGGATCTCCTTTCAGTTTTTCTTTCCCCTCAGGAAATGACAGAGACGTATATCAAAACCTTCCTGAGTCTCGAACAAAGACGTAGAGCCAACATTCCTGTGTTTGGAAGAATTTGGGAATTGGAAGTGAAATGATAATAACTTTTAGTATCAGACCGTCTTTGATATGATTTATGTTCTCAGATCAATAAAGGTGAGATTAAATAATTAGATGAATATTTCTTCAATTTATAGGTCTTATCTAGATGAGACCTGGAAAAGATATTTTATTATTTCATTTGACCAAATAATATTCAAACATGTTTATCATTCCTAGTAACTCTTCATATTTAGACAATGTTTAATCAATTTAGTTTTATTTCAGGTATTGCTCCTTTTATCTTGTGCCCTTTAAGCTTTGCTTTACCATGACTTATTTGTGTGTTCTAACTAAGCTTAAACCTTTGTTGTTCATGTTGGTTGATTTTTGCTACAATTTGATTTATCTAACTACTTGTCGTGTGTGGTTTTTCTGGTGTATCATGGAAAGTCCATTCAAGCGAGAACTCGTGATAAGCGTCCTGAGACTGATAAATGTATTTGATTGATATATTCAATTGATGTAAGGGTCAGGATTCAATGGTTTTCCCTGCTTCCATATCAAAGAGCAGGTGGTGCTCTGAGGCTCCTTAATATTGATACAAATATTAATATTGATATTAATATTTGTATTAATATTAATCTGTGCTGACGTTACAACCGACTGAGGGATTTTTCTCTACAATCATATACCGATGAACATATCAGGAGCAGTACAGGAGTTCGAGGGTACGGTTGAATACTGAAGCTCCCATCAACTTTTCCAAAGATCTTTTCCTTGACCTGATTTGAAAACATCACAGGATCAAGATGCCTGCTCTGCCATGAGAATAAGTCCACAGTGTCACGGAGCTGTGATGAGGGTCTGCAGCACTAAAATATTCAAGAAATATTCTATCGGAGTTTCAGATTCTTCATCTGATGAAAATCCGACCAAACTGTTGATCAGACACTATACATCATGTTAGTATGTGAAAATATGGATAAAATAGTGACTTTATCATCAAGGTTTATGATAAAAAAATGAAAGAAGAAGGCAGAAAAGTTAAACATGTCAGAGGCTACTCACATTCACTACACTGTGCTCATATTCACACCGTATACACACCGTCATGAGGCCCCCTTAGGATGTTAAGGCTGCAAAGAATTGTTGGATGGAATTATCTAATTTCTTTCCTAAAAGGATGCTCAGGTGTTTCCTAAAGGAGATGATAAAGGAAGCATTGGAGCTCCTTTCCTTAGTATTTGGAGAAATCATCTTATCATGACTGCTGCTCAGATACTTCAGGCTCATTTTACTCAGTTAAGAAGGTTCTTAAATAAATAAGACATTATAACTGTCTCTGGATTCTTGCTCAGCAACACTTCAGCATGTGGACACACCGGGGACTGCATCATTGACCTTATGATTGAAGATGACCACTCTATCAGCTGAGCCACAGCCGTCCCATGCAGTTTAGTTATGAATATAAAATGTCTCCTATATCAGCATTTCTCCAAACCAACTGATCGAACGACTACACTGTGGAACTTTAAGATCTCAATTTCTGGTATAGATAAACACACTTAAAAATGGATAGTAAATCATTACTTTGTGGTAACAGTTTGTAGCCAGATAACCTGATCATGCAACTCATTAAGGAAGCTCAGTTCCAAGCATCAGTGCATTGGCTCGCACTACAACAGAAAAGGTTGATTTGCTTTTAGATTTTCTGCTTCTACACCAAATAATTATGCATCTGCACAGCAAGCTGGAATCAGAATAAAAGTCAAATATTCCAACACAGACAAAAAAAAGGAAACTATTTGCTGTGAAGTGAGGCCAACATTGGAAATCAAACCACTAATACTGTCACTGAGAAACAATGCTCAACTAACAGAGCTCAGGCCAGGAATCCTGTGGTGTCATTAGCCTTGTTACTTATTGTCAACAGAGGCAGAACAGTGATGTGATATGATTCTTGTTGGTTAATATAAAACTAAATCTCTTGCTAATAATGCATGGATTGTTTCAGCTGGTTCTCTTATGAAGAAGATAAGGAAGACTGATTAGGTTTCGGGTAAAATGCTAAAACATAAAGGTGAAATTTAATTACTCCTTCCCTTCCCTTTATTTGAGCATATCTCTTAAGGCTGGATTATACTCGCGCATCATCCACATCAGGATGGTTATGCTGTCATCGCCGTAAGCTCTGCGTAGGTCCGCAGAGGCTCGACGCGAACTTCAGACATGACGTGCATCAAACACACACTGCCTCTGCGTCAGCTATGCAGACCCGACCTGACGAAGAAGCCGCGGGAGTACAAACCAGCCTTTAGACTTGACAGGAGTTATTTTATTTTTCTATGCTTTACTTATAGCAAAACTTGTTCCTGGGTATTTCAAGGGACGAACTGTTTCCAGATATTCTAGATGAATTTCCAACAACTCCTCAGACAACAACACAAAAACTCTGAAACACACAAAATAAACTAAATGAAACATATGACATTGTTTACTGGTGGGAAAATGTAATATGTTGCAAAAGGGATGAGACACATTTTCCTTCAGTCATACCAAATCCTTTTGCAAGACACTTTCCCCTGCTGTTTCCTGCAATGTGTTTACTGAAACAGTACTACCTCACACTTCAACTTAGCTTTGGAATGCAGCTGCAAATTTAAGCAATGAATCTCTGTGAATATATTGTTGAAATGATCTAATGTTTTAGTTGTTTAACATGAAAGTGGAGAAACATTTATGGGGTTAAATGCTTTTAGAAGCTGCAGGGACCGCGCTTCATATGCATGACGAAATTGCATCCATGTGTAATTGCAGGAGATCCGTCGGATCATACATGATTGATACAAGCATTTAGGGCTAATATTATAGAGGATTCCATTCCCAAATGCTGGGGGCAATCAATGGCAGAAAGATGGGAAGCACTTTCTGATGAGGTTAACCCAGCTGCCCCGTCTTAGGCCATAAAATAAAAATAAGGGCCCTGAGCGCATACCTCCTAGTGCCATTAGCCCCGATCATTCAGTGCACATTCTGATACCTCCATCAATTCTCATTGAGCCATTGTGGCCCAATTACACACGTATTCAGATGTGAACCCAGAACTGCCTCAAAGAGTCTTTCTATGTGACCACAGACAGTTTCTTGCTAGAGAAGCTGTGCTTCTTTGAATGCTTGTGAATGTGGATCTTGACACTTCAGACCTCACAGCCTTTTTGAAAGCTACAAATCTGATTTGACTATTCAGTGGAGCTTGTAAAGAGAGACTGCTATTTTGTGTAAGATCTAGCTGCATCTAATGGCTTTTTAGAGCTGAGGAAACATGCAGAGTTCCTGTTCCACCACATCCCAAAGGTGAAATATTGGATTGAGATGTGGTGACTGTGGAGGCCATTGGAGTACAGTGAA
>JBBBVU010000016.1:26444599-26457180 GCA_037177055.1 Atherinosoma microstoma
TCTTCCCCTTCTCCTTCCCTCCCCCCTCCATCTCTCTCTCAGTGAGACAACTTAACCAGGCTTGCAGCATGTAAAACTACCCAAGCCAGTTGGCAGCGAAAATGAAGCGTTTTTCAATCTAATTTGGTCAAATTCAGTCATTAAAAGTGTTTTGGATTTTATCCACCGATGGATGGTTGTTTGGATAATTGGTATGTCCTTATTTAAGAGTATTCACATCAATGCAGTTTTATGTTTACTTTCAGTCTTTCAAACAGATAGAGAGGGTTGTTAATAACAGGAAAATACCAGTTCCAATTTCTACATAATTAGATGAAATTACCATGAATGTACTAAACTGAAAAAGGAGCATGGTAACTACTTTGCTTTTTTTTTCTTTTAAAAAGCCAGTGAAATGGCTACATAAAGATAAAAAATACCTTTCATAAGAACATTTGTGATTTTTTAAAATCATTTTTTAATTGATAATCAGCATTTACTGCATAAACATGTTAATGTTGAGCATAAAAAAGAAAAAAAACTGACTAGTTACAGTGTGACAGAAAAGGGATGCACACTGAGTTTTTTTCCAGATTCATTAACACAAATTGGCTCAACGAAACACTGAACACGTGCTGAAATTCATTTGGATGCACTGTAAACAAATTCTTCTCCCACAAGGCACCTCAGGGTGTTTCAGTGTTTACAACGGAGAGAAAAGCAACTTCACACTGATCTTTGGAGATAATTCAAGAAGTTAATTGTCAGAGTTGACTATCTTTACAGTTTTTTTAAACTGGTAAGTAGCACTGCAGCCGTGACTTGAAATAAATAGAACTAGAAGCACTCAGAGCGCAGACCTTCACCAAGCCATTGTAATTTTTTTTCTTTTCACAATAATGGTGGCCATTATTTCTGAGTTAGAAGCTCTAATGGAAAAACGATCCCCGTCTCCATGGACAGGCGCTAACCTACATTTACAACCCAGTTGTCACATGACGATGATCAACTTGCCGATGAAAAAACAAACCTTACCTCATACCAGCATCCATGTTGAAGTCTGTTTTCTCCATGGGTTTTTGATGGAAATGATTCATGTCATCCAGTTCTATTGATCCCCTCAGTGTCAAGGCTAGAAAAATATGAAGCGAAGCTAGTGGCTATAGGATTGAACGAATGTCCTTATGTCTATCCTATCACATTGTGAAGGAGCAGCTAATAAGAAACATGGGGAACTTCACCAAAAATCACCAACAGACGTTTGTAATTGTTACTGACAGGAGACATTTCTGCTATTTTTGGCTTCTATACAAAAACAACCATAAGTTTGAAATGTTTTACTCACCAGTCACAAAATGATCTGAATAAAATTGTTGAATATTTCGAGAGGACTCCATGGTGGACCATCAGGATTGACACGCTTTATAGCCACTAGCCAGTTATCACATCTTTCTGGGCTTTTGTGTCTTTTCGGTAGTTGGAAGAAACTAAATGTTTATCGCAGCCAACAGCAACACAACTTTTTTATCATATTTAAAGGAAACTGGTTACGTTCACACTGCAGTTAAATGCGACCTGAATCCAATGTTTTCGCCCAAATGTGATCCATATTTGATTAGTTCCTGACAGCTTGAACAGCACTGGTCACATTCAATCTGACATTTTCGAGACAGATTCAGGCCACTTTCATGTGTGGTTCTAAATCGGATACATATCCGATCTGTGTGGAAGAGACCGCAGTCTGAACGGCTATGCCTCTGCACCTCGGTAAGCAGACACTGCTGCACAAAAGGCCATTGTTAACATGTGTGCTCTCCTTTTTCTCAGTCTCCTTCTTTCATTCATCAATTGGGCAGAATTTTGTCGGTTCAAAGTGTAGAAGTACCTCCAAAGTGATAACACACATGTGAAGCATCCATATCTACATCGTAAAAACACTATGCAGTGCGTGACGTTGTGTTCTCCTCTGCGCATGCGTGTCAGTGCAGGGCAGCGTGCCGTTCAAACTTCAGCATGATGAAAGGGGGATAATGTGAGCGACCACACCAAAAAATGGGATTTGAGCATTAAGACCTGTACTGTGAATGCAGCTTATGAGAATCAAAGAAAAACCTATGAGGATTGACACTGAAAATCTAGCTGCATTATGCTATAGCAACCTTTTGCTTTTACCTATGTTACCGGATGTTTACGCCTGCCGCGTGTCTGCGAAGGATCCTTATAGAAATTCTTTAAAGAATTCATGCAAATTTCCTTAAAATGTCATCAAAATCCTCCGTTACTTTTTGAGTTATGTTGCTAACAGACAGACAGACCATCGCCGCCATAAAACAAAACCTCCGCCTTGGTAGAGATGAAAATTATGGAAGTGAAGAAAGACTAAACACTTTGGACCACTTTATCAGGTCCACCTTGCTAGTAACGGGTTGGACCCCCTTTTTTGCCCTTCAGAACTGAATTAATTCTTGGTGTCATAGATTGGACAAGGTGTGATATTCCCAGTAGATCAGCAGTTTCTGAAATACTCAGACCAACAACCATGCCATGTTTAAAGTCTTTGAAATCTCCTTTCTTCCTCATTCTGATTCTCAGTTTGAACTTCATCAAGTCGTCTTCACCATGTCTACATGACTAGATGTATTTAGTTGCTGCCATGTGATTGGCTGATTAGATATTTGTGTTAACAGCAGCTGAACATGTGGAGCTGATGAAATGGAGGGTGAGTGTATGTGGATGGTGACATGTTGATGTGTGCTACAGTATTTATGTATTCTATGATTATCACAACCCAATCTCACTTTAAAATACTGCTTTAATAATTGTGGCATACCCCTTAGCACACCCTGAGGGGGGCTCGCTGCCTGGTAGCACAAGAGTTTCATCAGACAGGGCCAGAAGTAAAACATTATTACGTAAACTAAAGAAAAGAACTACAGCTAAGTGGTGTTTTGTATTTATTTATTGAGTTACAACTAGTAACCAACACCAGGCCTTCTCTTGTTTGGAAGTGAAAGACTGCAGACATCTGTATCACAACCAAGGATGGGCCCCCCACTCAGGCTGATTAAGCAGTGACTTCAGATGCGTCATCTCATGTGGGAAATGAGTGTAAACTTCCCTGACACGTCATGAGACACCTGTCTGCAGAGCTACATTAAAATCTTTTAATTCAAATATTGTCCATTTATTTTAAAATCTAATGGGGAGGGTCTGTCAGCCTCCTGTCTTTACCAGCAAAGCAAAGTACTAGTCCTCCAGTGGCAGCCACGATGACAAGCAGCCACAGTGAATGATTACACTACTGGCTAGCTGTAAGAAAGAAGCATTAATGTGATTTTGGGATAATGCCCATTGATTAATTCAGCTCAGGGGACTTAGACACTGAATGAGTGTGCTTGTCATCCTAGCTAAAAGCAGGGTAGCTTCTGATATCTGCCATTGGTACACAGAGGAAGAAAAAAAGGAGTCACAGCGAACATTTTAATTTATTTTCTCCCCAAAGGTAAGGTGATATGAGATCTAAGCTGAATTTGAAAAAAGGGACAGGCAATAAAGTTCTCTGTGGGCCTGATTAAAGCCAGTATATTGAGAGTCAGACTATCAGTTCATAGAAAATGATTTTTTTTGTGTGTGTGTGTCAGTCATGAAGGATCATTACATATCAGCCATGGGGAGGGCGGATATCAAGTTATCTTCACTTTCATTCTTTAGGGTTTAAGAGCATCAGCGATCTTTTCTCATCAGCTCTCACAAGCACGGCGGCGGCTGGTAGAGAATGTGGTAATTCCTTATCACGGCACTCGGGTGTATTAATGCAGTCTGCTCCGTGTGCGTGGCCCACTGCCCGGTCACATGGGAAAAACACTGCCTGGAAATGTGATAGCGGCCAATTAAACGGAGCAGAGTTGAAGCAAAAGCCCCAATTTCAAGTTGCAGGAAGTGAACTTTTCATTTGTATGATTACATATCGTTCTTGTTGTCTTCAATGTATCGGGGGAGTTCATTAAGTTTTTCTTTTTTGTTTTTCTTGTTTTTCAGTGTAGAGTAGACCAAGAAAAAAAGAAACTAAATCCTTATTACACATTCACAAAATTTAACAAAATATATCAAATCAACCCCGAACGACGGCTAATCCAGCAACCGTCTTCATCCTGTCTCTTCTCTCAGCTCTCACCAGTCATTAAAAGCCAGCTGTTGACTCTTTTTTTTCTCTTGCTCTGTTACATTAGTGCTTTCTATTCCTCTCTTCCTCTGATAATGCCCTGAGTCAGGCATGGTATGGCCTTTGTGTTGATATCTAATTGCTGGCGTGTGACATGATGTAGTAAAAAAAAATGTAGTGGTTAAGCGTGGTTTCTTAGCCTCAGAACGCTCCACGTCAATAACAGCTCCAGGAAGGAACAGAATAAAAGTCAGTGTGGCATCAAACCGAGTCAGGAGCACAAAGTTTGAAGGCTGCAGTGTTACTTTAAAGCTCCAAAACTACTTTTTAGGCTGAGGAACAGATAATACTTTCACACCTTTTTTTGCACTGATTATGCTTTGAAGAAGTCATCATTTAAGAGGAAGATTTCTTCCTTTGAAATACAATAAACACCTTTACTTTTTGCAATTTTCAGTAATAGTTTGAGATTTAACAGTGTCCTCCTTTGTGAACATGAATTTTGACTTCGTTATGTATTGAGTGTGACAATTATATACATTGTTTTTACCATTTTTATTATTAACATAATTATACTTTTTTATTTACGAAACTAGGAACCACTCTTTTCATGTCAGAAGCAAATTTATAGATCTATGTGATGTTTACTTTTCATGGGTTGTGTTATTAAAGCAGATGGAACCACAGACACTTTTAACTCAGGTTTTCATTTATATCCAAGCTGTCACAGCTTTAACAGGAAATTGCTTGTAAGTCACAAATGTAAAATCTCTGCTAATCAGGGCCAGTCTTTGGCAAAGGCCATATAGGCAGCTATCTACAGCTACCTGCTGTAGGGGCAAAGCTATGGGGCGTCAAAAATAGATAAATCAAATTCACAAAAACCCAACAAATTAATAGAATTAATAATATCAATAATCTATTAGAGCCCCAACTGGTGGTCCTCATACTCTGTCTTCAAAATAAAAGATGAATGAAAACAGAAAAACTAATAAAACAAGGTTACCTCATACTGCTGCTGTAGCTGCAGTGGAACTGTAGAGCAACCTCACATTTTAGCGATGCAGAATCAAAGCTGGCAGATTATTTGTGTTGTTCAACACTAAGTTTTTGTTTGTCTGCTGCATGTTTTGCTTGTACCACAGTAACAGGTAAATCTGGTCTACATCTGTCCAGATTCACTCAGAAAGTACTTGCGTAGACCTCCTGAAGCTTCATTCCATGAAGGCCTATAAGTTAATGTAACTAGTTATTTGTGGTCTCTGATATAACTGCTTTGCATGCTGTCATTACTATTATCATTATTTTTGAAAGTCATTCCTTTTATGATTACATTATTATTACTGAATGTCACAGTAAAACTTGGTTAGTCAATGTAGTCTATTGTCAAAATAAGGTTTATTTGTACAAACCTGCTTTATATGAAGTATAATGACACAACATACTTGATGCACTGGTGTAACAGGATGGATCTGTATGTTTGATTCCAGCTACCAGTCAGCCAGCAAGCAAGCAGCAGCAGCAGGTGAGATGTGTAATTGTTACAGCTCATGTTTCTAATGTCAATATAAACCAAATCTAGACACATGTTTGGTTAAATCCAATCAAACATTCAAAAATCTGTCACATCATTTCACACACAAGCGACTCACCCTGGCTTCTTTATCTGGAATATTTTCATTTATTTGTCCACAGATGGAAACGGTGAAAGTCTCATTTAACTATGACAATAAGTGGCCAAACTTTAAACATTTATAATCCCCAACACATAATCTCAAAGTGGGCATCAAAGTGGCTGGGAACAGCTCTGCTACCGGTTTTCAGTTGTTTAAATAAATAATGCTTGCATCCCCCTTCATTTCCAGACCCAGTTTGCTTTGTAGATAGATAGATATATAATACTTTCATTGATCCCAAGGGAAATTGTTAGTATTTGTATTAACTCCTGAGAGAGATGTGTGCTACATACAGACAACATTTAGTCTTCCGTCTGTTAGACAATGACAGAAAGTAAACCCGAAACATGAGAAAGAATTGTTCTACAGAAGCAATCTACACTGTTTCACACCACATTAAGATCAAGGAGGATTGTCACAGCTAAAGTGGACAATGACGAGAAAAACCTCCGGACACATGTTAATTTCTCAGCAGCCAAAATGAACGGCCTCGTGCAGCGACACAAACATCCTCAAAAAGTTTCACAAGGCTTACAAACAGATCCTGAAGCAGCTGTGGCTCCTTACACTGTGTCACTTTGTTTGATTTTCAGATGCAGCCAAAAGGGAGGGCAGTCAGTTCAAGCAGCTGATTCTGATGATGAGGACAAAGTGAGCATCCCCTGTCAATCTAGGACTGATTGAATCCTCCAAAAAGAGGGCCCAAAGGATTACACAACCCATCCCCTGGTAATTCTTTGTTGGAGGTCAATGTGTTAACATTTAGGACAAAGTAATAATTCATGATGCACTTTCCAGAGGCTTTCTCTTTTAATATCATCACATAGACCAGCTGATACTGAATAGAGGGTCAGAGCGGGACAAGGTGAAGGTCAACACATTGAGAATTAGTAATCCACCGGTTAGAAATCTGCATCCAGCATGAACTGTATGTGTTGAATGTGCTGGAAAGAATTACATTGAAATTATAGTTACATAAGCTGCATGTTAGAGGATCAAACAGGGTTGTCTGTTGAGTTTTGGAAATAAGGGCCATAGCATCTGGCTGATCTTACCTCAGGCAAAACATGATTTACCCAACAGTGTAAATTCAGAAATAACTGACGTTCTTAATAAACCTGACAAGAAGAAAATCAGATGTTGTCTTGAAAGAAGTCCACATGGTCCCAAAAAACACATGGAGAATAAAATCAGTTGGCTGGTACCAGTTCTTTCTGAAACTTGCTGCTGTTGCTGTTGTACAAGTCGATGGATACATGAGACTTGTCTCTTTGTTTGCCATCTTTGAATTATTTGGAAATATATTGTATAGTGTCTTGTAAGTCCATGTGGGCTGGGCACAGTTGTGCATGACACTGAAATAAACAAACAAAAATCAATCAACTAACTAATCAATCAATCAATCAATCAATCAATCAATCAATCAATCAATCAAGAAACCTCTACAGAATGAATGGATGTGGTTTTGTAAAAGCAACAGTGACAAAGACTCATTCTACCTTTGTTGTACATTTAGGTTTTAGGTTCAACAAACATATTTTATTGGCATGTTGTAACAGATATAAAGACTCTGGGGCGGATCTATCAAGGTCCCCATTTGCATGTAGTAATTTGCCCGAGCAACCTAGAATTTTGTGCATGGGGCTGGACCACGGTTTGTGGGTGATTTACTAAGATTGCTTGGAAACACTCTATTCAAATTTGTTTTGTGGTTTGCAGCGCGGCGAGTTTGGAGGACAGCAAGTGCAACATGAAACTGACCCAATGGAGATGGAGATATTAGTGGAAGAGACAAAAATGGAAAACTGAAAATAATACAGGTATCCCCGCAGAGCCTCAAAAGCCACTAGTTTATGAGGACATGGATAAGGAGTTGCTGCCTGTGGTGTGCCAACATGGTCTGACATCTATCTACAGGTGTGTCTTCTGTGCAGTGTTGTTTTCGTCAACGATGAAGAAGACAAAATTATTTTGTTGACGAGCCTTTTTTTTATGACGATAACGAGACGGTGATGAGCTAAACATTTCTCTTTAATGACGAAAACATGAAGAGACGTGCGTGAGTTTTCGTTGACAAGACAAAACTGGATGGAAATGTTAGTGGGTGGTGTGTCAGATATTAAGAATCTGAGATTTTTGCCTGTTGTGCTGTAATCTGTCTGTCAAAAGCTGCACCTGCTCATTGTTTGGCCACGCCCACGACCTGCATGCAGCGCACTGCACAACACACCTGCGGTCAGTCACACACAGACATGCAGAATTGAGTTTATTAATTTACTGATGGAGCACAGCAGCAGCATCAACAAAAGGGCTTGTTTGTTGGTGGGAAACGGCGAGATGATCTATGGACATACTTTCAATAAAATCCGAAACTTAGAGAAAAACAGAATGCGTTGTAGAGGGAGACGGCGGTGAATGTGCTGCAATAAACTTACGGAGCAATAAAGTCCAGAATGGCGGCCCATTTACAGCTAAAATAATATTAATTATAATCAAACATTGCTTTACAAAAGGAAGTAGGCTAAAACAGCAACTGCAGCCTTGTTTGCCAACAAACAAACTAAAGCTGAACTTCAATTTGCACAGCCTGAATAATAATCCTGAAGTAACGGAGAACACCCAGACAACATGGCAAAAGTTACGTTATATAAAAGCAAGAATACTTATACGGTCATGATGACCATCTGCACTTTTTACAATGCAGTTTAAAACTATTTAAAAGTTGCAACCCAAAACCTATTGCCTCCTGCTGCTGCGGCATCAGCACAACCTGTTCCACGTGATTGTGAACGTCAGGAAACTAAAAATAGAACAGCCCAAGGGGTCAGAACCCACGGCTGCAAATAAAAGGACAACAATTATTCTTTTTTTCTCTGTTCTTTACATGTGCTACTAAATATTAGTATTATTTTTTAATAAAAATTCACATAGTTTTAGGAAAAGTCAGGGACCAGCAAAGCTTCATGATTTTATTTCAGTTATTGAATTTGCAAATTTCAATTGTTTAAAGACCGATACTTTGTTTTTTCCTGTTTTTATCCTACTGAAACTGACGAAAACTAGACTTAAATCTTTTTGAGTTTTCGTCAACTAAAACTGGACTAAAACTATCACATATCGAAATGACTAAATGTGACTAAAACTAATATGTCTCAGATTCTTAATATCTGACACACCACCCACTAACATTTTCATCCAGTTTTGTCTCGTCAACGAAAACTCACGCACGTCTCGTCATGTTTTCGTGGGATATTCGGGCCACACCAGCGCTGTATCAAGAGTAACAATGGTCATTAATGTCCGGCGAGAGGGATCAATGGTGGGGTACAGGTGGTGGGGGTCCCGATACCAGCAGGTCTCGAGCGACTTGGAGATGGGAAAAGTGCACAGGAGGAATAGGAGGGACAGCTGCGTGCTGGAGCTCTCCTTCAGCCTCCAGGTAAGGAACGCACTGTGCGTATCTAAGTTAAAAAGGTGACACAAGTAAAAACGGGAATATAGAAAGACATGATGTCAGATTTAATAACCATTGAGCTAAGCGGTAGATCTTCTGTTTCATTTATATAAACTCAGGTGTTCCTTTGATGTGTTGAATCACTATTACATTTAAGAATGAAAACTATATGCGCTGACACCTCCAATCATCAGAAAATAGTGTAAATCAGACTGATGCTCCTCTGTGCACTCCTGCAGAAGGCTCCTTCCGCTCTAATCCTGAAGGTGCAGCTAGTTTGCACCTGAGTTTCAAAAGTTGTAAATATAGGTGCAGAAACAGCGGACGCACTTTTAGTAAATCACATTGCGCGTGCAAAGCTGATTTATTTGCATCTACTCCTCCCAGTATTTTACATGTTCTGGCAAAAACGCCGAGAATGCATATTCATTCAAGGCAAACGTGCAAAACAGATTGTGTGTGGTATTTTGGATGTGTAAGAGGTGCAATCCTTAGCACGTCCGTTTAGTAAATCAGTTGAAACATATTTTTGCATGTGCTGTCAAGTTTGCACATGTTTTAACACGTGCAAACCTTTGATAGATCCGACCCTCTGTGCGGCGTATGATTACTTTTAGTATGTGTTAATCACTTGCTTGTTAAAAAGTTAATGAAAGTCTGGGCATATTTAAGCTCAGTAAGCCCTAAAGATCACACACCTCAGCAGATACTGAGGCTCTCTGTGACCTTCAGGCAGCCATTCACAACCTACAAAGCTCTTCAGTTTCTTCGAAGGAGCAACATCTTTTTGTTTAATATATTTTTTTATCTTTTTTAGCCCTCAAGATAGAATTCATCATTAGTATAGTAAGTAGGCTTACAATTAACCTACTTTTTGAATATATACTGTAGCATGTCATGCAATAGTGGGAGTCTTTCCACTCTAATTATAACAGAATTTCATAAAATAACAAAAAATAAGCAACAAAAAAAACGGGACAAAAGTCACACAATTTGGCCAGCGGATCCAGCTAAATAAACAGCTTTTCCAGGCAAGTTAATTGTGTTTGAATGAGAGACTAAATTAGTTGTGATATGCGATGAGTGTTAATTAAACATGGTGGATCTTCATAAATATAATTTGGGAGGAGTAAAATAGGAAGCCTTCAGCAATCTGCCCCCTCTGCTGTGGAACAGTATATCCAGGGGCTCTAAATTCTTTGTTTTTATCACCAAGTAGTTAAAGTTAAAGTTACTGATTCTCCCAGCTCCATAATGGTTCTCCATCTAGTATCACTCAGAGTTCTTTTTCAACCTAATTTGTTGTACAACAGAGATGGGATTTATGGCTCGTTGAAAGGAGCCGGATTTTGAGGAGCCGTTCCTTTTGAAGAGCCATTAAAGACTGGCATGTTCTTATTTTTTATTTATTCTTTTTTAGAATTCAATAAGAAATAATTCCTGGTAGCGAATTTATGATCAGAATAATTCAAATTTACACACCCCACCAATAAAAACTCTGTTGGTAGGAATTATTCGGAAATATTGGCCATAATTTAATTTAGCTTGTGTTTTCATTGTCACCATTCCACAATGTGGCTCCATATCCCCATGCTTTGAGATCACTATTTTGGATTTTCCCACACCAAAAACTTTGTGGCACATACAAACTAAGATGGCTGCAATTAACGTCCATGCAAAATAATTTTACTCCAAAATTGTCCACACAAGAACATTTTAGTAATGCAAAAAAACTCATAATATATAAGAATAATAAATAATAATAAAAAATATGTACCTATATAAAATCTACTTTACAGAATCTTTTAATAAACACAGGAAAAATATAGAAATGCAAGAAAATTTTTGATTAAACCTGAGTGACATCAGTGATAGCATACGTGCCACATGAAGGCAGCGTAGACGATGTAAAAACAAAAGGCTCACAAAGGAATGGCTGGCAACTGAGACTCGGTTCTAATCATTCATTTAAAAGAGTCGTTCAAAAGAATCAATCAGTTCAAGAACATCACATTTCTATTGCGGAGTCGGCTTTTCTCATGAGCTACAAAGAAGCTTTCCTAATTCATCACCTGCCAAAATGGTTATTAAGCTTTTATTTATTCCCCCAAAATTTAATTTGAGGGTATTAATTTAGAGCCCTGGGTATAACCAATAAATATAGTTAGACAAAGATTGATTTCAAGTCTTTAACTCATCTTGAAATCTTTGTGATCATTTAGAAAAGCTTATTCGGGTTTATTTTATTCTATTTCTTGCAAAAAGCTCTGTGAATAGTTAATTCTTTTCTCTACTTTCTTGAATTTCTTTGGGATTTCGATCCATTTGAGAGTGCTCAATTAGAAATATGTACAGTAGCAGTATTATTAGTAGTATACTTAGTATGATGACAGATTACTCCGCAAATCTTAAATGTGCATAAGAAAGTTGCATACATCTTCTAAAGGATCCTGTCTCGTTGCAAGGTACCAGTCTGCAGTGAACTGTGATGTGCTTTTTGCCTGGACTGTAACAACACATAGTGTCAGCTGCCGAACCCCGACTGATGGCTCATTCAATATAGCAAATGGCCCAGAGAAAAGCTGCAGCTATACTCATACAGTGACTCTTAAATTAATTTGCTCAACCTTGAAGCCTTGAGCCACTCGAGCAGAAAAAAGCCAATGGGATTGTCGTGTTTTGTTTGAAATCATATCAAAAAGTACTGCAACATACTGTTGGAGCTCTGTCATGGATATGTGGACTAGTGAGCTGTTTTTTGTAATTTTATGTCCACAGCTTTTTGTTTGATTTGAGCTCTATGGCATATTCAAGCTTCATCACTCTGTTGAGTACATTTTCACATATGTCCCTCTGGTTTATCTCTGTGTATATCTTACTGTGTCTGACGGTTTTTCCTCTTAAATCCCATCTAAAATGTTAAGGAGATTACACTGCTCCAGACAAGGCCATCTACATAATGGGGATTGATGGAACATTTTAACAGCGTGGCTCTGTAGGGAATGCGTGCATTATTTCTAATTCCTTGGTTTTAGCCATTGCCCGCCCTCTTTGCTTTGCAACTGTTGGTGCAGTCTTGCTTTCTAAAAGGGTTGATTTAAGCTCCGCTTTTATGAATTTAAACATTTCTTTTCCCTTTCCGGAGAGTTACTTGCATCTGACAAAAGTAAAAATCACTGATTCAAAAGGGAAGTTAGAGGTCGAGCTCTACTTCCAGTGTGAATAACAAAAATCCCTTAAAGGTCCCATATTATGCACTTTATTCCCAATCTTAAACAATTCTCTGATATATCATTTAAATCTTGGCGCC
>JBBBVU010000016.1:26470887-26481000 GCA_037177055.1 Atherinosoma microstoma
ATAGTGAATAAATTTATTTTGCCACCAAAACCCTTCTGCTCAGTGTTGTTTTTACTGTTACATAGAAGTAAACAACTTTTCAGATGTTCAAGGTGTCACTAAAGTAACAAATATTGGCATCAAAGTCACATTTTTGCTTAAAGTGCACAAAAAGCTCATTTTCTCAGTTTTTTTGGTCAAAAGCAGGCCGTTTTGCTTCAACTTCCCTATGTTCTATTGCAGAAAGAACAGAAAATGCTAGTAACAAACCTTTTTTTTCATATTAAAGACGACAGTCTACACTTTGTTTTGGTAGTCTCCATGTTTCTGTAATCCAAGAACTCTATATTCTGTGAGTCCTGAAAGATGAGCCCAGATGCTCCAAAACGCTGACAGTATGGCGCTCTCTGCTATAACAATGGCTGGCAGCCAATGAGTTCATCGCATGAGTGTCCTGAGTTAACTTGCGATTAATCGCATAATTTTTTTTAATCTTTTTTTATTTCTATTTGATCTATTTTATTTTATTATATATCTAACAGGGTATATATAATTACATAATACTTATTAAAGCTGTTTGGAAGGCCACATAGACTCTAAACAGATAATTTATCTTAAAGTTCTGACTGGGTGTGTCAGAACTTTCTTCAGTTAAATGAAGACAAAACTGAAATCATAGTTTTTGGAGCCAGAGAAGAAAGATTAAAAGTCAGCACTCAACTTCAGACAGCTAAGTTAGAAACCACCAACAGAGCCAGAAATCTGGGTGTAGTCCTTTGCAAGGTAGTAATTTTCAAATTGGTTTATATGAACACAGTTCTTATAAATCAGACCAATGTGGATCATAAAATGGATTTGTTTTAATTGGATTATAATTGGACTAAAATGGATTGTTCTGAATTGGCACTGTATAAATAAAGCTGAATTGAATTATTGGTGATACAAATGATGCAAAAAGGTACCTAGTTCACATAAGTATTGCTTCAATGGGCAGAAATACTAATGAATGATCAAATATGATATGTTTTGAAATAAAACATGTCAAGGAATGAGGTGTGCCACAGATCTTTGTAGGTTGTTGTCCAAGACTTGGAGAAGACTTTTGTCTTAAATTCAACCAAGTAGCTTGAGGAGAAATGCTGACATCACCATTTTATCTAATGGCACATAACTCACTTTGTCTCAGTTGCAAAGAAATTTTGTTTTGTTCGGAATTTCTCCAAAAATCTTCAGCTCAAACGTCAGCATCAAATCACAACTTCCTAAAAAAAATACAGATGAGGAGCACCGCATTTGATTTGTATGCAAAGTCATGCAAGCCTGCACAGAATAATCTGGTCTATAACGTCACTAATTCGATCAAGACTTATTTGCACAATAACCTTCATGAAAGGTCCCGTACGATCAGAGTATCAGTACAGCCCAGTTTATTTGAGTTAATGAATTTTTGTATTAATCAATCCCCCAGAAAAAAACTATGGTAATTGAGACTGATGAACATCTAAATGACTTCATTACATCACCGGCCTACACATTTAATCTTCATAAAAGCTCGTGGATATACCTGCTGCAATACACACGTTAAAAACATTTAAAATTATTGATGATTAATTCCTCATTGTATAAACTGATATAAAATTGTTTCTTATATTTCCTAGGAGTCATTTATTTACATGAAACTGAAATTGGATGAAGAAGACACTGAAGTTCACGCTACATCCTGCACACTGTGAACTGACACTTGACAGAATTTGATGAGGCTTCATGACTACTTATTGTATATTTTACCAGACATATTCTCTTAAACTAAATGCTCTTTAGCTGCCTCGGATAGCAGCTGATGAAGAATGGAAGATCAGCTTGGCTATTTTTTCTGAAAATACTTGAAATAGCTCAGTGAAAAGCAGATTGAATGAAATGACCTAATATATAACAACTCTGTCTTTCCTTGACAAAAACAGTCACTGATGTTGTGGGAACACAAATGGCTGTTGAGGAGGAAAACATTATGCAAGTACTTTTCGCTGTGCAGAAAATAGATGACTCTCAGAGATGGATTACAGCTTTAGACTGACAAGGATTATAACAGCAGGATATTTGATGAAAGATTCATACTGATGTTACGAACAGCTGAATGTTGCAACACTCACTTCATAACATTGTGTGCTGGGAAAAAAAACAATGGAAAGTGCTCAAATAATGCTTAATTAGGTGGTGCTAGTTGATATGAGGTAGAAGTTAATTTATTTATCTATACAGTCACAAATAACCTGCCTGTTGTAATAAGATGGCATAGAAAAAGAATAGTACTGGACACTAAAGATTTCTAGTACAGTGTAACAGTAACTCAACAGCCACATCCATCCAAACTAAAGTCACATCCCAGGAGATAAATTAGATGAATTGCGGACACTTTAAAGAACTTCAGCGTGTGTAAGATTTGTTAAGATGTGGAAATATCATTGTATGTGTAAGCAATGAAGATGGCACGTTGCATGAATGAGAAGAACTTAAAAAAAAAAAAATAAAAAAATAAAAAAAAAACCACTTTCAGGATGGATAGTGTTTGTTTGATGGTTGGAGTGATGCAGCTGTCGTTCTAATAAAATCTTTTTAAAATCATAGTACACGATATGAACATTATCTCTGCATGTGTTAACAGACATGCGGTCCAAAAACCTAACAATGCACAAATTAGTACCGTGTGTTAATTAAATCCTGATAGGATGAAGATTAGCCTGAGCTGGAAGGGACAACGAAGAAGAATTTCATAGCAAAGAGGACAAAGGACCAATATTTATCAATAGCAAATAGGGATCTGACAACCCCTCAGTCTACCAAAACATTGATTTAATGGACACTGTGCCAACAGCATCGGGTCAAATTGAAAATACAGATAAATCACGGATCCAGGAATCATCTGTCAGACATTCTTCAGAGAACATGAGGAATTGATTCCACCTTCTTTTTTCTAAGAATCAAAATGTCTGATTTTTGTACAACATAACTTCAGCCGTGTCTCAGCATAGAAAAGCTAAAGCACAGAACAATAAAACCAGTGCAACCAAGAGCAGCCCACAGATGAATTGGTCTAAATTAGCAATGCACAATGTTGGACTTTTGACCAATATTCTATGCCAATATTTTACAACTCATTTGGCTGATAACTGATACTGATATTTCCCACCGCACAACTAATTGAGATTATCTAGTTTCCTTTGTTTTAGAATTAAAATACAGTAATCTGCATACTGTTTATCATGTTGGCTTGTTGGCAAATGCAGATGTAAAAAAAAGCTTATAATATTGTGCATCTCTAAATATTGTGATGAGATCCAAGTTGGGTCTGATTCTGAACTCTGAAGTTTGGTCACACTCTAAAGAAATAAAAAATAAAAAATGGAGAGATAGCTCAGATTTTTCTGTAACTATTGGTCTGAAATTTGTAGGCAACACAATTTCCTAAACCTCAAGACAATGCCATTGCTTATTTGTCTGTGTCTAAAGGCAGACACGTCACATGTCCATTCCATCATGTTGGCTGGATGTATGTAAGGGCACAGTGATGTGGGGCTGAGCCTCACCTGTTTGGCATGTGTGAATTACAAGCTCTTGTAATTTAACACAACTTTTTGCCACTTCTTTCCAGTTAAATTTGGCCACCAGCTGTTGTCTCAATTTAAAGCTAAAGCCTTTGTAAAACACTTTTATTCAATGATTTTATTACCGAGCACAGCCTTGATTTTTTGTTTTAAACTGAAACTTGGTTAGAACAAGATAACAGTGCAGCTGTTTTCAAAGAAACAACCCCTTCCAACTTCAGCTTTATCAGTGACGTCAGAGAGAACAGGGGGGGGGGGGAATTGCAGTTTTATTCAATGGTTACGGTTACATGATGTTTTTTCATTTGGAATGAATTATTCCGAATTAAATAATTTGGAATTAAAGTATTCTCCTTCAGGTTTACATGGAAATAATAATTCTGAATTAAGGTTTACATGGAAAACACATTTTCTTAATTCCGCTTTAGATCTGGGGTCAGTCCATTGCAGCTTGTCACTAGTTTCAATGCTAAAATGTCAAATGTTATGGATGCTATTGCTCCTGCATAGGTGAAGGTTGTCTCTGAATTTACTTTATTTATTTTAAAAGTTTGTTTTTGGTTTATGATTTTTAAAGCTTCTTCTGCACCCCGATGTAATGCTTGTAATGTTTTATGTAAAGCACCTTGAATTGTCTTGTACATGAAATATGCTATAAAATTGCCTTGCCTTATAAGTCCATTCATATCTCAAATGTGTCTATTCCCTAATACATCTTTTTCTATTTCAAAGGCATAAACAGTTTAACCAAAATGGAACAGTCCCATCAAACCATCATTTCAGTACGTGGTCAGTGCACTAAAGGCTCTGGTGCACATGATTACCTCTCAGCATTGGATTAAAAGCAGAAGTGGTCTTGTAGCTGTTTGATTAGAATCAATCTCATATGCTTTCACGTTATTGCAGCCAAATGACGTTTACTCACCTGAATTCTAATAGACTGGGTTTTATAAAACAATGATCTCAATAATCCAATCAAACAGAGAGAATTTAGTCTTTACAGTGGAAGTAAAGGTTTAGAGACAAAGTACTGAGTCTCACTGAGGAGTGAGCGTTTATTTCCACAGATCTCAATTTAAGTTTAAATTACAGCATGGTTTGTAGGGATGCAAAATGTGTCTCACGGGCATGACATCAAGTTAGCTCTTTTAAAATATTCTGGGTACTCTTTTCTAGCTGAAAAACATCAGCATCACTTTTCGTCTACATTTGAAAACTGCACTTGCATGTTTCCTCCAGTCTGTCTGTGAATGTTGACACCTCCAGGATGCAATGGCTCATTCTAAACTATTTAGGCATTCTCACTCTCCAACAGAGCCAGCTGCAGGGAGCCTGGTAAAGATTCAAGAGCCACACACTACTTTTCAAACGGGCTTTGTTGCATCGACTGGATTTGGAGCCAGCTCCACATAGCATACAGTTTTGCAGGGAGAGGGCCCTGCCAGGTTGCCCGCCGAAGGCTCAAAACACTGGAGATGACTCAGACAGTCTCAATTCTGCAGCTTATCTCGTGAAAAGAGAACATTACAATCTTTTTTCTTTTCTTTGACTGAAGGCAAAACTTTCTCAAAGTGCCTCTTGATCAAATAGAGGGGGTGGGGGGTGGGGTCTTTGTGAGATCTAAATACCAAATTATC
The DNA here is from genome assembly GCA_037177055.1 of Atherinosoma microstoma. Taxonomy (NCBI): domain Eukaryota; kingdom Metazoa; phylum Chordata; class Actinopteri; order Atheriniformes; family Atherinidae; genus Atherinosoma; species Atherinosoma microstoma. Next base: position 26,476,106 of record JBBBVU010000016.1, read on the forward strand.
TTGAGCGGCTTTAAAGAAGGAATTAAAAGAGCCATTATGATGCTCAACAAAAGCTGGTGAAGGTTAAAAACCTTCAATATGTTCCCATTCTGTTTTCAGGTCATATGTACATCGATGACTGAATGGTGGAAAACATTTTAGTTCAGAGCAAATATCACAAAGATTATGGCGGAAAATACTCTTGGGCTGTCCTTGAAGGATTTTCTTCCTCGGGTTGTGCCACTGGACAACAGATTAAAGTAAACAAGGTCAGAAGCAATGTGACTGTTCATGTTTCTGGATAAAGAATCAGAATTTCTCTGCAGATGTTACAGGCAGTGTTCAATGACATGCAGGTTAATGGTTTCGGATTCTCGTTTGATCCTTCTTTATAATTTTGCTTTGTCAGAGATGAAAGGGTTTCACTGTTCTGACCAGCTGTGTTATAATCTGTTTTCTCTATCCTGACAAAAACAGTACAATGAAAATCTTAAAGACAAAACCGTGTGTGTGTGTGTGTGTGTGTGTGTGTGTGTGTGTGTGTGTGTGTGTGTGTGTGTGTGTGTGTGTGTGTGTGTGTGTAGCTCTTCAGTATGAAATGTGTCGTGAACGTTACTGAAATGTTACGCAGCAGTCTGTGAATCCGAGTCAAAACACAGCAGCATCCCTTACTCTCTCTGCGGTTGGTCTTGTTATTAGCATGTACATTTCAGCTGGGTGCTCACCTTGCTGGCAAAACAGCCAAGTTCGCTCAGATTTTCACTTAAATTCATTTGAAATGGGCGACCACTCTACTGCTCAACCTCGGCTTACAGAGAAAAGCTGCCAAAGTAGGGGCTTTGCTGTTATGGAGCCAATTTCATCCCCCCGGAGAAAAATGAGCTGAGGAATGCATCGAAGGTCAAAGTAATATCAGCAAAAGAAAGACTAAAATAATGATTGCATTAACATGCAGCTGGGGAGCCATGTGCTCTTTAAAGGGTTCCAGGGACGAGGTGGTACAATGGTTGCTCATTCTGTATTCCGCCATCACACTCCAAGGAGAGCAACGCACACAAAACAAATATGAAACTAAGTTCACGCTCTCAGAGGTATGCACGCTCACAGCCATGCACACTAATGTGTGAGGTAACATGCATGGAATTAGGTATGGGGGAGTGCACTATGTCTTAGTTTTATTATTTAATTATTATTTATTTTCATGTTTTTGTTTCTCCATGGGTGTGGGGGTGCAATTCCTTTACTGCCTTTCATTTTCAAATTATTTTATTTTATTTCCCTTTGTTACACCGTCATTTTAATCACTCTGTTGTACTTTTCTCCATGACCGTAATAATTCAATGTGGAGTTCATGAAGCTTTTCTTCATATTTGTCCAAAGTCCTTTGACCACATTTCAAACATAAATAACTATATTTAAAGGAGTTTTTAAATACAGCTGGAGATGTGTCCTTAACAGATATCAATCACACAGAAACTACAAATCCAACAATCCATTAATACCTTCATCAAAGCACCATCTGTCATAGCAGTTGGAGCAGAGATGCCCAAGCCCCCATCATCTCCACCAGCTTCCTCCAGATGCTCCTTGGGGTAAAGCAGGAGGGAACACTGCAACTGTTTTCAGGCCTCCTGGGAAATTCAATCTCCCCAGTAAGCTGCGACTCAGCCCCGGAACCTCTGTCCAGCTGTTTCAGTCTGATACAACCTCCAAAGGGAGGTGACCAAACCTCCCTCAAGAGCCTCCTCTAAATGAAGAGGAGCAGTGGGTCTCATTTCAGCTACCCCCAAGTTTCCAAACATTGTACACCCTGCAAAGAAAAACTCATTTCAGCCACATCTATTGCTCAAATTGTTTTTTTTAGGACATTAAAATGCAGTAGCTTTACCTCATGGCTATGGGCCCTCTTCAGTACGGCAAATGCATCCCAGCAGAAAGTAATGCAAACATACAGTAGATCTCATGGTCTATTTCCTTCTACAGAAATCTAAACACACCTTAAATAGATTCTCCACCTTCACCTGAGGCGAACATTCGTATTTTTCCAGGAGAGAACTGTGACCTCTAATTTTATGGTACTAAACCAGATTCCAGCCATGAGCTACAAACTACTAAGTGAGCACTGGAGGCTAAAAGGACCACAAACACATCATCATCACCAAGGACAGAGGGACATAATGGGTCTTGCATCCCAACGTTGGACACTTTTCTCACTGCAGCTTCAGCCTTGTTCTCACTGAGCAAGTGTGGATACAGAAACAAAGGAATGGAAATATAAATCATCTCAAAGGGAACATCCACCATTAAATAAAGATTATATAAGATACAATACTGAGGTCTTTTAACATATATTCACTGGAAATGTGTTTGCAGATCTCTTTTCAGACATTTTATCTAAATGAAAGTCAGCTCTCAGCTGTGAAGCAGGAAATGTGCACGGATTCCTTAGTTGGAGAAGAAATCCTTCCCAATGCTGCAAACAAGCAGGAATTCACACACACACACACACACACACACACACACACACACACACACACACACACACACACACACACACACACACACACGTTAAACAACCAAGCGGATGGTATGAACATAATTTCACTCGTTAATTTTTACCATTTTATGGCAAAGTGTTCCCTTTCTCACAGTTTTATGCACTCACCATCCACTTTATCCACTCTACCTGTTAAACTGCATGTTAACACAAATGTATAATCAGCCAATCACATGGCAGCAACTCAATACAGTTAGTCATGTAGATATGGTCAAGACGACTTAATGAAGTCCAAACTGAGCATCAGAACGAGGAAGAAAGGAGATTTAAGTGACTTTGAACGTGTCATGGGTGTTGGTCTGAGTATTTCAGAAACTGCTGATCTAATGGGATTTTCACACACAATCATCTCTAGGATTTACATATGGTTAGAAAAACAGACAATACTCAGTGAGCAGCAGTTGTCTGGACCAAGCTTGAAGCGGATGGGTTACAGCAGCATAAGACCACCCTGGGTGCCCCTCCTGACCTGCTAAAGACAGGAGACTGATGCTACAATTCACACAGACTCACCAAAACTGGATAATAGAAGATAGAAAAACATTGCCTGGTCTGATGAGTCTCCATTTCAGCTCCACATTCATGCTATAGGGTCAGGGTTCTGGCTGCTGATGGTGTAAGGGTGTGGGGGATACTTTCTTGGCACACTTTGGACCCCTTAGTACCAACATAGCATGGTTTAACCAGCACACCCTACCTGAGTATTGTTGTTGACCATGTCCATCCCTTTATAAGCACAGTGGAGCATCTTCTGATGGCTACTTCCAGCAGGATAATACACCATGTCACAAAGCTCAGATCATCTCCAACATGAAAATGACTTCACTGTACTCCAATGTCCTCCACAGTCACTACGGGCCTCATCTATAAAACATTCCGTAGGAAAGATGACTACTGGTGGCGTACATAGGGAAAACAGGACATGCGGCGCAGAAAAACTTCCGTATTTTATAAAGGAGTGTGAACGCACGTCCCACACCTGTTTCCTTTTACAAATCAGAATCAACTCTAATGTCGGCGCATTCAATTTTCTGTACCGGTTAATCCAATTCAGGGTCGCGGGTGGGCTGGAGCCTATCCCAGCAATTATCAGGCAAGAGGCAGGTTACACCCTGGACAGGTCGCCAGTCCATCACAGGGTCAACACAGAGAGACAGACAACCATTCACACACTCCTAGGGAGAAATTAGAGTGACCAATTAACCTATCACGTATGTCTTTGGACAGTGGGAGGAAACCGGAGTACCCGGTGAGAACCCACGCATACATGTGGAGAACATGCAAATTCCACACAGAAAGGCCACTGTTTCAACCCCTCCCCAGCCCGAACCAGCAACTCCCTCTGGCTTAAACTCTGCCTGGGGCTCAAACCACCAAATTCTTGCTGTGAGGATGCGGTGCTAACCACCACACCACCGTGCAGCCCTTAAGTTAAGTATTTGTCATTCCTTTAATCAAATTTTATCTTATTATTACTTGGTAGACATTTCAGAAACTTTAGAAACTTAGGATGGACTTACCCATGTTCGACTGCTGTATGTTGGTTGTGATATCTTGACATGTCAGCCAGGTCCCTCTGGTGCCGGTTGCCAGAAAACCTAGTGCTGTCAGCACCTGCAGAGGGACTGACACGGCGTGGTTCCTTCTGATGCGTCTTTATAATGCCGGGTCCGAAGCATCAGGGGTCCGTGGGCACTGCACCAGGCAGTCAAAACCCGCTCATGAGCCATCAACATGAGCCATTAAGTCCTGCTGGTCTCCGAAAATCCTCTCACTCTGGAGTCTCCCAAGCAAACCATCCGCCAGCAGTGCCAGACAAGCCATTGTGCATCTTAGTGCATTGGAGTGCCTTTTTATCTCCAACCATTACTCAATTATTTATATATATATATATATATATATATATATATGTTAGGGGTTCAACAATACACAAAATTTATTACTCGGTTTGGTTCGATACTTAAGTGTCACGGTTCAATATTTTTTTGATATGAAAAAAAATTTGAATGCCTTTTTTAACTTGTAATTTTTTTAACTTGTAATTTTATTGAAACTAATTACAAATATTTCTTTAAACTTAAAAGTACCGTTTTTTAATTAAATGTTGCCAAAACTACAAAATAGTAATAATAAATTGATATCACCCTCATCCACACCATCACACAGTTGAATAAACATTGTATAATTTCTGGTCCACTTCCATCACCCCGGTTTGGCGATGTCAAATTCAGCCACTTACAGCAACTCCACATCTGGCTCAAAGGTTACTGCATCACAAACACTATTCCATATGTAGATAATTTCACAACTTTTTACAATAGACCATCCCTTTTCAAACATGACGGCATACATCCAAACC
>JBBBVU010000016.1:26481421-26492809 GCA_037177055.1 Atherinosoma microstoma
GCTAGAACTAAAACACACGGTGAGGCCTCGTTCCAATATTATGGGCCTCACCTGTGGAACAGCCTGCAAGAGGGCCTCAGGGCCGCAGAGACTGTCCATGTTTTTAAAAAGAGGCTCAAAACCCACTTTTTCAGCTTAGTTTTTAATTGAATTTTTATTTTTTATTTATTTAGTTATTATTTTACATCTTTGTTCTTAACTGTTTTTATTAAGTACTATTTTTGTATTTACATATTACTCATCTTTGATTTTACTGTTCTTATTGCTGCTTTTAGGTTTATTTTTATTCATTTATTTATTTCATCCTGTTTTATTTTTATCTTTCTTCCAGTGTTTTCCTTATGGGGATCCTCCACGTCAGGAGCTGTGCCTGGTCGGTCTACGGGGTCGTCCCTGTGGGGGTCGCCTTGACCGGGGTGGTTGGCGGGGTTCTGTGCTGCAGCCCTATGGCTGTGGTGGGGGCCCTGGCCTGCCCTGGTCTTGGCCGTTCCCATGGCGATGCCCTCTGTGGTCAATGGTGGGCGGCTCCTGTTGTGTACGGGTCCCTAAGATCTTGTTTCCTCACAGTGGTGTCAAGCCATTTGTCTTTTAGCTCAAATTATATTTCTTTAATAATCATTTCAGTTAAAGAGACAGAAACTAGGCAGATTTTTAATTTTAATTTTATGCAAAGAGGGAGGGCATCATGTGTTTGCATTGGGTGTGTGTGTATGTGCGTGCGTGTGTGTGTGTGCGTGTGTGTGATGATGAATGTGTGAAAAGTGAAAAAGAGTATGATCAGGTGTGTGCTAGGATTTTGATGCTTTATACTTATTTTTTAAAAATTGTTTTCATGTTGTGAAGCACTTTGTGATGCGCAATGTATGAAAGGTGCTATATAAATAACGTTTGATTTGATTTGATGATAAATCTCTTGGATCTGTGCTCGACGAAGCAGCCTAGTAGTCGAACGCAGACAAGTTGATGAAAAAATGGTTGATACAGTGCTCACGGTTTGGTATGCACCTGTATTGAACGATTCAATACAGATATGTGTTGTTGCACCGCTAATAATATATATGTAGGATTAAACAACAAGGACCCGTGCATTATACGGTTTTAATGCAGTCCTCTTTGGTGTTTTACCAAGTTACAGAGAGAAAAAAATAATAATCTGTGGGCGGATTCTTGGGAACAGTAATTGTGTTGGATTTCCAGGATGTGAGGCTTTATTTCCAGATGGAATCGATCACTCAAATCACTTCCGCAGTGAGGTAAAAATTCTGCACCATGTCGGTCAGTTTTATCAAGAAGACTCATCTGATTCACAGATTTGAGTCACTTTTTTAAGCATGTACAGTAATATGTTTAACATATTCAATATGTAACAACTATAACCTTTACCAAACTATTCACTTGAGTTAAAAAAGAAATATTACATGACGGATCATTAATGTACTAAAAGCAAGTTAATATGAGCTCTGCACGGCTCAAATACATGAATATTTCATGCTTTACTGTGCAGAATTAGCATAAAGCTGTTTGGCTTGGCTCAAACTGTCTCCATGATGAATACGGGGCTGTTTTGGCACACTCGTACAATAGAGAGAGTTGCAGTGAAATGGGTGTAAAAGAAAAAAGTTCCTCTTTACAAAATCTGGATTGGATCCTCAGTCAATGAGAAGAAACAATGTTTCGGTTTTGGAGAATGTGTTTTTGTTGGTTTTGAATGTTGAGCAGATAATGGATGCCCCAATTAAGCCGTGACATTTCCATCCATTTACAGCCTTCTAGCTGGCAAAATGCTTTTGTGCAACTTGTTTGCGGCCCATGGTGACCATGCAGATGATAATGTGGTACAGACAATGTATGGATGGAGCTCTGTTCTGACTTGAAGCTGTATTAATTAGTTGTTATGGCCACAACAATTTTTTTCAATAAATCAAGCACAAGTAAAGCAGGATTATCTGGAATAGCATTTTCCTTGGCTTAATTGCAGAGCTGGGTAATAATTCTATGGGTTACTATGATTGACCCTGTACACACGACTGTTAATTATGTGATCCATTAATGACACAAAATGCATCAATTAGTGGCACTTAATTAACATTTGGATTTATTTTGAACAAAAAACTGGCTCTTGTAAGAGGATTTTAGGATGTGAAACGCTGAAAAGTTGGTGTTTTGCTAATTTTTCAGATGAAGAGGTTTTGCTTCTGCTAAGAGATATAAAAGTGGTGATTTTATCTAAGAGATAAAATCATCACTTCTGGGATGAACATGAACTTTGATGAAATTTTCAGCTGTTTTAGAGACTTTCAAGGAAATAAAGACTTATCCCATATAATGAAAGCACTTAGTAATCATGGATAAGTGTCCCACTACAGTTAATTTGGACATGTTTGCGGTGGGGGGGTCAGTCTGTTTTTGTTCAAAGGACTGATTGTTTTTCATTTAAGTGTCCGATTGAGCTATAGAAAAGTTTACTGTGATTTGATGTGAATGGAAGTGATGATGTTAAATCTGCATGTCGAATCAAATCAAGATCATATCGTGGCAGAATTCGTGATATCAGCAAACACAGTCATTAATCACTAAATCAGTAAACTGTATTGTGATCAAACTTGTTACTTATACCCCTGGTCAATATCATGTTTGGTGGATGTGACAGGACATTTATTCTGTTTTGGAAAATAACTATTAATAATAAAAGTGGGAGTTCTTGAAGATTTGGTAATCAAAGCCATTCAGTATCATTTCTCAGGTCAGATTTTTAAACAGAGCTAGAAATAATTCATGAAAGACAACGTGCTTTCTTGATAAAGCTTGGATCTTTACAGTGATTTGCTCATCACTGTCAGATTTTAAATTGGTTTTATTTCTCCCTTTCTTCAGAGCCTCAGTGAGTGAGTTAGGGCCTTATATCTCCATTGAATGACAAGACCTGTGTTTCCAGAGAGCTCCAGACTCTTTTTTTTAGATGTTTCACTTTTTTTGACTTGTGAAACTTCAAATTATTAGAAAATGTTTTCTTATAACACAAAAAAGCAAATGCCAAGAACTCTACAGGTTGGAATTGATTTAATAATGTTGCACATGATATTCAGAGCGCATCAGTAATCTTTACTCTAAACCTTTAAACTTAATTGAAATAAACTGAAACAATTTGTGGTTTAGATTCCTTGTAGCTTTATTTAAATACATAAACTATCATTACAGTGTGGTTTTATGTCAATTCTAAAGATCCTTCACTGACTAAGACACAGACTGATTTTACCCTAAGGAAACATTGGATGGGGATTGTTGGGTTTGTTTTTTTGTCTCTGCATTCTTTAATCATTTCTGAATCCACAAAAGCATAAAGTATAGAAGTTGTAATGAGAAACTAGGGCAATAATTGGCTTTGTGTAAGCTCTGCCATTTATTTGAGTGATGGTAATGGCTCCAAAATATCCCGTCTGTCACAAATAACCAAGAAATAAAGCTCTGAGGCAGCTATTGTATCATAACTTTCTATAAAGATGATGGATATTTGTTCAGCCAAATGACCCCAGTTCAGTGAAACCAGTACAACTTCATCACCAATGAGATAGAATGCTCTCTTCTGCAGTTAGTGAGCATGCTCAGTAATGCCCCATTTCCACCGAGTGGTACAGTTCAGGTTCATTTTGTTTGTTTCCATTAGAAAAGTGGCCAAAACAACCGAACAGAACGGGACCACTTCTGGGGCCCCTTCAGTTGTAGGTTGTCTTCTTCTCTTCCTCTACCCATCACCAGCTGCCACTAAAAATTTACATTCAAAATGTTAATCATAGTAATTAAGAAAATTACAGGTTTTTTTTAATGGATGGTAATTAGATGAGACAAGCAGGGCCTTAGAAAAAGCAGAGCCAGTCATCCTCCAGTACCCATTGAAACAATGTGGGAAATCACTGGGGTCTCCTCAAACACCTGATGACTTCAGCTGCAACAATTACATTCATTATTGTTCAGGAGCATTTTTACCTGAACTGTAGCCCCATTTGTTCGGCAAAAACTCCCTGACACAAACACAGACACGTCTATCAGATCAGCGTTACTACTGGAGGGAAGAAGAGAGAAGCACGAACGAGTACGAACACGACTCACACACATATCACCATAAATAATACTTTCAGTAGTCTTTAGAATTCTGTCTGGCTCATAAGCTTAGACCACAACCACAGATGGAAACCACAGACCAGCAGAACATGCAGGCTCTACATGTGGGTTACTGTCTGTTTGATCGGTGCAGAAATGAAGCCCAGCTACAGTGTTTTACATAAAGTTTGTAAATCAAACAGAAAAGCCAACTCCTGCATCTGTTCTGCGAGATTTGAAATAACTGAGCCATTACCAACAATCACAACTGTATTTGTATATTTCTGCAACACCATGAATAAACCAGAGAAGCAAATGAAAGAAGTCTGCATCCTCAGCAAAATCCTACCTGAATAAACATTAATATGCTGAGGTTTTTATCATTCTCCTGACGGCAGAGAAGGGATTCTCTGGCTGTATTTTGCATTAATCAGCAGCAAAAACACAATTAATTTTTTTTTTTCATAATAAACTAATAAATAAACTGCTTTTTTTTCTTTGCTGCCATCATCAGACATCCAGCTATTTTTAGGTGCTTTAAGGAATTTGTCTCTTAGGCAACTTCATGAATATAGCTTACATCTTTGGTTACCTCCTCATTGTGTTGAAAAACAACAACAAAAAGGTCACAGTTACAAAAGATTAAACTTTGCATTTACTTGCAAATAATATGAGAACTGCACACAAAAGTCATGCGAATGGGCAAAAGAACAAAGATGTAAACATCAGACAGGTTTCCTGCACAAAGACAGATAAAGACGTCATATAGGTTTATATTTCTGAGAAGAACCACCACAGCAGCATGAAAAACCAATTCAACTGAAAGTTCTAACAAATGCTGGTACCAGTAGAAATATAAGTTCAAGGAAAGATTCCAATTTGCAGAAACCCAACATGAGAATTTGAATTACCAACATAATTAAGCAGCCATTTTTTCCCCATTCAAGCCAAGCTTAGATTTAACCAATTTCTCTGACTATTAATGACTAAACCTGAACTGGGAATAAAACATGTTTGAGAAATGAGCACTTTTTAATTGAATTTCACTTTTTTTTCACACCTGAACATCTCAGGATGCTAATGAGCTCAGAGTCAGGTGCATACCTGTGGAGAGGGAGGCAATCAAGGAGCCAAGGCACTACAGGCTGCAGGGGTTCTCCTAGTCAGGTCTGGAAAACAGGTTAGACTTTGATGAATAAAGTCTAATCTAAGAGCTGTAGACTCCAATTCCAAAAAAAGTGGGGAGGCTGTAGAAAATCTAAATAAAACAGAAAGCAATGATTTACAAATCTCATCAACTCATATTTTATTCCCAGTAGAACATAAAAACATATCAGATGTTGAAACTGAGACATTTTATTATTTCATGGAAAATATAAGATCATTGTGAATCTGATGGTAGCAACACGTCTGTAAAAGTTGAAACAGGTGCAACAAAAGGCTGGAAAAGTCATTGGTTTAAATCAGTAACAACTGGAGGAACATTTGACAACTAATCAGGTTGCATGGCAACAGGTCAGTCACATGACTGGGTATAAAAGGAGCATTTCAGAGAGGCAGAGTCCCTCAGATGAAAAGATGGTCAGAGGTTCACCAATCTGAGACAAACTGGGTCTAAAAATAATGGAACAAGTTCAGAAAAATGTTTTTTTAATATAAAATTGCGAAGACTTTAAAGATCCCACAATCTACAGTGTATAATATCATATAACATCACCATGATCCAACCTTTCTGAGATGCGTTGTGCCATCAAAAAGAGCTTCACTTTCATTTGGTAAGACATGTTTGGTAGGTACCAGACGGTGGAGGTCGACTACAACAGTCACAGTAACATCACGGGACCCTAAACATGTCAAAGTAAATAAGGACCTTAATTCTTCACTTTCTTACCAAATGAAAGTGAAGCGTAATACAATATCAAAAACACTGTATGAACCTTTTTGGACTGAGCTCATATTTTCCATGAAATGGTAAAATGTCTCAGTTTTCTATATCTGATATGTTGTTTATGTTCTAGGGAAAATAAATATGCGTTGATGAGTTTTGGACATTTTTCTTTTCATGTTTATCTGTAATAATTTATATTTTACACAGAGTCCCAACTTTTATGGAATTGGGGTTATAATTGAAATTCTGTACACCTATTATTCTTTTTTTTTAAGTATGAGATTTTTATTCATTTATTCATTTTTTTGTCTGTTGGGCTGCTTCATTGTTGTCAAAAGTACGGGTTGAGATCTGTGTAGAAAATAATTCAAGCTGTCCTTTTATACATTTTCCAGTCAACTGAAGTATATTTTCTTATATTTACATCCACTACAGATATGATTGTCTGGAGGATTACATGCCTTCAGTTGTAGATGAGATGCTGAATATTATCTGTCGCCGACATGACCCACATGTCAAATCCAGAGAGCAAAGTCATAAAAGTAACCTTGAAAAGTTGTTACCATCAACATCCTGCTGGTCCTGTGTTGGCTAACGGATAGTTTTGATGACTCTCCCCTCTCAGTGAACTTGGACGCCTAAGCACAAAGTGACTACATCTAGTCACATCTCACAATCTGCAAAAATTACTTCAGGGCTTTGTGCTCTCATCTGCACATTTAAGCCTGAGTGCTGCTATAGCAGCTTAATCTTGATTCAGTCAATCTCTTTGACCTCTTTCTTTCAGCCATCCTCCTGCTGAGGGCACCTGATGTTCGGCACTTCCAGGCACATGTATTCAACAAGGAGGAAGAGACAGCTGCTATACATTTCTTAGGAATATGAAAATCGGATTGTCAGCTGACCCTGTGTTCTGCTCCCTGGCTTCAGAAGGCAGAAGTTACTGTCAGTGTCAATGACGCCCCATGGATGATTCCTACCCAGCAGAGATACTAAAAACTTTGGTTTGGGAGAATGAAAATGCTGTAAAAGAGATGATTATTCCACACTATAAAGATAGGCTAGGTGCAACAAAAGAGACTCACTACCCACATTTAACATCATGCTCATATTTTCAACAGCTGGTGAAGTTGTTGCATGTCTTTTATAATATTCTTCGTGTTGAATTATCTTTTTTTTTCTTTAAGCAACAGACAATAGATTTAGAGAACTTGTAGCTTGTGCAAAATAGTGCTGTCAGCAGAGAAAAAGGAAAAAAATAGCAACAGCTGGCCTGCCATCCCTGAAAAAGGCTTCAACTTCGCACCAGATGTGACTTAAGACCGGATGCATTAAGTATACGCATGTAAATCTCTTTAAGACCGGATGAGACATTTGTATGCCTGGCACTTCACAGTAACATGAGCATGTCTGTTCCTCAAACATGCCTTGCACCAGCTTGAACCTCTCCTGCAAGGTCAACAGTCTGGGTCTGGATACTCAAAGTCATGGTCCTTGTTTTTTCCAGCTAAGTAGCTGCAGCACTTTGCTATTTTGCATCATTTATGGCCAATACTATCAAGCCAGTCAAGTGTGAATGAAGTCGCAATTTATAAAAGATACCAAAGACAGAAGACACCTCTACAGCTGAGCTTTTAACTTCATGCTGATCACAGCCTAACTATTACAAGAGCGGCATAAATGAAGCTGGGGTTGCAAACATGTGAACCTGTCGATAATCAAGGGGAGGTGATTAAGTAAAGTTAAAATAAAAGTTGAGCTGCAGAAAGAAACTTCCCCTGATCAAGAAAGACCATCTTCCTGTCATTAACCCTTTCATGCATAATGAGCCACTTCACTGGAAATTAGTTAGCCATTCAGTGCCAATCACTGAATATTAAATAATATAATTTAACATGTAAACATGCTGTACATTATATATAAAGTTTGCCTTAGTGAAAAAAAAAATTATACAGGCATATTTTTATATAATATTCATATCAATATAACAATATATTACTTTATAATATTTAATATTATATTTTGTAGAAAATCAAATAAATTGAAAGTAAAATATGATTATTAAATAAAATAAACATCACTGTACATGTCTGTAGAAATAAAATATTGTATGTGGGAAAAATGTAGCACGGTTTCATCCTTGGATGGGTTAAATAACTCCTACTTTGAGGAACATATTGCTTTAATACTCTGTTAAAACTACGATCAGATTACTTCCAGTTTCTTATGGTCCAGGACCATGGACGGCTCAGAGGAATGAAGTGATTATTCAGGCCAGGGATCACCAGCTCCGGCCCTTCAGGGCCAGCGTTCTGCAGGTTTTACGTGTTTCCCTGCTGCAACACACCAGGGGCCTGTTGCACAAAACCAAGACAAGGGATTAAGCCGGGAAATGCTGGTTATCCTGGAACCACTTATCCGTGATCCGGTTGCACAAAGGCAGGATAGGGAGAGTAGGATATGTTATGGGACAAGTTACCATGGAGATTTATTCTGTGGAGCTAGCCTGCTCCAGACCAGGCTAAGTTCCAGGATTTATCTAATCTCATCCTATATTACAGTGAGCAGGCACCACGATGGAAACGATTATTCATTTCACTGCCCGCTACACATTTTTATGACATTAAACCAGAACCACTGTTATTTGAACACTTGTGATCATTAATTGCAATATTTTTGATACTTTTTAGATGGTTTTTGTCATTTGATAATTAAACACTTTCTCCATTGACATATGTAAGCCTATATACAGTCGCATAAAAAATTATTAGCCTGGTAAACTAAAGGTACATTTGTTTGGAAAAACAATGATAAATGAAAAGGCTCATAAGAGTTTAATGTAAGAGCTGATATCTACGCATTTTAAATGGTTTTCTTGATAATAACCTAAATCCCTGAAGTGGTGTTTCTAACTTTTACTAATTATACAAGTTTAAATCCAGCCATTTGATTGGATACAAGTCCTTCAAACCAAATGTGGATTGGAAAATGCAGAAATTCAGCCTGCAATTGGTCAGTTTTTTGCATAATGAGCTGAAAACTGCTTCAGCTGGGTGCACCAACATGCACCAGTATTCAGTGTCTGGCATTCTGTGAATAGTAATATAGGGGGTTGTGGCTTCTGCAGATTGACATCCATCACATTACTGGATAAATTCAAGAAGTCATGCTCACTGCTGTGAAAGCATTTTCTTTTCACTCCTGTTGGGCACCTGCGGGAGATTTTACTGTGATGAGGGTGCAATGCACCAATGACATTGTGTCAATGTAATACAAAGCAATGAGTCTAATGTTAACACTTGTCCTGTCATTAATTTCTCTGACCGCCAATCTTATAAAACATCATATGATGACACATGACAGGTTTATTATCCAGACACATTTACATAATTCCACTCACATCTGCATCAGTTTTCCTGCAGTTTCAGCGGATTGATAATCAGAGGACAACCACGTTTTCTGAGATGTTAATTATGTGGATTGTGTTGGTTGAAGCGGAGTAGTGAGCGTGTATCTGTGCACAACAAACACATTCAGGCAGTGTGTAATACTTTGATGATGACCGCCGTCTCTACAACACATTCTGTTTTTCTTTCTGATGGATAATATTGAAAGTATGTCCATAGATCATTTTGTCGTTTCCAACCACCGAGCCCCTTTGTTGGCGCTGCCGCCGTGCCATCAATGAACAATAAAGTCAACAGTCTGTGTGTGTGTGACTGGACCGCAGGTGCTTCACAGAATGTGTGCTGCATGCAGGTGGTGGGCGTGGCCAAACAAGGAGCGGGTGCAGCAGCATTGCTGATACTTCTTAGCTTTTGACAGAACGATTACAGCACAAAAGGCAGAAATGTCAGACCACCCACCAACATTTTCATCCAGTCCCGTCTCGTCAACGAAAACTCACACACGTCTCGTCATGTTTGTGTCATCAAAGAGCCACGTTTAGCTCGTCACTGTCTCGTTATCGTCATGAAAAAAGGGGGGTCAACGAAATAATGTATAATGTAATATATGTATTAAAATGTATTTTTCAAACAAACAAACAAACAAAGTAAAGTTTTAGAAATAAATAAATAAGCTTTTTGTTGCTCCTGGGGCCTGTTTCAGAAAAGAGGTTTAACAAACTCTGAGTTGAAATCTGAACTCTGAGTTGATTAACTCTGAACGTTCATAATCTGAGTTTTGGGTTTCAGGAGAGGTGGTAACACTTAGTTTAAGCGAGTAGAGCGCACTCAGGAGTAGATGAAAAGACTTCATCAATCGAACACAGATAAGAGGAGCTGGATAGCACATTTCTTTTGTTACTCAGGGGAACCAATCAAAAGTCTGATGCATACAGTTTCCCACCAGTGGAACGAGGACTGTTAATGACTGCATGTAGTGAGGATGAACAAATACTGACAAAAACAGGCAGCACCGTAACGGCTGCCAGAAAGAACGGGAGCAGGCGGGACAAAATATTGCTGTGATGAAAAATCTGATTATGGTTTATTTAAGGAATTAAATCTCTTTTATGACGTACTTTCTGTGTTTCCTTATATATCTGTTGCTTTCTATATTTATGCTTTACCTTTAATTGGTGGAACCCAGCAAAGGTCAAATGTACTGGGCAGCAAATAAAGATGAAGTATAGAAATATAATCCAGACGGGTATGATGATGGAGCATGGGGTTTGTCTAAAACCCGAATACTAATCTCTCTGGCAGCATAAATATTAAGGCAAAACCAAAATGTTTGTACATGTTTGTAAGTCTTCAAACATGCTCCACTGCATATATTCACATTGTTTTGAATTCTTGTATTAGCCAATAGCAAAAAGGCAGAAGCCCGGAAATGATTTAGGGTCCACTGCCACTGACAGAGGCTGAGGACGTGTCACTAAGTCAATGCACTGGATGTCCTGTGGATGAAGGTATCGGAGGAAGCTCTTCTGATACAGCTGTATGGTACCTCAGGAAATCAGTTCCTTGTGAAAGCCGGTAAATTTACGGTAATATCGTATGTTCATTATATGCACTGTCCCATTCAAATGAACGATTAAATTAAAATTAAGTAAGTCATTCACATGACTAGGCTATGTGCATGTGGCCAGTGTTGGTTCAGTTTCACCCACTCATCAGATTTGCATAATAATCTTAAATTAGCCTATATGATAGTATAATCTCTAATACTTTACCTCATGTAGGCCTATATACATGAAGATTATTTGAAAGCCTCTGTTATTAAAATAATTATTAAAATGGATGGACCCTGAAATAAACTAAAATGTAACTTTGCAGTTAATGATGGGGATCTGTAGGTAGGCTATTCCTGAAGTTAATGCATCCATCCATCCATTTTCTGTACCGCTTAATCCATGCAGGGTCGCGGGTGGGCTGGAGCCTATCCCAGCAATTATC
>JBBBVU010000016.1:26502091-26516095 GCA_037177055.1 Atherinosoma microstoma
CATATTTTCCAGGTCAAAATAGAGGTCTCCATTGATCATTACAATGTAGTGATATTGATCCAGATGAGGTGGCTCGGCAATCTGGGTAGGATGCCTCCCGGACGCCTCCCTGGTGAGGTATTGTGGGCACGTCCCACCAGGATGAAACCTCGGGGCAGTCCCAGGACACGCTGGAGGGATTACATCTCTCCGATGGCCTGGGAGCACCTCGGGATCCCCCCGGATGAGCTGGCTAATCTGTCTGGGGAGAGGGAAGTGTGGGCTTCCCTGCTTAGGCTGCTGCCCCTGCGTCTCCCCCAAGTGGCAGAGGATGGATGGATGGACGGATTATGGTCTGTGGCCAGAGGTCCCATGACAGCATGAACATGAAGATGGACCTTATATTGTGGGGACATTCTTCATTGACTTTGGGGATGTCTGCTAAGCCTTTTCTTTCTAAAAACATTCTTATTTCAGGGCTTAACAGGTAGGAGTTGCAGACATTTAAATGGGATGAATATTCATAGTTTTATGAAAGTATTGCTTTATTTTTCAGGCATATGTTATTCATGCATCATATCTACTGGATTCAACCCCCCCCAAAGAAAAATAGCATGTGTGTCCTTATGCTAGTTTATTACTGTCATGGGTTGTTCAGCATTCTTTTATCTAATCACAAAGTTAGCATGAAGTGGGAGCAACTCAAAGTGACTTTTTCTTCTTTTTTTATTTACTTGTCTCCCTTTTTGTCTTCCTGGCTTTTTGAGGCTGTGGAATATAAAGTACTGTGTTATTGTCACATGTTGGCAATTCCCCAACTAATGACCATAAACTGTTGTTATGCAAACTCGATTAAGTTCCGTCTCTGCATCGGTGCAAAATCATTCAAGTTGCGTTGCATCTGAGAATCAAGAAATTTCCACACCTCTTGCTGCTTTGCCTATTTACATCTTAAATTTTTCCTTTTATGCTTTAAAACCCTTAGCAAAGCGTTCTGGTTCTTCGCGATGAAAAGTTAGCGGTGCTAACCACCACACCACCGTGCAGCCCCCATCTTCATGAAGTCTCACTCTAGTATTCATTTTGGTAAATCAGGCCTAAACTGAGATGATGTTGGTCTCACATCCACATTTTATAGTTAACTGGAACTTTGTGATACAAGAAAAAGTACACATAATTTTGCAGCTACAAAAGTAAACACTCATCGATCAAAATATTCCTCCTCCAGTTCCCTCTGTGCTCCATGTGGAACAAATAAACGTTACTGGAGAATAACATGGCTCCTCTCACACAAAGTTAAATGTGTTGCCTTGTCTGAATCATGCAATCGCTCAATATAAGTGTAGTTTGAAAGCAAACAAGGAGGACACAGACTTACAAGCAGCTATAAAACAAATAGCGTAAGCAAAACAGGAGAGAAAGTGGGAGTAGGATGGATTTACTCTGAAATAAAGTTGGTTTTCTGAGGAAAAAAACTTGCATCAATTGTGAATCTGAAACTTTAACAAGCCATCAGCAGGATGGACCACTTGGCCACTGATATCATGGGCTCTTTAGATACACAGGATGCAGCATAGCTCAAGAAATGATCAGGAATCAGACCAGGAATGCAATGAGGGTGAAAGGACACAGCTCATCTTTTTTCATGGTGGGTGTACATCATGTGTGGAGACCTGGAAAAAAAAGCATAAATGAATTAAAGAAAAGTCCCAGGCCTGTTTAATGGAGGCATTGCAGCAGTGAGCAGGCAGAGGTAAGCACTGTTGATATGAGCTGCTGGAGCTAGTACCAAGAAAAAGAAACTTTGCTACTGCTTCCATTTGTTGTCTTGCAAAGTCCCTTCATTAGCATTTGTGTCCTCTGCTTATGACTAATGCCTCCCTCAGTGTTCTGTTTATATTCTGCAGAAGAGCAGGGGCCCTCTGAGTAGCAATAACCCAGGCCCATGTCGGTCCATCTTCCACAGATCTCTTTCCCATAGGCTTAATTTCTTCAGAGATGTCATAAAGGAGAACACATGAGATGAACCAGAAATGTATGTGAATTATTAATTTCTTCAGTCCCTGGAGGTAGCATGTTTCTATACGTGTGTGTCTGTGTGTGTGAATGCATGAGCATATTCGCACACTCCTGGCTATTGCTTTGAACTTCATAAAGGTTGATTCACAATTTATGTTGCCAGCTCCTTTGGCACTGAAAAGTTATTGCAAAAAGTCAAAACGAAGGCTGCAGTGATAGTGAAGTGGCTGAAATGTGCGGCCACCATTACTTGTTCAGGGATTGATGCTTTATGGAGATTAACACAGATTTATCTACAAAATCTGAAGAATTTAAGGACAAATTGAGGTTGACAGATCTGCATATACAGACAGGCTCATACAATAAAAATAAATAACAAAATGCTTCCTGTACGCTGGAATAACCACCATAAGCAAAGTGATGTAGTTTAAAGCAGCTGTGTCATTACCACATTATGAAGTTACATCTACAATATATTTACACTGATCCTTTATAAGTAGTTTAAATGAAAGATAAAGATTTGTCAACGGTCTACATATTAGGATGAGCATTTCAAGTCAATACTGTTAAAAATCACTGAGAATTATTCTACCATTCTTTGAATGACCCACAGCAGGTGTTCAGTGTTAGCTAACATTGCTAGCATGGTTATGTATGTATGCTGTAGATTTTCCATTTAGTCCTCACTGTTCAGTTTATGTGGGAAAAAAACTTCTGATGTTGTCATTAGTATGTCTCTGTCATGTCTGTGGTCTGAAGAAGAGCTCTGAGTATTTTCTATTTAAGTTCGTTATTAGACGCGGTGGTTACTCAGCTATAAATTCTGTCCATGAATCTGTGGTGAGAAAAAAGCTTTTTAACCTTGAGTGTTCAGCTCACCTGCAGTATTATACAGTTTCCTCAGTCATGTGCTGATGGTTTCTCTTGATGGGACTGTACACTACTTCCATTAAACTTTGAAAAGCTTCAGCAAAGTTGATGGAAGCATGTCTTTAGCTATCATCTTTGTGATGAAGTATTTTCTCTTCATGTCCAACATCAAACTTCATCTGGTGCCAAAGCTGCCACCGACTGCGGATTTGTAGACGGACCTTCTGTTTTATGCTTCACTTTTAAATGAGTGATCACGTCGCCGTAAACTTACGTTAGTTTAACCTGGCAGACGTTGTAGTGGACCTTGTATTCATTTATTTTCATGAAGGGGTTCCTAGAATAACTTTTTGTTTCTTGTCATCTTTGGTTCTGCATGTTTCTGATATTTGTTATCCATTAGCATCAAACATCAGATCTACCAGAGCTTAACAATTGCAAAGCATTCTTAGGTTATTTTTTCCTGGCAGCTGGCAAACAGCTTGGTAAAGTGACACCATCTTGTGTTGGAAGGAAAACATTACTACCTTGCACTGATGAAAATGAGACTGTTGCATATCGAGATAATCAAATTAACTATTCTATAAAACTACAAAAATCATTATTTATCCCTTGTATATCAGCTTCAGCCATTTCATTGCTTTTGTGTGGATCTCGTGCTTATCCACAACAGTACTCTCACAATTCTGTGCGTTGATGTCAGTGCACATTCTCATTTAGATGGTGGTGAATAGAGGCTTAGGTGAACACTGAGATGTAGTCAGAGTGCAGAAGCTTCAGCTGCAGCTCAAACACCAGCAGTGCTGACTCCTGAAACTGGCCTAGGTGGAGATAAAATGGTGAAGTTATACAGAGGTGCTATTTATTCATCTTTTGAATTCCTCTGAACAGCTGATCAGAAGCCTGATTAATTCTTTACACTCATGCCATGTTAAAAGTGATTCATATGTTACTGCATCCAACCAGAAAAACACCAGCAGCTCGATCCACACAACAGCAACACAATCAATTGCCACCAGACTTATGGAAAGCAGAGAATGTGTTAAAGGGAGCTGTTGCGTTGTTTATAGCTTATAATGCCCCCTTAGTTCATAATAGATTAAATCAGATCCTGGTGATGACATACAAGAACTATCAGTTTTCTACCTGACCAAGATGAAAACTTTCAGCCCATCTGCAGATGACACATAATGTGATAGTGCCACAAACTAAAGCTCTCCCTTACAGAGATTATTGTGACTATCGTGTTGAAAGTAACAGAAAATAATTCACGGCTCAGTTTTCATTTGCTTCAATAAAACTATGGTCATTTTATACTTATTTCTTGACTCACTATGAGACTGGGCTATTCAGTCATGGGTAACACATTTGAAAAGCTCTAACAATAAACTCCCTGTGTATTGGAACATCACCTCAAAAGCCATGCGTTTGTTATTTTGCTGAAGAAAAGATTTTATTCAACAAAGAGATCATTTTTTATCACATACCCCAACAGTAAATAGTTTATCTTAACCTTTGCAATATTATCAAATTTTAGACATGCAAGCTGAAGTGGAGAGATGAAGGAAGAGGAATTACTTGATTAAAAACAATCCTGCTTTTTGAATGAAATGATGAATAATGTTAACCAGACACTTACCAAACAAAGATGTGTTCAAATCAAAAATTTTAAAGGTTGATCTTTTGGCTGCTGAAAACTCAAATACACAGCCCTTCCCAAAATGAGCTACACTCTAATATTTGGTTGGACCTCGTTAAGCTTTGATTAGCTTCTGCAGTGTTGAGAGATATTTTCCGTCCAGTGTTGCATTCATTTTTCTCCCAGGTCTCATGTTGGGAGAGTCCGACCACCAGCACATCTCAAAGATTCTCCATGGGGTTCAGGGTCTGGACTCTTTGGTGGCCAATCCATATGTGAAAATGATATCTCATGCTCCCTGAACCACTCTCTCACAATCTGAGCCCCATGAATCCTGAACCTAGACCAGGTTAGGCAGGCTCTTACTTATTTGCTTAGTTAAATCCAGGATGTGACTTTGTTAGTTTTGGACAGGTAGTTTATGACCAATTAGTATCTGAATTAATTCAGAACAGCTAGAACAATTTAGTGCGCTGCAACTAAGAGGCAATACAAAGTATAATATCCCTTCCTGATAGTTCCAGAGCTGTTAAGGCAACCAAATGGTACAAAGTAGAGGCTTAGAACTGTTAATGTTCACAGCAAGATATTTTTTACTTAAGGAGCTATATGCATGCTTGAATGCAACCATTTATCATAAGCATTGGCAATCCAATCAATTTTTCAACAGAGAAAGGAGAAACAAAATCCATGAACTCTGGAGTCAATGAAGTCAATGAACTCTGACCTTTTCATCAATCTCCAACCACCCATGCTAATCAGACTGCTACACCAACATCAACAAAGAGGCTAAGCACAACAAAGGAAAGTGCACAGTCATGTGGTCAGAACTGTTCAAAAGATTCACAAAATCCCAAACAGATTAGGGAAAAAAGCAGGGGGGGGGGGCAGGAATAAAGGGCTGGGTGTGAATGAGTGATAAGGAGCACAGGAAGGCAGAGGCTGTGCAGAGACATCACTTATCTGCTACTGACGCTGTGTTCACCTCTGCCAAATAGATCTGTCAGACCAGAGCTTCTCAAGGCTCCTGAAGGAAAACTCGATAAAAAAGCCAACCCGGGCGTCTCCCAGTTTCTCGGGCCAAAGTAAATGGGCGCTGAGCATGACATTATTGATAGACCATAAACTAGCACTGCTGCTGCTTTTCAGTGTCACTTACTGCTGTCAGAGCAGTCTATGCCACTGTCACTTCCTGTCACTGCGCTGGGATTGTTCCTGCTATCAGGAAATGCAGCAGAACTCACAAAGTCAGCAAGTATGCAGTCAGGTTGAAGCAGGAACAGGTGTTATTGTTTGGCTTTTTTTTCTTCTTTTTCTTCTTCCTCTTTTTTGGTTGCTGGCTTTACAGAATAGGCAACAACACCAGCTACGAGTGAACTCTTTGCAGGAGCAGCCAAATGCTCTTCTTCACCCCAACAGGACTTGATGTAACATGGAAATGTGCCTTTTTAAGGGGAGACTAAATGAGTCTAAATCTCTCAACTGAATGTTTAACTTCATCTATAAAACATACCAAAGCATTGACATGAATTTATTTGAACATATGAGTAATAACAAAATTATTGAATTGAATGGCTTCTTCTTTTGTGTGTGCTCGAACTTTTTACAAAGGCTTCATTAAATTTTATAATTATTGCTTACACTTGTTAACAGATGTGATAGAGGAGTAAAGAGCCTCCAACCCCAAATAAAAAAACAAAGTTGAACCTGAAAAAGATTATTATATTAATCTCAGTCTTTCTCAGCAGGTACCCCTGGCTTTGAGTTGTGCTGCTTGTTGATCACTCTTTCCTGTCCTCTCCACCCCTAACCGGTCCAGACAGCCCTGGATTGCGTGCTGCTGAAGGTTTTCCTTCCTATTAAAAAGGAAATTTCCTCTCCACTGTCGCCTCCTGCAGTTAAGGATGGAGGATTGAATCAAAGAGAAGATTTGATGCAACCTGTTGGTTTCCATAGCTCGGGTCATTATTTTTATGGATTGGTCTTATGGTTTATTATAAATGGGACTAATGTGGAATCATATGATGGATTTGTTTTAATTGGATTATAATAAGACTGTTTCTGTAAAGTGACTTGAGATGACTTTGTTGTGAACTGGCACAATATAAATGAAGTTGCATTTAATTGAAATTGAATTTAATCAAAGAAAGCAAGGCACTTCATGTTATATATGATATAGAAATGGTGTCAAAACATAGTTTGTCCAAAACTTAACTGTCATCACAGATTTTACCACATGTATACATCACATTTCTGAAAAACAGATAAATCATCCCATTTTCTAATAAGACTACCATACCGAATCTGGTTATTAAAATGAATCTCAGTCTGTTAATATCATGTCAGCATCTAGCCTTTTTGCTTTTTGCATATTGGTATTGGCATCCTTCCCAGAATCCAGTATCGGCCTGGCTATCAAAAGAAATACTGCTATAGAAAAATCTAAAATAAGCTCAGAAGAAATCATAGAAAATCAGCTTCAACCAGTGGCAGAGCACCACAGGATAGAGGCTGACCTACAGCACGGCTCAAAAAAAGCACAATTTGAATGTCTTACTACAGCGTAGACTCAACATGTGGCAGTAGAAAAGGTCAAGTTCCATATCAAATGAAGGTTCAGTGATCACACAAACACATTTCTGGCTTCTCTTTGGTGAGCTCAGTGAACTCTTTGTTATTCCTGCTCCCTGTCTTTTCAAGCAAACTAGACACATGCTTTGTTTTTCTGAAGACGTCATCTGAATGCTTGTTAAGGTTCTTTCTTGCTGCAGCACCACAACTTTGTTTCATTACAACCTCGCTAATTTGCTCCTGCTTTTTTGAGATGAAATTATTCACGCAAGAAGGACCCTCGCAAATTGGACTCTCACCACTCCCTGCGGCGGCTTCTTCATTTGAGCGTTCCTTTCTGTGCAGTACGCAACACCTGATTAAACTGCCAACACAAAAAGTGTCATTAGACTCCAGAGCTTGATGCTGCTACGCTGAGCACCCCATGCACTCACTCTACCTCTGCACAAAAACACTGACGGCAAAAAGCAAGAGAAAGAAAATCTGTTGCTCCAACAATACTTTGAATAAGACTTATTTTGATCCAAACAGGCTTCCCTGTGGGCAGCAGGGGCCGTCGTATTTACAGCCAGGTCAGTGTCTCCTCTCGATGGGAAGCCCTGCACTGCTCAGCATCCTCTCCTCATTAAGATCTGACTCTTTGATCGATGAATGTTGAATAAACTCATCTCTCTGCAGCGTCGACCCCATTGCTTTAGTCTGCAGACACAATCAAGTAAAACTGGCTGACAAATAAATTCACCAGTTTAACAAATAAGCTGAGACCCAGTGAGATGCAAATATAGCTGAAGTCCTGCATTTGTATTACCCGCAAGTAAGAATAGTCAACAAGCTACCTGTGATGAACATTTACCACCTCGCAGTCAATGTTATTCACCCTTAAAAACAGCAAATCCACAGAGCGCTGAAGCACATAAAGATGCTGAAAGAAGGGAAGCTGGGAAAATTGAAAGATCGATTAAAGGTATACTTCTGTTTATCGTTATGTATAAACTGATACATTTACAATCAGAGCTATGCAGCATGTTAAAGGCCTTACTCCTTCATGGAAACCAGATGAAAATCAAGCACGTTATTAAGGTTCAATTTAAAAGATTTAAAGTGTACTGTATTTGTCATAAATGTACAACATTCAATCTCTATTTTGTGACATACATGAGTTTTACTGGCCCTAATACAAAGACGGGTTAGATTTTGAATTTCCAAGAAAAGCAAAGAAGCTCTGCCGCTCATTAAAGCTGCCAAGCAGTCAAATGAGAAAAAAAAAGGGGGAAAAAAAATCTATAAAACCCACTAATATCACACAAGCATTAAAACAATAAGCTTTAGGCATTTCTTTTTCCAGCTGGGATTTATTCATTTTCACTTCAATCGCTTTAACGTACCCGGCCGGGACCAGCTGGCTGTCAGGAAATCCAGAGCTCATGAAGCACACACTTCCTGCTGGAGTCCAGGTCGGTCTCTCATTAAGGCTTTCTGTCAGTCTTTCCGTCTGGTGTGATTAGGAAATGTTTCTTGTGTCACTCCAGGAGATTATCATATTGTGCTTTTTTTCGATCCCCAAATAAACTTTCCATGACATCATCTGTATCAGACATGCAAAGAAAATCCTTGATGCAGACCAACAGGAGGCGCTACTGCCTAGAACTGCACTGAGGCAATCTGAACAAAGGAAAAACAACACCCCGCTCAATAAGAAATGAACATTAAAGGGCCAAGTTTTCATCAAATATGCAGTAGCATAACATTGCAATCACGGCCATTAAAGTGTAGCCTTTAAAAGTTTCAAGGTTCCACAGATGTCTGAGACCTCAGAAAAGAAGCAACTGATCCCCTTTAAATGAAGATGCATGTGACCCACTGATGTAAAACTACTGTGTGTGGCTCACATAAACCTGTCATCTCAAAGGCAGACTGCTTCCCCCATTGGATCCTGCAGCAAGCTGAGATAATGGAAAATTGCAGCCCTGAATTTTTATTAATTCATACGTCTGTTATTATCATCTGTTCATTAGTGGAAGGACTCCAGAGTGCATTCTGACCCACTTCCACTCACTTTGGCAAAGCAGCTGCTCAGATTGCCGGCACCACATTTCTTTCCTTATGTGGACCATGTCCAGAGCGTCTCCACCGAACCCGAGACAGAAATGCATATATGAGATGTTTCATCTGCTGGAGATAGGGACAAAGGATGACAAAGACAACAAGGCTGTCCAGAAAGACAAACTCAGGTCGTAAAATTTGTGACTACTCATGTTTCTGATTTCTTTTCACTCTCTTACATCAAATCCAATTATTTCAGCCAGGAGTCTTTCCTGTCTGTTGCTTTTGATTGCCCTCTGTTTTAAGCGCCATGGCAACAAAGGTCAAATATAAAGAATAGAAAAAAGAATTTCAAATCTTAATAAAGGACAAAAACAATCTCCACTCTCATTTTTTGCTGCTAGCCATTTGGGTGCTCTAGGCACAACTGCTTAGTGGTGCCCCTCTCCCCCTCTCGAATGCCCCCCAAAACTAAGATTTCCATATTTACCTCTACAGCTGTCTTAATTTCTAAAGTAAATTCTCCGTATTAACGCTCAGTTTAATTTACTACCCTCTGAAGTCATTACGGGCCAAACTGTCCAATTCCAAAGAACTTCTATAAAACTTAACACATTTATATCTTTTCTGCTTTTTTCTGCCATGAATTTCTTGGAAAACCTTCAGCCCTGCTCAAAACTACCAAAATTTCAAAGAATTGAGGGATTTTAGAACCGAGTTTGATTATTTGATGTCCCTGTTGTTGTTGTCCTCACTTTTTAGGACCAAAATGTCCCCTTAAGTTACATTAAATAAAAAAAATGTAATCTAATAGCAATTTTAAAATATGATGATGCATTTTGTAATCTTAGGGTTTCATTTTCTAGATAAATTGTATAATTTGTGATTTGTACTGTTCACCACTAAAATTAGCTCCACCACAGGCCTGAACATAAAATACTGATAGAAAAATTTAAAGATTAATTCTAAAATTAATGAAGATACCTTTTTTTTTAGAAGAATTGTCCCATATGGACTAACATAGCCAAGATGACGCCCAGACCTAGAAAAAAAATGTGCCCAAATGGACAAAGAATGTCCATAATGATCCAGATTCAGATCAATGTCAGCAGCAGTTTCACCAAAATATACTGTCAGATAAGAAAGTAAAATCTTCATAAAATAACAAAGATGCTTTTGAATTAACAATGCTACCAAAATATAAATAAATTTACTCCCACCATAATAATTTACAGAGCGTCATTGAACTTATCAGAAATCACAAACCTGTCAATTAAAGTGTTGCATCTTATTCGAGTTAAGGAGGGCGGTTTCTGTTCATTTCTGTGTGGAAAGTAGACGAGGAGATACGGAGCTGATCTTCCATCTGTAAGCTTCAGCAGCTGGATCACCCTTCTCCATTCAGAACGCTACAATATATTTAAATATGCTGTGATTATGATCATAATTGATGATTAGCCTCATTTTTTTGTGTGATGCACATGGTGGGAGCAGCCGCTCTTTATAAAATATATCCTGGTGATGACATTTTCTCCATAATAAAGCCTCAGATAATGAATGCTTCACATTAACACTCTGGTCAAAATGAAGCAAAAACCAGTGGCAGCATAACTGTTATCTCTGATCTCTGCTTAACCTGGGAATTAAACTCAATCTAATGAGGAATTCTGATTAATGAGAAACACATGATGTGTGAAGCTCCACCGGAGTCGTGTCCTGCTCCACAGGAGGGTAAGGACTCTGTATGTGTGTGTGCACAAACTAGAATTAGTGCTTACTGATCTTAGAAAGTGACCATAACATCTGTGGATTTGTATTTTCTGGATCTTTGCTGTGCTGTGTGTTTAGACAAAAGCAGAAGAGAAGTTGTGGAGCTCTATCATTGGGAAACCGACTAAACAATTTTGTTTTTAACTTCAGTAAATTGTAAGGAACATCCAACCCTAATATTGATTTAAGTAACATCACTGCTTGCTTGCTTCCTTGCTGTAAAGTAGCTTTAGCAAACTGGAGCTCTGTGTTTGCCCAATCAGCACAACCTCGTGCACCACAGTGGGGCACGAGGTTGTGCGTTCGGGGCTGT
Organism: Atherinosoma microstoma; assembly: GCA_037177055.1. NCBI lineage: Eukaryota > Metazoa > Chordata > Actinopteri > Atheriniformes > Atherinidae > Atherinosoma > Atherinosoma microstoma. Next base: position 26,513,296 of record JBBBVU010000016.1, read on the forward strand.
GGGGAACACTGCTCTGAGGGCAATAACTCATGTTGCCCCATGGATGGTAAAAATTGTGTAAAATCAATGTTTTTCTGTTAGTTATATTTCATTTGAGGAAAACCCCATTTCTAAATTGAATGCATGCTGTGAAGCCAGAGAGTCAGAGTTTACAGGCTGTTAACTGCTCTTCCCTTCAAGGTATTATATTACATTAACGTTACGTCTGAGAGTCACGTGTTGTAAGGAGAGAACCAGATGCAGAGGCAACCCAAACTGAAGGCCTTTAAACCTAATCAGTGTTGGCATTGCTAGTGGATGAATGTTACGGTGGTGGTCGGAGAGGCCGTTGCCGAGGATTGGCTGTCACGTTTCCACGAGTCTGCCCAAACGCAGCTGTGGCTATTTATGTAGCTTACCATCATAGGGTGTGAATGAGAACTGGATGAATAATAGATCCAGTATAAACTCTTTGAATGCCGTCAGCAATAAAGTGAAAAATAAATCTAATCCATTATTATTATTATTATTTAAAAAAAAGAAACGAATGAAACAGGACAGTTGTGTTTATTTTCAACCTTTCAACTTTTTCTACCTGTAATTTAAACCCTCTTGTTCACAAAACCAGACTAATAATGGATTTAAGGTGAAACACTAATAGTTAGAAATGATTTAGTTGCTGAAGGTGATCAATGATCTGTGTTCATAGCAGTCAGGTAGGGGAAGAAAACAACTGAGGGCATAAATTCCTCATTTCTCCTCTGTTTTATTGTAACTCCAATTTAGTCAGGCACTATAACAGACAACATTTTTGACACTGGGACTCCATTTTCTAAGGTTCCTGGATGTCCCAAGACACCAAGAATATGAAGACGACCCTGATCATTTTGGATCAATTCTTCATTTTGTTTGGGGATGTCTTTTTCCCCCTTTCTCTTAAAATTGAAAATAATCAGGGCTGAACTGAGATGAGACAACACGATGATCTGGTAGCAAATGAAGAGAACTGAAGAGACTAGAACTACCAGGAATGATGAAACACAGGTGTGGAGCAATGGGTAGACATAGCCCATATAGTCCAAGTTACTAATCTGCAATAAAAGAACAATTTTAGAAAGAATCAAACAAAGTGCCACATATAGCAAACAGGAGTTTAATTACAGAAGAATAAAATCCAGACTATGACTTAAAGGTAGCATTTTTTTACTATATTGCTTAAAATCCCCTTCACACCCCCATTACAACCAATTAAATAAATGCTCAGACACAAAAATTCAATCACAACGCCCCCCTACATAACCTCCCTTACAGAAAAGCCACATGTGCAAACATGTGGGTTTGGAATGTTTTCTTGTGATTGCGGTGGGCACATGTGATTCCCTTCTGAAGAACATGGGAATCACATGTGGTTCATATATGATTAATTTGTGTATCACATGTGGATCCCATGTGGTTGACACATGTAGTTCACATGTGTCAACCACATGTGATTGCCATGTTCTTCACATGTGGGTCACATGAAAATGTTCCAAAACCACATCTCAACATGTGGTCCACATATTTGCGCGTAGCCTCAAGTTTACGACCTCATTTGGTCACATGTGGGTCACATGTGGAGTTCATGTGATTTTTCTGTAAGGACTGACATACACATGTCGTCAACTTTACTTCTTGTCTCTGATTTTGAACATGCAGATGTGTGTGAGAGAAATGTGACCTGGATAATATGAAATGGTAGATGATATGCCACAAATGCACCTGCACAACCCAAAGAAGAAGAAGAGAAGTATGAAGCGTCTATTGTCTAAAACCACTGCCATGGACCATGCATGACACTCTCCCAGAGATGTGTATGAAAGTGGAGGTAAACTGTTTTGTAGTGCTACAACATTGTGGAGGAAGACGAATTAAAGAGAAACATTTTTCTACAAAACACCTCCAAAGAACGTCTGTGGTGAGAGAACAGACGAGATGAATCACCACGATGCAGGAGGTTACAGCATCCAGATCTGCTGCAGATCATTAAAGGATGTTATTTCTGTCGTTCTTGCTACAATAATTACAGTAATTTACAGCTTCACCCTGCTGACCGATGAACTCTCCCAGTGTGCTTATTTCAATAAATGATGTTAGAATATCTTTTAATACTATTATAACAAATATAATAAATAATGTTTGAAATTTTGGATACTTTTCACAGAAGCTGCTGCAAAATCACAAATTTTAGATCCAAACCATCACAAACATTTGTGAAATCCTTGACAAGTGGTTAATCAAAAAAATAATTTGGGGGAAAATGATGCACAAAGCTGGGTGACAGGCGAGGGGGGGAAAACACATTGATTTTCTTTTTATAACAAAAAGTTTTAACTATTCATTTAAAAAGTTCTGGATTTGATGTTTCTGTTTTTAGTTCTTTTGTCTGTCCCCATCTGTACGTCTGCATCCTTGATATTTATTCTGGGATTCCACTTAAATAGATTTGTGTGATTCATATTTTATCCCTGTCCTTTTCTCAGCCGCTGGATTCAGCTTCTGTCTGAAACATGTCACTTTAGCTCCCATCTCTCTTTAATAGTTAATTCAACAACAAGACTGTAGTTTGACAGTCAGCTCGGTACAAGAGCAGCAGAAAGAGCAGAACAGTCTGAAACCTTGGCTCAGGGCTCACAGGGATTAAATTTACATGTGTATACCTCTTTGTCTAAAGCGCCACCATTTTTAACATTTTAACATTATTTGAGAGAAAATAAGAAAATTGCATAATAGCTAACATTTAAGACACAGACTAGAAAGCCAGTTCTCCTCTTGTTGATACAAT
>JBBBVU010000016.1:26522178-26541704 GCA_037177055.1 Atherinosoma microstoma
GACACCTGCAACTTGTAAAAATGGTGTTTAGCACATTCAGACCATCTAAACACTTTAAAATAAACTGGAAACTTCTTTTTAGGGGAAATTTGTCTGGGGCTGTCTCATTGAGACAGATGTGCTTTGGTGAAACTAAAACTCCTTCCTACTCCATCACAAAGGACCAACAAGTTTTTCAGATTTTTCCATCCCGCTTTGATCACAGTCAGACATCACATAGATGCAAGGACTTCTTCTTCTTTTCTTGCCGGTGGGCGAACAGCGTTATGGTACGTTACCACCTCCAACTGGTAAGGAGTGTGGACCAGAGAGTCAAATTCAACAGCTGAGTGGTTCATTATGTGACATATCAAGCGGGTCATTCTGCATCCATCCTCTAAATGTAAGGCTGGAAAAGTGTCAGAATCGTCATTAATAAGGAGAATTAAATGGTTTTGGGGGGATTCGGTCCACCTCTGTCACAAAGCACCTACATGCTCAAAATCAGCTTCTCTCATCGAAATAAGGCCAACTTCAGATTTTCAAAAATAGCACCAGTGATAACTTGTTTAAATGTGTGTTTCAATGTGTTAAAAAAAAATTAACGCGTTAATTCCACAGATTAATCGCTTTCATGTTGACAGACCTAGTAAAAACGTCAAATCTTATCTGAAAAACAAGAGAAATAAATGAATCAATAAATTAATAAAAAGCAGTCTTAAAAGCAGGCTCATTGATCAGTCCCTTGCTTTATCTGTTTGTGTTAAGTTTAACTAACACAGGAACAAATGGATTTCTGAATCTGTTAAACCTGCATGGAGGGACTCTACTTTTCCTTCCTGAGGGCAGCAGCTCACACTTTTTGCAGGACGTGGGTCATGTTATTAATTATCTTTTGGCTTGTCTACGAAAGGCCTGTTGGATGTGTTTATGGACACGTGTTCTTCAACCCAAACGATTTCCCATGCAGTGTTAAATAGACAGCAGTTTATTTTTCCGTTGTGCAGCGAGGTTACAAATCCAGGCAGTGATGCTGGGTCTTATAAGGCTGATGAGTAAACTTTGTCTGGCTGAAAAAAATGACTGCTATGGATACTATTGTTTTATTGCTTTTGATGTAGCTGTTACAATCAGAAACAGAAGCAAGAATATTCATGGGAGATGATTAGGGGAGAAAAGAAGCAAAGCCAGAGAGAAAGTGGAGGTAGATGCGGAAAGAAGAGAAAACAAAGAGGGAGGAGACTGGTGAGGGAAGTTGTTTGGAAAGAGGAAAACATATGAGTTAATGAGATGAAACGAGACAGACATGGTGAAGTTTAACGTGACATTAGTCTAGTTTAGATTTATGAATGTATTATTATTATTATTAAGTTGTAAAGATACAAGGTCATTTAAGTTTAGCCTTTAAAGACAGAAGTGCAAAAAAGGGAGCTGGTTTCAACAACCCAGAGAGAGATCGATGCACGCAAGGCTGGCTACAGCGGAACCACAAAATAAGCTGTAACTCAAACTGGGGATGGGCTCTACACTGTCCCTGAGCTAGAGTCTGTAATCCATAATCAGACACCGACACACACAATGAGCTTGTACTGGCCAAACACTGCAGGCTTTTTGTTAGTTTGATCAGCATATCGTAGGTTGTGTATGAGATTAGTTTAGCGTATGTGAGGACTCATTCCTCGTTCTGCTGTTGGTTTTGGGTTGTTTCTGTAGCTTTTGCTGCTCATAAAGACAGATTTTATCTTGACAGGAATAGTTCACAGCAGTCCTGCTGCATGCCAGCCGCTGGCTTCAGCTCTGCAGCACAGCATTAAAATGACGTGGGGCGGCAGTGGCTCAGGTGGTGGAGCAGGTCGTCCAAATACTGGACGTTTGGCAGTTCGAATCCTGCTCCCCCCAGTCAACTGTCATTGTGTCTTTGGGCAGGACACTTCACCCTCCTTGCCTCCAGTGTCGGCACCACTGGTGTATCAATGTGTATCAATGTTCAGTGGTGGCGCACATTGGCAGCCACATTTCTGTCAGTCTGCTCCAGGGCAGCTGTGGCTACACACGTGTAGCTTACCATCACAAGTATGATTGAATAATTGGATTCACTGTAAAGCATCTTTGGGTGTCCTAAAAAGCGCTATATAAATCTAATCCATTATTATTATTATTATGTAAATGATTAAGGAATAAAGTGTGTTTCTATAATAAAACCCCCAAAAAACTGTCTTTTTCTTCACTTCCATCAACCTCTTCTTGACTAGAGCCCCCTGCCCCCTGTACAGGAGGCAGCATGAGATGTGTGCAGTTCATAAGATGTTTGCATGCATTAACATGTAGCATAGCAACATGGCAGGGAGAAACTCAGCTAAAAGAGTCTACCAAGCGTTTGGCATCCAAACTAAACACAATTCAAATCTCAAGCAATAATGAGAATGTAAAGAAAAACACGAAAACAGCACTGTCCACCTTCCACTAATTACTCCACTTCAAGCAAAGCCCACAAACAAGGTGTCATATGAAAGCAGAGATTCTGCTGATTACAAAGATGTGCGTCTCATCACTGTGGGACAAAAACTCTGGAAACCAGCAGCCACAATCATAAATCATAAAGGACACCGACCGACTAAATGAAAGAGCAATCAGAAAGTAGAAAGAGGTCCTCAGAGCCTGATTCCAGCTGAGAGAAACAAAGAGATTGTTAACTAAAATTCAAATCGTATTCCACTTATCAATCAAAATATATTTTGATTATAAAATTCACTTCATCAAATAGTTATATTTTGTGTTTGGTTGAGTTTGCAGAAAGATCAAAGTTTAGTTTCAAACAGGTGTTTTCATGACATTAACAAATGTCATTTATGACTTTTCTTGATTCCAAAGTAACAGATCTCATCATAAGGATATATCTGCACTGTGGACTAAGTAGCTTGTACGATGTCATGCCTGTAGGATGTAGAACGTGAACAACCGGGCATTGAAGTGACTGAAATGACAGAAAATAGAATCTGTCATTCAAACATGAAACTGGAAGTAACTCATAAAAGAGAATAAAAGCTGTAAAGAATTTCATGTTTTTCCATTTTCCTTACAAGTCTATTTGTTACACCATAAACCAGGTCTTCTCAGTTTGGTCCTACGAGGGCCGCAGTCCTGTAGGCTATCAATGTTTCCCTGCTCCAACACACATGACCCAAAATTAATGAGTCATTGTGCCAAACTTCAGGCTGGTGGAACCATTTAATGTGAGTCAGGTGTGTAGGAGCAGGGAAACTTTGAAAACTTGCAGGACTGTGGCCCTCGTAGGACTGAACTGGAAAATGGCCCTACCATAAACACTTCTTTTAAATCGGACAGTTGAAAAAAAATGTAATTAATTTACTTGTGTTTTGACAGTAACCCAGAATCATGATTTTCAAGCAAAAACTACCTTTTCCAGCTTCTAGATTTAGTGAATTTGTCACTGTCCCCATTATGTATGTGGGAAATAGTCTGGACTTCTCCAAAAAAAATCAAAGAACTGTAGACCAAAGAAAACAAAACACATCTCCTGAGACTTCCTTCTTTCACAGAGAAGCAATGTACTGTATGAGCTTTGACCACTTTACTTGTAACTTAACTATAACTGCTTCTTTGATTCCTGACAGACTTTAATTTGACGAAAGACCACAGTCCTCAGAAAATATGATGCGCTCCACTTGCTCTCAACAAGAACATGGACTGAAAGATGGTGACAGCATTCAATCTGGCCGGTCCATTAGAGGCAAGCGCAGGGAAAGCAATAGGATGAAATGAGTCAACAGTCTTTCCTTTGAAAGAGAAAAGAAATGAATGAAAAGACTTTCATCGTAGCCCGGAGAACTGGAAGTGGTGGGGTTTTTTCATGAGGATGACAACTGGGAAATTAGAGGGAAAAAAAGATGCTGATTTGTTTTCTTCTGATGCACATTCTAAGAACACAAGTATGTGGATTATGAGAATATAACACCAACTGGATGGAAAAAAGAAAGAAAGTCGGATAGATGGGGGGAGAACAGAGTTAAACTCTCTGAAGTCCTATTTGGTGACATCTGATGTCATTCCAGCACTTTGAATTATCTCTAATGTCTTAGTGAAATCAATTAATAATGAATGCTTCTCTCTATGTGTGTTCTTTGTGCTTATTTGGGTAAAGCTGTCTTATAATGATCTGTTAGAGCTCTTCATTGCATCTAAGATTCTGACCCAGCAGTTTCAAACAGAGGTGAAATGTGATTTTTCAAGCCTTAACGGCATATAAAGAAAACAAAAAAATTAATTAATCAGTAAAAGATTCATAAACCAATGAACTCTCTGTGAACTTAGCTAGTTAAAGGAAAACAGAAAACTGCAGTTTAAGGCTCATAAAACTGTCGCAGGAAGCAGATTGACCCAATTTCCCACAGAGAGCTGATAACGTCAAAGCCAAAAATCCTAAACACAGATTTTCTTCAAATCTCTACAATGAAGCCAACATTGACAAATTGCAACCCCAATTCCAAAACAGTTGGAATGCTGAGTAAAACAGATGTAAATAAGAACAGAATGCAATGATTTGCAAATGTCATCAGCCCATATTTTATTCCAAGTAGAACATAAACAACAACTTAAATGTTGAAACTGAGACATTTTATCATTTCATGGAAAATATGAGCTGATTGTGAATCTAATGGCAGCAACACATCTGTAAAAAGTTGGAACAGGAGCAACAAAAGGGCTGGACAAGTCATTGGAACAAATAGAACAACTGGAGGAACATTTGATAATCAGGTTGCATGGCAACAGGTCAGTAACATGACTGGGTATAAAAGGAGCATTTCAGAGAGTCTCTCAGATGGAAAGATGGACAGAGGTTCATCAATCTGAGACAAACTGGGTTTAAACATTGTGGAACAATTTCAGAAAAATGTTCTTCGGTGTAAAATTGTGAAGACATTCAAGATCCTACAGTGTATAATATTGTGCAACACACAATGTCAGTACATTGGCAATTCCATGCAAGATGAAAACAACTTTTCTCATATTTAAAGTTAAAGAAAAAGGCTACAACAAAGACTCTAGTGACTGCCTGTAAATCAGCAAGATGTATGTTTCCAACCCGGCTGTGCGATGGGAATGAGAAACAAAATGAAAGTATGGAGAGTAACTACCTCAATGAAATGGGATCATAATTTAATTTTCCCCAACTGATGAGCTCTTACTGGATCTCCTGACTGCCATGCATCCTATTGAAATAGGGGCAGGGGGATGAGGACCTCATGTTTCCATCTATTCCTGTTTAAGATTTCTCTGCAAAACTGAAGTTCATTCAGAATCCAGCTGCATTCAGTGCAGTCACCCCACAAGTTAATTTGCTGCTTCGTCTTTGTCAAGGGAGGCTAATATTTACTGAGCCAGGCATTGCAGTTGCAGGCCGCATGTTCGGGAGCAAACAGAAAGATCAAGTCTCTGCACACAGTGAGGATGGAGATGTCACAAACTGGATTCACAGAGAAGATGAATGATAAATACTTAAGTGGTACATGACATGCTTCTTTACTGAATGACAGACTTACACGTGGGACACCTTTGTCATTTCTCCTGGTACCTGCCATCAGATATTTTCTGTTTTTAATTAATGGCTAAAAAAAAAACATCTTTATAGTTTGCTGCATTTCTGCAGCTAATCTGCGAGGTGCCAGAGCAGATGAAAACAGCATCAAATCACCAGCAGGGGAGATGCAAACAAGCTGGCTGATAACATCACAGGGGAGTGTAGTGAGCATTAGAAAGGGAATTGGTGATGGAGCTGCACCATTTCAATCTTCATTAATTCCCAAGACCGAGCCATCCTGTGTGCTGTAGACATATTCATATATGTTACATCATTATTTAATGGGTTAATAAAGGACAACAGCAGTACTGATGTCTATGTTTAGTTCTGCAGCTGTAAACTGATGAACCAAACCTTGTAGGATAAGTCTGACCCATCCATTAAAAAATCAAAGTTAATTTTATATTTATAAACAACAACAAAAACAACCTATTCCCTCACCCATCCTCCCATTTCCCCTTTCTCGTGTTCCTTTTTCCTAATATTGCCATCGTTGGGGATGGCTACATCCATCACAACGGCTTTCCTCTGCTACTTGTCCATGATCACAATGCCCGGTTGGTTGGCCATTACCACTTTGTTGGTCTGTATCTGGAAGTCCCACCGGATCTTAGCTCTCATTCACCACCACCTTGGGAGGTGTTACCCAATGTGACCTATGGGTCTCCAGTCCATATTATGCACAGATGTTTCTTCACACTATGCCGGCCAGTGTATTGTTTTCTAGCCACTATCTTACGCCCTGCTGTTAGGAGCTGGTGCTTGTTTCAGGAGCCTATCTGGTGTGATAGATCTGGGATTCTACCTGGTGGGGTAGATCTGGGATTCTACCTGGTGGGGTAAACCTGGGATCCTGCCTGGTGCTGTAGACCTGGGATCCTGCCTGGTGCGGTAAACCTGGGATCCTGCCTGGTGCGGTAGACCTGGGATCCTGCCTAGTGCGGTAGACCTGTGATCCCGCCTGGTGCGATAGACCTGGGATTCTGTCTGATGAGTGATAGACCTGGGATCCCGCCTGCTGTGTGGTAGACCTGTGATCCTGCCTGCTGTGTAGTAGATCTAGGATCCTGCCTGGTGCGGTAGACCTGGGATCCTACCTGGTGCTGTAGACCTGGGATCCTGCCGGGTGCGTTAGACCTTGGATCCTGTCTGATGTGTGATAGACCTGGGATCCTGCCTGGTGCGGTAGACCTGGGATCCTGCCTGATGCTGTAGACCAGGGATCCTGCCTGGTGCGGTAGACCTGGGATTCTGTCTGATGGGTGATAGACCTAGGATCCTGCCTGGTGCGGTAGACCTGGGATCCTGCCTGGTCCGGTAGACCTAGGATCCTGTCTGATGTGTGATAGACCTGGGATCCTGCCTGGTGCGGTAGACCTGGGATCCTGCCTGATGCGGTAGACATGGGATCCTGTCTGGTGCGATAGACCTGGGATCCTGCCTGTTGTGTGATAGACCTGGGATCCTGCCTGGTGTGTGGAAGACCTGGGATCCTGCCTGATGCGGTAGACCTGGGATCCTGACCGGCTGTGTGGCTGAGCTGGAGTCATGCTTGGTGCGGTAGACCTGGGATCCTGCCTGATGCAGCAGACCTGGAATCATGACTGGTGCTGTAGACCTGGGATCTTGCCGGATGCGGTAGACCTGGGATCCTGTCTGATGCGGTAGACCTGGGATCCTGCCTGATGCAGCAGACCTGGGATCCTGCCTGGTGCGGTAGACCTGGGATCTTGCCGGGTGCGGTAGACCTGGGATCCTGCCTGCCGTGTGGTAGACCTGGGATCCTGTCTGATGCGGTAGACCTGGGATCATGCCTGGTGCGGTAGACCTGAGATCCTGTCTGCTGTGTGGCTGACCTGGGATCCTGCATGATGCAGCAGACCTGGGATCCTGCCTGGTGTGTGGTAGACCTGGGATCCTGCCTGATGCGGTAGACCTGGGATCCTGTCTGCTGTGTGGCTGACCTGGGATCCTGCCTGATGGCGTAGACCGATGGCGTAGACCTGGGATCCCGCCTAGACCTGGGATCCTGTCTGGTGCGGTAGACCTGGGATCCTGCCTGGTGCGGTAGACCTGGGATCCTGCCTGGTGTAGTAGACCTGGTCCAATATTGCTCCTGTGCTGCCATGATTAGCGCCTCAGTGCTGTCCATCAGTCCAGCCCTCTCTAGCCATTCGTAGGACCTGTTCACATCCACCACTTCAGCTGTGTCGGTGGTACATGCCAAACATGAGTTTTTCCTCCCATGATGGGTCATCCAACTCTTTCTCTTTCATTTTCCACTTCCTTAGACTTTCACTAAATGCTTCATCCCATGGGGCCATCTTCCTGTTGTATTCATGGAGCTTGGATGTTTCATTTTGTGTTATGAGTGTTATCGGACAGAGACATACCGACTCGAACATCTCCCAGTTAAAGTCTGCATCAGGTGCTGAGGAGCCGAGACGATATGACAAGAAATGGGCTATTGGAACACGATACAGATGGTAATGGATGCAAGATATATTCAGATATATTTATAATTTATCTAAATACCGTTTGTTGTTATTGGCTGCATGAAGCTGTGATATTCAATTTAAGCATAAAGGGGAAAAACAATCAACATGATGTGTCAGTTCCAACTGAAATAAGATTTTTGAGTCTTCTCTACACATTAAACTTGCTTAGCTGAGTCAGAATTGCTTTGGATGCTAATAAACTAAACCACTAATAATCAACTGACAATATGTAAGGACAGCTTTGTTCATTATCAAAGTTCATTTTTGGATTTCCTCGGTGAGTCATGTTCACAGAATAACGTTCCCTTCTGTTCTGGAGAATTATGTTCTCACCGCCTTCATGACTCCGCTGGTCTCATCTCAATAACTATGAGTCAGTAAAAATCATGCTATGTAAAAATCAGACTGAGACCAAAAAAGCTGCTTGATTGGTTTGGAGGTTTTGCTAACCTACCTGATAGGTGGAACAGCAGAACTCAGTGATTGCACATCATGTTTTACCAGCACTTGATTTTACATGATCTTCATCCAAAAAAACAATGTAAATGTGGCGTTGATGCAGCAGGTGGAGTATTGGTGACCTTGAGCATGCATGATGCTCTTAAGCTATGTGCTAACTCATTCTCCTGTTTGGTTGCAAGAATCTAAAACACGTGAAGACAGAATTTGCACAATCAGTTCATAATTATCAATGTTTTCATTACTAAAATTGACTTCTTTCACAGATGTAACTATATGCCAATCACTGAGTAATTACAAGTGGAAGAGTTTTATTTTCTTTTACTGGTGCTAAGAAGATGAAACCAAAAACTGAAAAAAGAGCATGATGGTGACGAGCGTAATTAAAGTGCATTGATTTATTTTGTAAAGCAGAAGCTTCTCGAGTTTCTGTACCTTCATATCCTCACATAAAGGCAAAACTCTTCTACTTTTAATAACACCTACCACCAGTCTTTACACAATAACTTCAAATGACATTGTACTTCAGTGCCTTCCTCGCTGCTTGGAAGTTCATTGTCTGAAATGAATAGTTTAGCACCTTTATTTATAAAGTTAGAACGCAGCCAAACCCAAGCAAAAGAAAAAATCTGAAAAGTTTTTCATATGAAAGATCAATGTTAAACTCTAATCCCTGTATCATCCAAACGCACCCACTCTCAAATACTTTTTACCTGTAAGTCTTTCAGTAAGAGTGAGAAAATAATTCACGAGTGTTCTTAAATACAGAGCTGCTCAGATAAGATAAGCCAATATTGCTGTGAATGAAAGATAAGTGTAATTCCTCATGTCTTAGGGGAAGAGTTCCCGCAGAATCCCAGTGGGCTGACCTGAAGCCAAAGTTTCCTGGAATGCTACCTGCTACAACTGATCAAAGGACCCAAACTTATGCCGTTGCTGTACATGGCAGACAATTTGTACAAAGTGAAGATGTGCTGAGGCATTTTTCTACTATATTAGAAATATTTGCAAGATCCAAGAAAGGCAGAAATACATCAGGCCAGCATGGTTCGGTCCTTATCATGACACGTGATGGAGGAGGCTGATTGCGATGCAAAATGCACGGTGATAGGAAATCTAACTGAAGCTGACAACATGAGCACCTGTCTTCAAGCTGGCAGATAGCGCAGTATAATAAATACAGGACACCTGCTGTGTTGACGAGCCACTGTGAGCCAGGAGGAAGCTTTTCATCGGATTGGAAAAAAGCAAACCGCTGCCATCAGAGGAGCTCAAGGCCTAGATCTCACCCAAAAAGAAAACAAACATGAGGAATGATATCTGTTTTCAGATCAAAAACTTAACAGACTGAGACAGCAGGAGGATTAAAAAGCCTTTAAACTAAATGATAACAAATGTGTCAATTGGTCTGTTTTATTAAAAAGTCAATGTTGCATCACTAGGAAGAATTTATTTATTTATTTGTAATGTTTGTTTTTCTCCTGACTTCAAGTAAACAGTTGTAGAAGAACTTTATCCAACATCCACTGCACAAAACTATTGACTCTGAAGTCAGCGCACTCAGTTATGTAGAGGCAAAGATCAAGCACATTCTTTATCACAAAGAAGTAACATTTTCAACAATGGCTCAGCACAGCAAAGCGCACGGTGCTTCTTTTTATTTGTTGTTTTGTTTCTGACGACCCTGACAGCCACACATCACACTTCTTTGATGGAGAATAATTTCCACTGAGTGTCAGACTTGGCAAAACTAAGTACGGATGTCGGCTCCACATTCATTCATGTTATTCTTTGCACATTTATGTGACTGTCTTCTATTACCCAACAGTAAGGGCGCACTGTAATTTGTCAAAGCTTGAAGAGCTCTTGTAAAACTTTCTCTGACATGGGAAATGGGAATATGAAACAGAGAATGTTCATAAATATGCAATGAGTGTTCTTTGCACTGACTTTGCCTCTATTTTCCCGGACAGATGTGATGTCATTTCATATTTGATGTGGCTATTTAAAGTGGTGATATGACACCTCTGAAGAAAACTGAGGAAAAAAGTGAACAATAAAGCAGCAAAGTCAGAACACAGCACAAACTCTAATCAGGACATCCAGCCTTTAATAGGGCTGGAGACGATTAATTGATTCATCAGTTGATCACAGAAGACATTTGACTGGAGTTTTAATCACATTAATCATATTCTTAAGCACCCCACATTAGTCTACCAGCAGCTAGCTGATGAAATCATTTAGTTACTTCTTTAAAATGTTTTCCTGACCTGCCAATGTCTATACACATCAAAGTCGACTGGCGTGATCCAGTTTGTGTTACAGCACAAACGCGAAGAGAAGCCATCATTTACTTTTGACATATCTACAAGTGGCAATGACATCACAAATAGCTGTCCGTCTCCTGGGCAACCTGCCGGATCAAACATAACACCTCCGCCAAAAGATATATGTTCAAATAAAATGTGTGAATGACCTCTAGGATGAATATTTGGCCACAAAAAGGAGATCCTTTGTGCATTTTATTTCATACAGTGAACATTACTAAAAGGCACCAATTACAAGACCATGAAGATAGCATGAGGACCAAAACGGCAAAAACTGGAATTAGGTACAGAAATCTAAATAACTATTAAGAATAATAAATAAATTATCACTAATAACAAATAATGTGCCAGTAAATTATGCAAAAATATATAAAACATAATTGTTCAGTTGACTATTTTTAAACCCTGTAGAATAACTCGTCCAGCTGTGAGAGCTGATCATCTCTGCACAGCAATTCACAACCATAATTCTACAAAGTCTGTATATATAGATATTTCATTTTATTTCAATTTTATTTTTATTCTATTTATTGTGTTTTGCACTTTTCTTGTATATATTGTGTTTGAGTTTATTTTAATCTGTTTACACTTTTTCTCATATTTCTGTTATTAATCTATAAGCTGCAGTAACAAGAAAATTCCCTTCCAGGATTAATAAGTACCTACCTACCTACCTACCTACCTACTTACCTATCTATCTATCTATCTATCTATCTATCTATCTATCTATCTATCTACCTATCTATCTATCTACATGTAAAACATTTACACAGCCACTTTTTTGTATTAAAGAAAAGAGAAATAAGGATCATCACTAGGAAGTGAATATGGAGATTCATCAAATCTTCTCTGTGCTTTAAAAACTGTCGAAATTTCATGAAATAGTTTATTAAAATATTTCACTTGTAATGTTTAAAGGACCACTATATAACTTATGCTATTTGTCAGTGATGCACCCCCTATCGACGGCTAATTCGGCATCCATCTTGGATCCTACCTGTAGTGGGAGCTCTCCAGATAGTAAAAAACTGTCTTTTCTCAACTCTTGTCTTATCTCTTGCTCTTCTTTGGCTCTCTCAAGTTTCCTCTCTTCCTCCGATAATGTCTTCAACATTTCTTGGCTGAATCCGCCGGCGTGCGTTCAAAACGACCAGTTTGTTTACATTTGCATGCTAGCATGTAATGCATGCGCAAAGCGAAAATTAGCAGGCGGCGTCCCGGATGTGAAAGTTCTATAGTGCGGTTTTTCAGCCGTGGGGTGCTGCTGGGCCGCGGCAGCTCTAGAAATGCGCATAAAAGATGTCACTGTGCCATCAAACGAGTCCAAGAAGCAGAGTTTTGAGGTCGAAAAGTTAAATAGTGGGCCTTTAAAGCTGATCAAAACCTGTTACCAGGGAATATTCAGAAAAGATTTCAGAAAAGACAAAATCAATGTTCGCTGAAAGGTATAGAGATCTTCAGGAAACCATATTTTAGAACCACATTAAAGGAGTGCTGTATCTTGGTGTAGGGAGTCAGTTTGCGGAACGGTCTGGATTAAAAATGAAAGAGTTCAAATCAAACGAAAGCTCTCTTATTAAACAAATGTCATGAAAAAGGTAGAAGTTTGATAACGGGATGAAAACCCAATATATAACATGAGTTGTGTTTTGCTGAACTTTCTCCATCCATTTTCATCATTCAACATCTCCACTAACTCAGGTGCTCGGCTGCAGGTTGAGAGGTGCAGCAGCAAAATAGCAGTGGAATAAAGTTTAACATACTGTATCTCGGAAACTACAAATCGCAAGCTAACTTGCTTTAAGGTGTAGGTGCTTAGACTCGTTTGTTGTGTGAAACAAACAAGTGATTTCTATGCACTTAACTGAACTGGATGAAGCCAGTGTGGATAATGGGTGGATGGGTGTTGCCGCCCAGTGATGTGGGGTTCAGAAAGTGAAGCTGTAGCAGACGCTGAAGTTGAACATGATGAAATATCTGTTGTCTGGAGATAAAGTTGCATGTGGACCAAACATTTATTTACAAAAAATTATACCTAGATTAAGTTGTCAACATGTACAATGTACGATGCGTGTTCAATGTGTACAACGTACAATACTCATGACCATATAATAGATTATTCTTAGCCAATTTACAGTAATAATAATTCCCCCAATCAGTGGAAAATGTGGTTAACACCCAGTCATCTATGGAAAAAGATAATATCATCAAATATCAGGGAACTGGTAATATATACAGTGATTAATAATCTTGGTCATAGCATTAGTAACTAAGGCAATTTTAATACCAAAAGATTTTTTTCTTGGTTGATTTTAACCAGTTTGTAGATTTTGTACTCCAGCCACAATCTTCTTCCGGTGGTAAAAGCAGTGGGAAGTGATAGAGCTTGAATTTGCACCTGACAGGTTCATATTGTCTTGATCAGTATCTGACAATATTTTGAAAAGAATTTCTATTCAAGTCTCAGTGAAGGAAAAGTCTCCCAGTAAGGTCCCCTGAGATGAGTTGATGCGGGAAGACAACAGTCTCCATGTGAGTGAGAACAGAAATCTGCTCTGGGAAAAATGGACGTTACAGAGATAATGTTCACATTTGTAATTTTCCTAACTTTAGTGACAAAATTTCAAGCTCCACCTAACAAAGCTTTCACAGACCACTTCTTTTGGGAACAGGGACACACTACAGGTATGTCAAGATGTGCTGTGAGTTGATGGGTCTTGTCAGTACCCTCCTAGCAGATCACTGTGTTTGCAGTTAAAGCTCTGACAGGAATGGCCAATGCCAGTCAAATAGGAGAAGAAATCCTTCTTTAAGGAAAACTTTCCTGTTCTGAGACCTGAGAGACCGACTGAGAAGTAAGAATAGCAACAGCCAGACGATGTTGCTATTCTTTTTCACACTCTCTGCCTGTCATCACTTGGGGGCTTTTCTGCATACTCCAGCTAAAATAGATAATAATGGCCATGCACATAGTTTTGTTATTATTTAAGTTATACAATATCTACTAAATATTCAGCCGAGGATGTGGACATAAATTGATACTAGCAGTTTCTCCGTGTCTGAGCCTATGTCTATGCCTCTATTTTGATTAGAACTGTTGAAAGGTAGTGTATGATACATGCAAGCCTGGAAAGATGCAACACAAGCAGAAATGGTTCTGTATGCATCGCGTCTATACAGTTTTTAGACACTTTTGACAAACGTAAATCTGTCAGTTACATTTTCACTTGTTTCAGATGTTTGTTTTGGATCTTAAACAGTCGAGTCACAGTATTGCCCAACTGTCCAACTTTGTGTTTATTACCCTCCTTAACTCCAAACCATGGGTCTTTTGGGGGTGTCTGTTAGAATTGACATACCCAAAAAGAAACTATTATTTCTCTTTAATTACAAACTGTGTGAAGCATTTTGGTATCACAATAAAGCAAACACTTGTCAAATTTCATCAGTGGTGGAAACCTCCCCGCAGATGCCACTGTGTTAAAGTAAATGAGAATGGAACATAGGAAAAAATCAAGGATTTTCAGTTTTTGTGGTTTATAGTATATAACCCTTTTAAAAATCTGCTGCAGTAGACAAAACTACTAAATAAAACCATGAATCTACATGTGGACATTGTCTGTACAAAGATTTATGGAGATTAAGGCCAAATCTCAATTCTCCCCCTTAGCCCTACCCCTTCGCCTTTAAACAAAGTGTGGAGGCAAAGGGCAATGTTTTTAGCCCTATGAATTGAGACACCCCTCTCTCCGTATAACCTGAACGTATTAGGAGGCTGGTTTGCTCGTGGCTCCCTGTTAACAAGACACACGCGTCATACAGACCTTACAATACAACAGAAAGAAGAGCTGTAACTTACATCCTTATAACCACAGAAATGAAAATGACGTATATCGTTAATATTATATATAATGTTCCCCAAGTATAATCAATTAAAACCTTTATGTAAATCACAACATCTCTACTTTCGAAACATGCATAGAGCGGTCGAACGCCGCATTGCGCGGTCATGAGTAAACATCTACCTTGTCGTAAAGTTTTGAACAACAGTTAAACATTTTTAATGTTGTTATTTACGAAAAGGACACTTTTCGGTACGAGTCTCTCGGCGCCAGGTTTGCTTCCTGCATGAAAGCGTAAAACTCCTCCTACCCCTTTGCCGTTAAGTCTGCATCAGAAAACCCTCTGCTGTAAGGGGTATTCAGCCCTTCCCCTTAGCCCTTCCCCTCGCCCCAGAAGAGAATCGAGACCCCCCTTGGTCTCTCATGAACACGCAAAACGGAGGGGAAGGGCTAAGGGGGAGAATTGAGATTGGGCCTAAGACACAGCCTTTGTGTTCTGAGTTACCTTTACTTCCTGCTCCCTCGTTATCACACCTGCTTTTTTTCTGCTTCTTGCCTCACCTGCTTCTTATTTGTAATTTAATTCCCTCAGTATTCAAGCTTCCGTTTTTCCTTTGTCATGCGCCGGATCACTGTTATCTCTCCACGGTGGTCTCCTGTGCTTGCTGTGTTTCCAGCCAGGTTTTTTTTCCCGGTGAATGGTTTTAATAAATCATTGCACCTTTCTGCTTCCTGCCTCATCAGCCTGCTTTTGGGTCCACTTCCTCCACAAAACGGGACAGGTGATAGTAGGCTGACTTCGTTATTCCCTTCATGTGTTTTTCATTTAGGTCCGACTTCATAACTACACCCAGATTTCTGGCCTGGTTTTAGTATAGTGTGTGTGTGAATGACTTAAATTTTTAATGTGAGAGGGTAATTCAGAATAGTTTCTTAAACACCCCATCCATTAAAGAAACTGTGTTTTGAGGGTCAGTATGTCTAATAAAGGCATCTTAAAGGTACAGTGTGTAAGAATTGCTGTTTAAGTGGTAAAGGTGGGCATAGAAATTACCTTAAATACCAGTCACAGTTGTTAATGGACACAGTGGCCAAATGTTTTTCCAGACAAATGACTGCGGTACAGGTAACTACATGTGAACAGTCTTCTTCTATGGTTTGTTTTTAAGGCATTAATTATTCTAAACAGTGCTAGGCTGACCCATGTCAAGTAGATGTAAGAAAATAGAAAAACAAGTTATTTCTGTAAAGTGATAAGACACCAATAGAAAGATGTTTTTTTTTTTTATGATGCATAAGATTTTTCTGCCATTGCCTTTTGATTTTGTTACTCGCTGCACCTTTAGTCGGATCTGTAGATGACTCCCTAGATTTGGGAAAAGGTTTTGGTATTCAGTTATAGAATAAATTACTTTTTTTTTCTTTCTTTTTTTCTTTAAAAAGATAAATAAACTACCTCCTGAACTGTTAAGTTACCAGCTTGAGAAACTGAAGACAATAAAAAG
The DNA here is from genome assembly GCA_037177055.1 of Atherinosoma microstoma. Classification (NCBI taxonomy): domain Eukaryota; kingdom Metazoa; phylum Chordata; class Actinopteri; order Atheriniformes; family Atherinidae; genus Atherinosoma; species Atherinosoma microstoma. The sequence continues at coordinate 26,538,388 of JBBBVU010000016.1, forward strand.
TGACACATTGCATGAAAAACCTAGATGAAACAGACTCCTGACCAAGCTACAATATGAGTTGGAAGTGACTTAATATTTCGACCCTTTAAAGTTTGCACTAAGAAAAAAGAAAGGAAAAGGGTTTCTTGGCATTTTTTTTCTTTCTTTAGACAATAAAAAGAATCAATGTTTTTCAACAGAAAGTCGAGGTAACAGTAAATGATATAACAATAGTGACATTGTCAAAATCTTTAACAGTAATGGAATAACAAGCACTTACTTTTGGCATCACATACCCAAACACAGTAGTAGAGATGGCTCAGACAGGTTTATTTCCATAAATGTTTAATAAGATTCATTATATCTCTGCAATTTTTGCTCTACCAAATGGGCTTGGCATCACTCTTAGTTTGCTTGAGGACTATTGGGAATAAAAACAACATTGTCAATTGTTAAGTTGTCACAATGCTTTATTGTGACTTGCTGGAAAAGCTGTGATCACGGATAAATGTTTGAGCGGGAAAATAAACGTCTCATCTCAAACACTGGTCCTTGAAGTATAATGGATTTAATCACTACATTTTTCAATTTAGCTAAACTGCTATGACTTGATTAAGATTGTTTTCTTTTTGTCCTCTCTTCAAAAACTTCCTACTTTTGTATAAATCTGCTACTGTAGTCATTGGTGTCAATTACTCCCAATTCTGGAACTGTACATTATTTTTTAAATCAAAGGGATATATGAAGAGCTCAGATGCTGTGTCTGATTTCAATATAACCTTTAGTGAATGAAACCAGAGTTATTTTTGAACAATAATGCAGACTCATGCACACAAAATGGAAACGCAGGGCCATTTTAGACACATGCTGCATGAACTCAGTTCTAGCTGCACTGCTCTACATTTTTATATTAACACAAGGGTCCCATGACAACATGTGAAACAGATTTCTGTCACTACTGTTTACAGATGCCATGGGCAAATGTTTCCCCTAAAAATACTTTAATAAAAGCGCTGGCGACTGCTCGTACAATCAAATGAAAAAGCCTGGGGGGGGGTTAGGAAAAAGGAGGAAAGGTTTATAGGGGGAATGTGCAGGAAATTGATATGTGGTATTTCCTTCTGAATCTAAGTCCTGGTCCGCTTCCACATAGAGTACGGCTCTTTTTGGAGTGTAAATGCTCATTTGCATTCTGGTCAGACCAAATACGAAAACTCTGGTCTGCTCGTAAACTTGGTGGGGGTTTCACTGGCTGCGTTTCCATTACAGTTTTTCACAAAATAAAAGCGATATTTCCAGAATTTTGACAAAGTACAATTGCGATTAGCCGGTGTTTCCATTGAATGATGTTTAGCGCATAAGCCATAATTCTTGTAAAATCTCGTCCCGCGAGACTCCACTTTAAAGAAGATGGAGATATAAACATTTATATCGATACGTTGAGAGGTCTTTCGAAATGTAGGCGTTTCCATAACCAGATTTTTATTGCGATATTTAAGTTTTGAGCAATTTTAGGGGTAATGGTAACGCAGCTAGTGCCACTCCAAAAAAGGCCTGAAAGAAGACATCCTCTAATTGAATTAGATGCTCTTTGGATTACACGCAAAAGCAGTAGTCTTTTTGGAGAGTAACACACACTAAATCTCTTTAAACTTTGTTTTAAAAGGAAGACCCAGGGGCGGGCCTCCGCCAGTAAACGGGTTAAGATTCGAGATTCAAAAGTTATCAATCATTTTGATATTATCTGTTCAATTTTAACAACAAAATGTTGAATTTATGCCTTGATCATATTTCTCTTGGCTTATGTAACCAAAAAGGTCCTTTCCATTTAATCAACACATTCTTTTGACCAACTATAAAGTAATATATCAATCATATAAAAATGTCCTGATGTTCTTAGTGTTTTCATATCAAATCGTCTTTTCTTTCTTTTTCCAGGTTTAAAATGAACGAAGCTCTTGAGAACAACTCGACTCAACTGTATGACAACTGGACGCTTTACAACTCCTCCGTGGAGTACGTCGTACCCAAGAACAACATCACTTATGTTGGATTTTACCTGCATCAGCCGTCCACCGCCGCCATCTTCATCGTGTCCTACCTGCTGATCTTCCTGGTGTGCATGGTGGGAAATGGAGTGGTGTGCTTCATCGTGATGAGGAGCAAAAACATGTGGACCGTTACTAATTTGTTCATCCTAAACTTGGCCGTCAGTGACCTCCTGGTTGGGATTTTCTGCATGCCCACGACCCTTCTGGACAACATAATTACAGGTGAGTCGGAAAGTAATCTGAAGCTGTTTGATTCTGGATGTCGCCCGAGTCAAAACTTGGAAATGTTTAACCAAGCTGGCAGAGTATTTGTCATGGTAGTACTAAAATACTTTGTCCAGATTTGAAACATATGTCAACAACTATGTTTGTAAATGCCGATACTTTAGTTTAAAGGGATATCGTGTAACTTTTGGCCACTAGGGGGGGGGTAAACCTGTAACTCCCCCAAAATGAAACAGTCTGTCTCTTTCTGGCCTCCTCAGACACCGTTTTCACCTTCTTACTTCGTTCAGCCATGTCAAACTTTTGATCGAAGAGGAGGAAAAGTAGCACAAAGCAGAGCCCTCTGTGGGAGCGTAAAGCAAAGCGCTGCAGGTCACATGATCCCATGAGAGACAGATCCACTCCCGCAAAGTTACATTGTCTGGTTTCTGATGAGGGCAGCCCCCTGGGAGCGCCGACACGCATCACACACTGTATATTGACCCAGAAATCATCCATTATTACTCACGTTAGACTAATATTCCTGTAAAAATTTACAAGGATTTCCCTTTTAATTTAACCAAAAAATCTCATAAAACAATGATTTTTTCTTCTGTGTAGTTTTCAGATCAATGTCGACAGTGTAGAATACAAAATTTATTGTTGTAAAATACTTGCCCCAAGCGGTTCACAGCTGTAAGTTACTCAAGTAGCAGCAGACTTGTATTGATAAGCTTTTACTGCTCTGTATTATAATGTTATATTGTTCTTAGTGGTTATGTGTGTTGGGGATGGGTACCAACTATCCAATATAATGGTTATTAATGATTATTGATAATTAACCTATGGGAAATTATTTATAATCAGTAAATTATTAATGTAAAACATTAACTACCAGAGGATATCTGGGACTAAAAACTATGCTTTAATATCATTATTAAGGGTTTATCTCTGTACGTGTCAATCTTGAACAGATGTGACACATTGGCAGATGATAAAGGTGATCAATTTGAGCACTGACCTTCGCAACCAGCAGTTATCACAAACACATACACAATGATCACACAACAACTTCTCCTTTAA
>JBBBVU010000016.1:26554001-26574175 GCA_037177055.1 Atherinosoma microstoma
CTTTTAGCTGAGATTCTGGGCTTTCTGTGGATACCACACATGTCTATATTTACATTACTGACGAGACGTTACAACGCATTAAACCGGATGTTTAGTCCCGCAGCCTCCGACTTCGGGGGCTTTGGAGTTCAAGAGGTTAGTCATTGTCAGATGTGTCATTGTCCCCCATAATGGGATAGAGCCTGTTACTTAATGGATGGTAGATCTCAAATAATGGAGTTGATGACCACTCAGCATCTCCTGTTCAGCAGCGCAGAGATCATATAGCGATAAACTACTCAAAACCTCTCTCAGGGTGGTTGCGACCACTGTCACTTACAGCCACGGTTTGAGTGCTTGCAGACACAGTCTGTGGTAATGGCTACCGCAGGCAATCCGACACCGTGACCGCCCTGATTGTGGTCACTAACACTCAAACCATGGCCGCGACCAGTCTGTCAGTGGCTACGAACACTTTTAAAGATCCTGGTGTCACTCGTCCTGATTGTCTCCTGTGTTATTATGTAGCCTGAATGTGGTGACCAAGAAAGATGGCCACATCCAGCAACTCAGCTGTCCACCTGAACAACCACAAAGTCCTCCGGTGTTTGCACAAAGTCGACAAACTATAACATCCCATCTACTGTACCTAGCTTAGAAACGAGACAATATCCTAATGTGTTAAACTGAATGAAACTCAATAACTTGGAAGAAACAGTAGCTTGTTTAGGCTGACAAAAAACAATCTTTTTTTTTTTTTGTTTGGGGGGGGCGGGGTATTATCTTGTTAATCCAGAAAAACAGAAAAAAAAAATATTTTTTTAATTATTTGGTTATTTCTGGATTTTTTTTTTATGTGAATACACTTCCATAAGAAAAAAAGTTTGATTTTGAGATTTTAATTTTTTTTAATTATCTGAATGGAATTGATTGTGTTAAATCAGCAGTGAAACCATCTCATATGGTCCTCTGGATCCAGAAGAAAAACAAGACAAGGCATAAATTGTGACATCGACAAATCATGCACTAAATTGATATTGTATCATGGCCAAACTTGTGATTTGCACCCCTGGTGTTTCAACAAAAAAGTTTTCTTTTTAAGATGTGATATTTATTTATACATCAACTTATTTTGTTGCGGTGCAGTCTAAACTCACCACCATGTTAGCCTACTTGGAGCAGCTTCGTTCTCCTCGGAGCTGTCTGCCCCCAGTGCCCAATTTTCACACACGCACACACAATTTGCAGGTGCAGCTTCCATTGCTGATTGGCTGTTATGCGCAGTGTAACCTGCCTGTGGGAGGGAACAATGCTCAAGGCACAGAGAAGTGAGAGCAAGCCAGAGGAAATACAGACGGCTGCATCAGAGCCAAAATGACCACGTTTATAGTGGATCAATCATATCGGCCGTCTGAAACATTAAAAAGGCCGAAGCCAATAACCAACAAAATGCCAAATATCGGCGCCGATAATCAGCCAGGCCGATAATTGCTCGATCCCTAGTTTAGATGTTATTTAATCTGGAAATTCGGGGTGTGTTCTTTTGATTGACAGGTGTCAGATATCTGGCAGCGAGGAGGCAGAGGCTAGCATAACCACCGTTTTTAGCAGGCTTACATCGCGCCTTAGCTTTAGCCCGCCTACCTCCATTAGCTAGTTTGCTTTGTTAGCTCGTATTTACAGGCAGCTCAGAGTTTTAATGGGTGTCAATCATCCGTCCCCACGCTCACAGCCCCCCCTTTCAGCGCCTCCTCATCGCCCATTTTTGTGTTTTCTGGGAGTGACGAGACGCGTGACGCTGCCAAGACGCGACGGTAGGAACCGCCCAACGAGTCTCAGTTCAGCTCTTCAGGAACCTACGGGGAGGGGCCGTTTATTTATTTTTTTACAGTCAATAGTTTTCTCCTTTGTGCTGCAGGTTATTCATATTAATACTGATCAGAGGCACAGTTTTCCTCAAGGTTACATTATCTTTTTATAAGTATATGCTTCACGTGATGCACTTGTTAACAGTTAATCATTAATTCAGAAATTACGAAAGGATTTCCCTGCTTTATTAAATATTTATTTTCTGTTTCTCTGGGAAGAGTTTCCATGGTTTCCAAATATATTTTCATGTTTGTAAACTAGCTAACAAACCAGTCACACTACACTAGAGTCATCTTCACATGTATGCATCTTATTAATGCAGATTAGTTAGTATTTGTTTATATTTTCTCAGTGAAACCATCCTCACTGATTGACAACAAGCACTTCAGCTGACATACTCAACAACAACAGCACAGTCGACATAACCACTTACCCTTATGATGTCATTAATTAAGCAAATGAATGCATCAATAATAAAATGTTTCAGTGTCAAACATACTGACACACAGGCAGAAACTGCACAACAGATTGAAGATGTAAATAAATTCAGGAAAAGGAGCAAAAAATCTGTCAGAGGATCCGTGTGGTAACTGTACTGCCAGCATGATGCTCTCTCATGTATTATTTTCCAGTTGTGTTTACAACAATGTGTCAACATGCAGATGACATCACAACAAAACAATCCGTCCCTCTCGACACCTCGAATACCGAGAGGACATTAAACATGGATTATGTCCTCAAAGTAGGCCACTGCAGCTCCAGACACCTCCAGAATATCTCCATACTGCTGCGTCGTGCTGCTTTGATAATCCACAGCATGCAACATTGGAAGCTGTCTGCGCTTCTCTCTTAGTGATGGAAATCTTATTCATTTCTCCTTGTGTGTGTTTGTGAGGTGGGAACTTTCTTTTTTCTTCAAGAATAAAGTTGTGTCTAGAACAAGTTCCAGGTTGGCAGGTCTGCTCAACTCTCAGTGATCTCTACTCAACATACAGCCGAGCTTTTTTGTAATGTTCATGACAGATTTTTCTTTTTTTTCCACTTGGAGAAACTAAAATGAAGGGAAGAAGGAACATGGGTAAAAAAAATGGATTTTCTACTTTCTCTTCTGCTGGGAAGGATTAGTTGCACCTTTCTATTTGGAATCAAAGGCTTGAGGTCACCTAGCACTTAAACGGCAACTTAGGAGGGATTTTGGACAAATAGATAACAGGCACAGCAAAACAGAGGGGTAGGGACAAATGGTCAGGCCAAAAGAAGTCACTGATCAGACAAAATAGCCATACTCTAGGGCTGTGTGATTATACAATCGGGATTAGTGATTGGAGATATTTACTCGATCATACGTGGCAGAAACTGCTAATCTGAGTCCATCTTTCCACTCCACTACCTCAGATTTTGAGGTAAAGCTAGAAAAGAGCAATATGACAGAAAAGCCAAGTTGAGGACAGTTAAAGAGATATTGGCATCAACAAGGAAATTGACTTATCCTCCGAAGCTGATGTGAAGTGATCCAAGAGATCCAAGTGCCAACCCAGAAAGCATACAATGAGCTCAGCCAAAAGTTTGTCACAAAATAAGCAGGGCATATCGCCACCAGCACTGTAGCTGTGCGGTGTGTCTACCATCGCCATCCTGATAGACAGGTTCATGTTTTTGTAAAATGTGTTCATGTATATTTTATATACTGTATATATATATAGTTGGATAATAATCAGCATTGGTATCGATACTTTAGTGATCTTTGGCGGTTGCTAGTTCCGGGAAAGGACTAGCTGTCTCCGCCCATTTTAAACTGGTACTGCAGTGGCAGCCCCTCCCCTGCAGCATCTCCCTCAAGGACCCATTTTTTACAGTGTTGCCAACTTAGCATCACAAAGTTAGCGAATTGTCGCTAATTAGGAAGTTTCTAGACCTCTTTAGCAACTCTTCAGAAAGAAAAAAAGCATATAGCAACAATTCTAGCGATGTTTTCTGGTGTTGTTGGAAACTTTCAGAGACTGACGTGAAAACACGCATGGTTTTCTCTTCTTAATGAGCCGCGACTGCTGCTGCTGGTCCCTCCTCTGTCTAGAAACGCTAACAAAAGCCTCATGGTCGCGCAGCGGATGTTCTCTTCTGCTCCATCACCAGCATGAAGCTGCTACTGGCTGATCCCAGCCTGGCTTACTGTTACATATTAATACCTGATGCAGATGACAACATCTCAACATGTTGTATTTTTTGCATGTTGAAAATCAGGATTGTTCATTACGTAATCACTACTTATTTATTGAAGGATACCGAAGGATACGAAAAATGATCAGAGCTGACTGAATCTCCTATCTACAAGTTTTTACGAACGCAAGGTAACAAAACATCATTTCAAAGTATGGAATATAAAATTGTAAATACAAATGCAACTATCCAACAACTCACAGAATTATGTTTCCACCAGACGATGGAGTTTGGTTGGGTGGGTGCCATTCTTTGCTTTTGAAAATTTAAGGACTTACATGGAAACAGTTGTAAACATGGTGAATGCAGAGATCAGTAAACTGCACCACATCACAGAGACTTTAACCTATGGCCTGTGTACCAGCTGTCATTATCCTCCTCTCCTAGTTTCAACAAGCTGCGTACCAATTGGCTGAATCAAACACCTTTCTCTCCGGAGTTGCAGCTCTTTTCTCTGCCGCTGAACCGTGTGGAAGCAGAGATGACCGCTGAAGCAGAGAACTGATGGCAAGCAAAGTCTGCAGGGAGTTGGCAAAATGGCAACGATGAGGTGAACTGGAGCGCAAAGTTCACCACTTTGAGTAAGAGAGATGTTCAACACCGAGGCTCAGATGATGGAAGGAGGTTTTCTTTCTTGGTTCTGGTTCTGGTGGAGGTTTTCCTTCCTAGTTTTGGTTCTGATGGAGGTTTTCCTCTCCACTGTCTCCAGCTCAGGATGGAGGACTTAATCAAAGAGAAGATTTGATCCAATCCATTGGTTTCATTAGCTAGGGTCATTTTTTCATGAATCGGTTTATATGAGCACAGTTATTATAAATTGGACTAATGTGGATCATATAATGGATTTGTCTAAATTGGATTATAACTGGACAACAATGAATTGAATTGAACTGGACTTTGTCTGTGAAAGTGCCTTGAAATGTCTTTCTTGTGAATTGGTTGTGTAAAAATAAAGCTGGGCTGAATTGATTTGTATTTTCTATGCTCTGAACATTTTTAAGCTCAACATCCAGAATGTGGTTCAGTCTCTTTTTGTTAAAAAAAAAAATTTGCTTTTCATCTAAATGTCTAAATGTCTGATTGAACTCAGGAAGGATATTAGACTTTGATATCTTAGTTGCTTTTGTGATTTGATATAAATGGAAGTGACTGTGTTGAATCAGATATTGTACCTTTGCAGAATTTACAACATCTGCAAACACTGAATCGTTATCCATTGAATCAATATATCGTATCATGATCAAACTTGTGATTTACAACTAAGCGGCAACCTCCGGTGGTTAAAAGTGAAGCCTATGCAGAAGTGCCAAAAGTTGCAGTTCCCCCCTTATCCGCTAGGGCAATGCTTCTCAAACTTTTTTTGCCAGCCCGAGTTTCAATATAGTTCTTTAGAAACCCACGGGTGACGTCCCGGAGGCACCGTCCATTTAATATACAGTCAATGGGTTGGAGGCAGGAAAGTTTAACAGCTGTTTGTGTCAGAGTTTTTCCTGTTAGTGAAGGCAGCATAAAGCAGCACGGTACTAAACCCTCACACCAGGTTTGATCCCAACGTCTCCCTGACCCACTTTTCATCTACCTATTGAACAATAAAGAATAAAGAACACTATTAAAAATATAACAAAATAAAAAACACACTTGTGTATGGAAGACATGCCTATGGGTGAAGTTTCGGAGGCGCCGTCCATCTTTTGATATGCAGTCTATGTTTACAACTTTATTCTCCACATTATCATGCGTTCCAGTTGTCCTCAGAATTATGAGGTAATCTTGCCGGAAATGACGAAGCAATCTCGGAATTCCGAGTAGGGAACTCGTAATTCCTAGAGGATCCTGAGATACCACTTTTAAAGATGGCTGCGCCCTTTACCACTTGTAGTCCATTGTTGTCTTTATCAAAAATCTTAATAAAATATATTTTGTGCCCATTAGGTTTCCAGTATAAACAACAGCGGGTTGTGATTACCGATAATTACGTTGTTATGCAGGGTTTGTTCGTGAAAAATCGTGCCAGTGTGTGTGGTTTACTATTTAATTATCACTAAAATTGGCTGGAGTTCTCATAGAGCACGGTTTTACAATGGGTCTGTGATTTTCTAGTTTTATACAGCATTTGTAGACGCTCACAAACTGGCTGTATTGGAGGCATCCATTTTTTGCGAGTTGGTGCAACTGAAACGCCAAAAAACTGGTAATGACTCCACTTACTCTCGCCAGCTCGGAATTCCGAGACAACTGGAACGCACTATTGTTAAGTCACAGAAACAAAACTTCTATTTTTTCTAGCTTTCCACTTATCGGAACACTTCATTTATCCTCTGATATGTATTTTCAATTTTCCCTTTAAATGTGCTCCACCATTATCTAGAAGATTAGTGATGCAGTCCCCGGTGTCGGCCTCTCCTCTTAGCCGATGGGCATTTTCATAAACTGTCATAAGTAATCCCCATCTCACGTCATCCCTTAATTATTGTGGCAGTCGTTCTTGTACAGTTACTAACAAAACATTGAGGTTCATCTCATTTTGTTTGCTTAATAAAAAGGGATTCGATTTCAATTAACAGATTAGAAAGAGGATTCATGTTTGATTAAATGCTACAGAACAAAACCTTCAACTTCTTTACATTTCCCCTTCATCGCTTATTAAAGAGATTTTTGCAGCTTTTAAATAAAGCTTCACAGAGAAATGTCTGATATTTTGGACTTGCATCAAAATGCTGCAAAAAGCCCAGCTGAATATCTGGCTGCAACCTTAATGCTGTGGGCAGAATGTCAGTGTTCACAGATTATGTCTGTGTTTCACTGAAGTGGTACCACATCAACCCCTGGCCTCTTGCTTACTCGTGTTTTGCGAAGAGCAGATGAGAAGAGTGCGTATTAAGCTGTAAAAGTGAGTGACAAGCACCTCTACAAACACACCAACTCTGAGAGAACTTAACACTTTGAAGAGCACCACAACACTCACATAAGGTACTTTGAAAAGAGCCAGATAATGTATTCCACTAGAGCAAGGCAGTCCGGCTCATCAGTTCAGGCGTGACTTTAATGTATAATCTCAGTTTCTTGATTTTCTTCTTCCTAGCTCGCAGTTCAGACGGCAGCTGGAGTCTCTGAATCCCAACTCAGCTTCAAAGCTCTGAACAGTCTGGCCTCTTGAGATAGGTTGCAGTTTCACAACACATTGGATACCATGTCACACTCCCTGCGGCAAGCCTGGAAACATGCTTCCGCTGTGCCTGTTTAACCATGCTAAATCATGTTCCACTCCTGGCTGTTTTGACATTTCAGTAATTAACCCATTTCCCCTTTCTATTTGTAGCCCACCGTACTATCACAATCACGTTAGCCTGCTTTCTGTTGTGCCACACTCTATTTGACACCTATCAAGAAGCTCGTGGGAATTTTTCAAACCACATTCCCAGATTGGTGGGGGTTACTTAATACCTGGGGGGGCGATCCAGGAGAGAGCTTTTGTGGAGAGAAAAAAAAAATGCAGTTCATGGTAGTGAAATAGAACAACCACACTGGCAACCAAATAAGCAAAATACGCATAGTTTTCTCTAAAGTGATTTCCTTGAACAATCCAGGTTTGGTTGTAAATATAATATCTGAGAAAATTAGCAACATCCCAACAACAGACTGTTTCTTCTTCTGACAGACACCACTTGGATTGATAAGACGGATTTACTCCTGACACAGATGTCTCATGCCATTTCATACCACTGTGATGACCCAGAAATACCGAGGGCTCATTGGTCACTGGTTACTATACCTAAGCTTCTTATGAATGAATCTATAGGCAGAGCATTTAATTTATACAGCTGCATCTTTTGTACAAAAAAAATAAATAAGAAAAATCTGTTTCAGCATTTGTGGTGAGTATCATGAGTGACGTGCACGGCAAGAAAGCGGATGAAAGCTCCTCGTTGCAGCATGACTTAATAACCAGTCTTTCACTGTCACATGAGTGTTTCTTGGTTCATAATTGAAAATAGGAGCAGAGGGAAAAAAAAGTCAGCTACCTGCCAGTCAATGACTAATTGGCTGTTTTATGTGAGTGGATTGAGGGATCCTGAGGGGAGGCAGTCATTAAAACAAAGCAGCTCTGTGGCATCGCGGCACATCAAATGGAAGGAAAAGTTTTGAATTAGCTCAGGATGAGTCACTGACAATTTCACAGCTTTATCTGAGCATCTTTTTTCAAAAGGTTGTTTTTTTTCTGCTGTCCTCTGCATCACTCTTTCATGATATCCCTGCTGTGCAGCTTGATCGCGATTTTAGAGCCAAATCACTCTTTTTCCTCATGAAGTGCATCAAATGAAATGCAAATTTAGGGAGTCCGAGTCTGAAACGTGACAGATCCACACTCAGATACACCTGAATTCATCAAGGAAACATATCCAGATTTAAATTATTCAAGTGTTTCATGTTTATTCAGTGCAACCGACAATGTCGATCAGATTATATAGATGTTCAACAAGCATCCCACTCAGTCAGCTCTCCTGGCGCATAGCTTCCAGCTCTCTGAGAAAGCTGAGTGATGTTAGTCCAAATGTTCTACAACCCCAATTCACAAATAGTTGGGGCACTGTGTAAAATGTAAATAAAACTCCAATAGAATTCCCAGAAGAACATAAACAACATATCAGATGTAGAAACTGAGACATTTTACCATTTCATGGCAAATATGAGCTCATTGTGAATGTGATTGTAAAAAGTAGTTCCAGGGTGATGTTCAGCAATGTGTAGCGTCCCCTCTTCTTTTAACAAGTGTCTGTCAACATCTGGGAAGTGAGGAGACCAGTTCCTGGAGTTTTAGGAGAAGAATGTTGTCCCATCTGGTCTGACGCAGGATTCAAGCTGCTCAACAGTCCTGGACCTTCAATGCTGGATTTATCATTTCATGAAGCTCCAAATGTTTTGAATTGGTGAGAGGTCTGGACTACAGGCAGGCTAGTTCAGCACCTGGACTCCATCCAGTTTTGAACTTTAGTTTTGTGCCATGCACACAGAGATTCCTCCTGATTCTCTGAATTTTTGATATTATACATTGTAGATGGTGAGATGTTCAAAGTCAACACAATCTTACATTTAGGAAAAAAATTTCTGAAATTGTGCCACAATTTTTTTGTCCCAGATAGATGAGCCTCTGTCTATCTATTCATCTGAGAGACTCTGCCTCTGTGAAATGCTCCTTTTATACCCAGTTAACTGACCTGTTGATAATTAACCTAATTAGTGTTAAATATTCCTTCAGTTGTTTTTGATTAGTACCAATGACTTTTCCAGCCTTTTGTTGCCCCTGTTTTAAACTTTTTACAGATGTGTTGCTGCGATCAGTTTAAAAAATGAGCTCATATTCTCCACAAAATAGTAAAATGTCTCAGTTTCAACATCTGATATGTTTATGTTTTATTATGAAAAAAAATATGCGCTGATGAGATTTGTAAATGATTGAATTCTGTTTTTATTTATATTTTACACAACATCCCAACCTCTCTGGAATTGGGGTTTTAATCGCAACTTCCCATCCCACTTCCAAAATCAAATTGGGATGAGAAAGACAAAGCCTTGTTCAGCACTGAAAATAACTGAATTGAAGAGAAAAGAAAAAAAGAAATAAGCGGATTTGTCTCAAGAGCAATATTTGTATCAGCCAGACATCTGATCTGAAAACCGGGGAAGACAGGCCTACCACAAAAATGATGACGCCCCCCCCCCCACCCTTTTTGGCATCTGGCTGGCATGGTCCAGATGGATAGCAAGGAGAGCAGCAGTGAAACAGCTGTGTTGCAAGAACTGCACACAACCAACTGGAGGAGGCACAAGTGGAGACAGCCAAGACATGTTAAATTATGACTGTCACCACAGAGCAGCTAAAAGGAACTGTGAGAGGTTGTTGTGAAAGCATTCAGCGAGGAGTGTCGGTTGTCACTAAAAATTGCTCTTTCAAATCTTTTATTGTCTTTAAAACTTCACACAGACCCAAATATTTTTACAACACAGTTTCTTTTAGTTACAGTTACAGAGGTTTATTGACATCTGATTTGGACACAGAAATCATGCATATTCTCAAAAATCAACCAGATGGTTAGTCAGTCTTTTTATTTGTGACTGCTTTAAGTTTAAATCTAAAGTTGATGTTGAAAGCTGAGAGAAATGACTCTGCAGATGCGATCCACCATGAAGCTAAGCAGTTCAACCACTGATCCAAAGGTTCGTCGCCCTCCAGTTTTTTTTTGTGCACATATTAAAATGTATTCATGCAAGATTCAAGGCCACTTTAACATTCAGCCCATATGTATTATTGCTGTTTGTGTGCAGAAGAAAAGATGCAACCTGTGTAAAATCTTTATGGAGCGCTGTGATGAAAGAAACTGGTGAATGTGACTGGTCCTGTATCGAGCTGTGAATGCTATGAAAGATCTGCGAAGTACTATAAAAAATATTTATCAAGATATGCAACAATTAATTCTCATCAGTAACTTTCAATTTTTCTAATCAGGTTCAAATGTAGAGATAATGCCACATTAACCACAAAACAGTGGAGTTGAAACAAAAAATTAATGAGAATTACAACCCCATGAGGAAATTAAACAAGGATAAAACCAACAGGCAAAAACCTAAAACACCAAAAACAGATTGAAAAAAAAAAGAAAATTAAAGAAAAAAACCTGCAACCACTCGCTGTCAATTAATGCGTATTCACAAAGACAGTGAAAGTGTCCCTAACTAGGTTAACCACCAACTGAACTATAAAGAGGAAAAAGATTAAAATCTAAGATTAAAATTCATCATGGGGGAAGATTTAACGTAGAACTGAGAAGTGCTCCAGAGGCTGAATGCAGAACCCAAAAAAGACCCGGTCGCCAGGTTCTGAGGTGCAAGAGGAGAGCTTTAAAAGTCAGGACTGAAAAGTAGTGAGTAAGAAGAACTAAAGCATTACAGCCTTGAAAATTAAAGCCAACATCAGTATAATTTTTGAGTGTCATCCAGAATAGTTACATGAACATTTCATTAGACGGACCACCATCCATGTCCCAGCGTGCATGCAGAGACTAACTGAGGATAATAGAGTTATTCACAGAAATGCTGAGACATTTTGGACAGTGTGAGAAAACATTGAAGACATTCACTTTAAAATCTAACAAGTTGGCTGAAAAAAATGCAAACTAGTTTTTGTTAACTTGAGGGAATGAGTACAATTACCTGCAATGACTTAAGATTGTAGAACTTAAATGAACTTGATAAATTTGCTGTATAGTACAGTTCTTCAGATTGATGTGATTAATTCCACATAAATTACAAGAGATGCTTCAACACACATGATAGTTTCCAGTCCAGCTCCCTTAAAGGAAGTGATGAAGTGTAAATAGTTGTTGCTTTGCGGCAGGAAGTTGGTGTGGATGTGGTTTGAGCTAAACTAATTTCAGAGCACTGACCTCAACGGATAACTGGTTTTAGACACAGGGATGAGCAGTAACTGGAGAGCAGTCACATGACACTATCAACATTAATTATAAATCCTTCATCTTCATCATCAATCATCATTCTAACAGGTAATCTGTATTTTTATTAGGCGTAGGACTCGATTAAAAAAATTAATCCAAATAATAAGATGGCTTTGTAATGAATTAATCTTGATTAATCAAACTTTAATTGCATAGCAATAGTTGCCTCAAAAAGCAACTCTTTTTTTTATTCAAAGGGATTTTAGTGGACGACTGAATCAAATAATAGACACAGGTGTTAATATTGTAAACTCAAGCTCTAGTATCGTCTGGAAAAATGCATTTAATTGTGTTTAAATACAAAACAGTAGAAAAAGAAATAGAAAAAAATATCCCTGGTCAAAACTGAACAGACTATTCTAAGTACTTTTAAGTACTAACAGCTCCAACTGTTCTCTAATAAAGAGTCTACAACATTTTACAGTACTTCTAACATTTTTAAATGTTTTCATCCAATATCAAAAGTCATTAATATCTGACAGTAAGCCAGGGTGAGATAAGCAGCAGCAGCTTTGAGCCTGGTCATGGAGCAGAGGTGGACATGTCCTGCTCTGACGGCTGGAACTGATGCTGTGCTAGGACTGAGACTGTTGAGTGATCCTGGATGGAGGCGGGGCCTATGCCAGCACCCACTCATTGAGCTCCTTTCAGGGGAAACATTACATGCTTTCATGTCAGTCTCTAAAAGTCTTCAACAACAAAACTCTCTAGATTTGTCAGCAGTCAGTCGAGGGGTTTGAAAACTTGCTAAATATAGCAACAAACTCGCTAAGTTGGCAACACTGCGTTAGCTCTGACGTGTCTGTGAAATTAGTGTTCCGGAAACCTTCCACGTTGTTTGGAATTCAAACTGTTGTTAAATGTGATATTTTTTTTGTAATTAATTAATCGTTATTAACACGTTAAAGTCCCACCCCTAGTTAACATATTATATTGAAGGTAAACTGGCATCTAAATTATTGCAGCGAGAACAGGATCAACTTTCTGACATTTTGTTTGGATAATT
This sequence comes from Atherinosoma microstoma, assembly GCA_037177055.1. Lineage (NCBI taxonomy): Eukaryota > Metazoa > Chordata > Actinopteri > Atheriniformes > Atherinidae > Atherinosoma > Atherinosoma microstoma. Next base: position 26,566,584 of record JBBBVU010000016.1, read on the forward strand.
GGAAAATAGATGACATCATAGTTTATTTCAAATTTTCATTTTCTTACAAAAACATTTTTGTGTCATTTGAATCAACCAAATAAATAAATGTAAAAAAATACTTTGATAAAATTCTTTCTAGCTATCACTAAGTTCCCAAAGTAAAAGAGCAAAGTTGCGTACAGTAAATTACACCCAATTTGTTAAGAACGGTGCAACAAAGACAAAACAGCACCTTTCTTTATCTTGTTTGAATAAAAATTTTGTCAGATGATGCTGCAGACCTGCAGACCTGGACATGTTTTACATCAGCCTTTCCCAAACGGGGGTCCCAAGATCATTTCAGGGGATTGCTAGAACATTTTGAAAAAATATAGCCTACTTTTATCAATATTTTTGTGGCATTTTTATTAAGGCTGTCAAAATGAACAACTTAATGCAAAGAGATTAATCTGTGACATGATTTTTTTTTCAACACAATAACATAAATAAATTTATTACTCATGCCATATTAAAGATTCGAATTCAACATTTTCTCAGTGAGAGAAGCTGATTTTGGGCATGTAGCTGCTTTGTTACAGCGATTAACCAAAAACCACTTTATCCCCCATATTTATGAAGCTTCTGACAGTTTTCAAGCCTTACATTTAGTATTTCTATCATCAGGTGTCCAGAAACAAGTTATTCGGGTATCTGAAATCAGCCCTGTCTGAGCTGGAGAAGCTGAATACCAACGTACGTATGCTGCCAGTCAAAAGTTTGGACACACTTTCCCATTTGATATAATGGGTGTGTCCAACCTTTTGAGTGGTACTGTATATCTATGAATGTATGTAAGTTTGGGAACCACTGCTTTACATGATCACAAGTTGACACTGTATATCTATAGTTGTTAGTCTTCATCTCAAAGTGGAAAAATTCTTACTACAGTAGATACATAGAAAAAAAACAGCAATTAACTTTAAAGAAATAAACAGTGAAATTGCTCAGAATGAAATAAAGACAATAAAAAGGTTAGGGTAGGAGCTATCAGAGCAGAAATCATTCCATTTTGTATTCAAACATTTTCTGTCTGAGTACATAAAAATAAATTAATTAATAAACAACAACTCTGTGACACAAGCTGCATAAAAGAGAAAGTGATGGAAACATACAACAACAAATGACTCATCAATGTCAAGGCCCCGATGGTAGAAATAAAAGAAACTAAGTTTAATGAGACCCAAGGCAGTTCTTATTTTGTTTATTTTGATTATATGTTGTGAGAGCCAGCTAATAAACAACCACTGGTGCAGCACATCTTATAATGAATTTCTCACCTAATTAAAAAAAATAAAATACAGCTGTCAAATGGAAATCCAGACTTAGAGGATGGGCTAAGCCCCAAAAGTCCTAACAACACCCCTGGCATTCATATGCCAGACATGATGGTGGATGGATCTTGTTCTGCTCCCATGTAGATACATGTCCAAGGAACACATAAAACATTTCAATATGAGCATTTTCTTTACATGTGAGTCAAGAAACAAAGACTCAGTCATTATTTCTTAATGACAAACATCTAGTTTGGCAGCAAGTTTGACTTTATTCCCTATAAAGCATATGTGTTTTATTATCTTGCATTTAATCAGGTGTATTCTTGCCAGAAGTATTCACGGGGGTGGCCGGAGCTGGGAAGTGGATATCTTTCCTTTTTTTTCTGTAAATGGAAAGTAACACTCCTGGGTTTATTTTACCATATTGTTATTCAAAAAGAAGCTTTGTGCTTTTGAGGAAAACAATTAATTTAGATCAGGCTTTATGCCAAAGTTAATGACTGTTCAGGAGGGGGAAACTAAAGCAAAAAAGCAAAAATAAATCACATCACCTTCATCTAATACCATCACAAGAGAGTCTTCTTGTTTTCTAATTGTGCTGGGATTAACAGCAGATATCAATGGCAAATCACACGTGAAGAGTGTTGGAGAAAATGAGAAGTATCTTACGAGGGTGAGTGGTTGAGTGAGCAAAAGTGTGCTTCGGAGAGAAAGAGAGAGGGTGGTGGGGGGTGCAGCAAATCTAGGACAGCCACTGACTGCAGGGTGAGGGGTGGGAGGGAAAGTGAGGTAGAGAGGATTTCAGAAAGAGAAGGCAGCTGATGAGGGAGGGATGGAAAAGCAGACGCAGAAAGAAGAAAAGAGGCTGAAACACATTTCTCATTGTGAGGTGGGGGATTTGATTTATATTAATCATGAGGAAAGGGGGGAGAGGGGCAGCTCAGCAGTGTTGTAGGATTGCAGGATATTCTTCTTGTTTGCCTTGGATCTAAAAATCCTTTCTTGAGTACAACAACAGATCAGACATTCCTCTGACCTGCCCAACATTTTACTCACTTTGTGAAACAAGCCCCTTCCAGCTTCAGCAAAACACTATTCTCAGCAATAAATACAAATTTCTAATCTCCCACGATAACATAGATCTCTCTCTCTGAGATTTTCCATTCTCATCAAAATTTCAGTGCGATGGAGCTTCAGCTTTATCAGAAATTTTTCGTACAAAGAAAGGTCAGATAGCGTTAGCGGCTTCAGAAAATATGCAGTATTTCTCAGTAAAAAGTAAAAAGCCTTTCTGAAAGCTGTTTTGCCAAATAAATATTCACTAAGGCTGGGTATTAAACCTTAATACTCAACAAACAAAACCTATGCCACATGAAATGTTTATAATGCAGGGCTTCACAAAATTTTCATGACAAGGGAGCAAAAAGGCTAACTGTGTTCAGCTATTCTATGAGCCACCACTCACAGCTCCAGCTTGACAACTTTGAAAAAGACTTGTGAAAACTAAACTTTCTATTTTCCCTCCTTAGACAAAAACATGTTGGTAGTAATATTTATGTGGTTGCTTTTTACCTTATTCCTTCGTAAAACCTTTTAGCTAATTCCTAAAAATAGCAAGTTTAAGCAGCAATCCCAAGATATTTACACTTTTTACACATTTTTATGCACACATCTGTTTTTTTCAGACCCTGAAAAAGAAATACAAAGCTGAAGACAGGCATAAAAAGAAAGCTTCCACGAACAGTCAGGGTTAGCAAAAACAATACATCAACCTACATTGATCCAAACTGAAAATCTAAAAAATACAACCTGTAAGATGTTTGTAATGAAGAAAATGTGGAATTGTTTTCATTTCAACACAATGTACAATAATCTAAATTGGTTATTGATTAAAGACAAATTATACTTACTACTCCTTTTTCAATATCTCTGCAACAATGACGCATTTAATACTTCACAGAAACCTAAATGTCAGGATAAATACATGCGTACACCGCTGGGCATGCAGCTAAAAATATCTTTACACTACCTAAAGCCATCCATTTTTTTGTATACTGCTTATTCCAATTCAGGGTCGCAAGGGGGAACCCTGGAACCTATCCCAGCAAATAGCAGGCAAGAGGCAGGTACACCCTGGACAGGTTCTATCGCAGTGGAATCATTTACCAAATATCATATGAAAAATATATAGCACCTTTAAGTTTAATATAACATTCCTGCAGCAACTATTCCAGCATAAAATCTATTCATTAAAATATGAGTATGAGGATATGGATCTGTGTATCCAAGCATGCATCCTATATCTTAAAGCTCTCTCCACCTCTTCTCTACATAACTGCAATCGGCGTAATAATATAGTTCCTTATTAGTATCTAAACTGAGGTAAGGAAATGTTATCAGTGTTCAAGAGTGGATGGGGAATTTCTATTCAATTTTTTTTTTCAATGCTCATTTTGATTAGAAAACTTGTTGGAGGTTTGACATGTAGTCCTAATGATGTACAAGGAAGAAGGCTGAAGAGGCTAAAGGCTACAGCAGGTTAGAAGAGTCAGTTTCAGTTTATTCCCAGTAAACTACTTTTTTTGTGTTTCTTTTGTCATTTTGATAGATAGGAATATTCATCTTTGCCAATTCAGGCATCACAGCTGCAGTGTTGTTGAGCAATCCGCTGTGACTGCGGGAGGGAAAATATAATATAGGCCACTAATCCATCTTTCATCTGCTTTGTGTCATGTTGGCATGAATTCATATTTTCTCCTATGGCCCTATGAACAGATAATTAAGTTAGAACAAACATTAATATTGATATAATAGAAGTGTTTCTTTAATTTAGACACTATTAGTTGGCAAAGCTGTGTCCCATTAAAAAGAGAAGAGAAAAATAAAATAAACATTGACAGATATTTTTTACGATCTTTGCGATTTGAGGAGGCTTGATTTGCTTCTGCTTTACATTCTGTTGGCACATTGTGAATTTCAAATAGCGGACAATCATTTAACTGTGGGAAGTTAAAATTCGATTAACTGTTCAGCCCCACTGCTCCGTCACTTCTCAGTCAGTCATTTCTTCATTTGCATTTCATACAAATTGAAATGATACTTTTAGCCCAAGGAATGTTTGTTTTAAAGAACTAATTATAAAAATCCTTCAGAGTGCAGTTTGTGTTTCAACTGTGGGCTTAAATATCAAAGAAATGGGGCAAACTGGTCTGCTTACTAACTGATGAACATCTGTCTGAGGACCAGTTCCTCCAGTTGGAGGTAAATTAATTCCTTTGTAAACTTTCTTTGTTTTACAGTGTCTGTAATTTGTGAGTTCAGAAGATGGTAGATGTTGGATGCACAGATTGTTCTGTGCTGATTTAGGATGCCTTGATCATCAGCTGTTAAACTGACAACAGTCATATTTCACATTTTATTCAGTAAACACGTGTGTGACATGCACTAAATCTACGAGGAGAATTAATCCTGCAGAGAAAATTGTGTCAGGTGCTTTTCTATCTCACAGCATTACAGGAACTGTAGATAACCAGAATGCACAGCTATCCTGACATTTCATTTCATTTCATGATGGAAAACAGCACCACCACCTAACAGGACTATTAACCAGTGAATTAAGAACACAAATCGTTTTCTGTCCACCAGCTTTGCTGTACTTAGCTAAAGATTTAACAAAGAACTACGACCCATATGTCATTTAGGGTAAACTTTGTGCCATGTCAGGGTCATATCAATGTAGTGCAACCCAGACTTAAAAAAAAAAAAACTTTTTTAGTGTTAAGTGCAATTAAAAACAAAATACAATCAATCGCAAATCTTAAACAACATTTTATTTACAGAGAAACTTGTTATTAGTAGTGCTAAAGCTGTTAGCATTTTGGCCAATGCTGCATTTGTATAACCAGACTGGCATATTTCATACCAAACTGTATTCTGTAGGTAACCTGATGCCGTACAGAAATGAAGCCTTTAAACTTTCCTTTTAACTTGCATACATCAACACATCACAAGATATTTTAAGTAATGGTAGATGGCAAAAATTTCAGTTTTGCAGCAAGCATGAGTATTAACAGGCTCAGTTTTGCAGAGAAATTGGATTAAAATTAATCAGCAGCAACTAAAAAGTATAAGTGGCTGATTTGGTTTCTGTCCCACATACTATCAGGAAGTAAAGGAAAACTTTCCAGACCTCTACAGTCTGTTTCATTGTCTTAATGTCCAGTTAATTTAAGGACAGCAGCTGAAGATAAGTGGAAAAGATGCCTCGATAATCAGTTCAACTGGAGCTGGAAATGCTTTGGGTTTTCTGGAGACAACTCCACTGTTAAAAAGCTCCAGTGACTTGACTACAGCTGACTGCTTGACTTTGAGTCTCTCTGACCACAAGTTAGAAGCCAATTTCCATTTAATGTGCTTTTCAGCTGACCTTGTGCTGAAGCACTCTTTATCTCATTGGGTTTTTAATTATATTTTAAATACTTTCAAGCATATAAAGCACCTTGAAGCTGTCCGGGATGATAAATTGTACCTTATGATTTGCTTGACGTTTGTATATGTAATTTCATTTGTTTCTATCAAGTGAAATCACCTCAATGTCTCCGAGGACCAATAACTTTGCCTCCAAAAACACGTACTGTATTTTGTTGTGCTGGGCTTCTCCAACAATGGGATCTCATCACATGTGTGAGGTACTATGCCGTCAAACGATCCACCTATTAAATGAGAAGTGGTGCCGTTACAGAGCACTTTTCATGCAATAAAAAGTTTAAATTCACGCCGATTGCAGCATTGGTTCTCATTAGTAGCTTTTATATGCCACTTCCATTTATCTGCTCATTTTCTTTCTACTGTGAGAATATCATGTTGGACATATGTTATAAACAGTGCACGTAGGACAAGTTCATTCATTCTGCACATTTTATAGTTTATAACAGTAACAGTGAACGGTTTAAATCCCAATTTATTAGAACTAGACATGATGTAGATTCAAGAAATTGCATTAAATTACTAAAAAGTTTATTTGTTCATTCTGCTAATAGTGAAAACAGATGTATGATACTGATTCTGTTAAGATCCACACCAAAATCTGATCATTACATGATCATGTAGACAGCACAATCTCATATGTTTCATCAGATGATGGCAGTTATCTGGTGATGAGAAATTGGACTAACACCTAGACTTGGTCTCAATACTTTGATATCTTCATGCATGTAGACCTGTCTATACGATTTATTTATTTTTCTACTTCTACACATGCAAAAAATAGCATCGTTTGCATTTTTTCAATGTCCTCTGTTAAAGATGGTTACGCACGCACAATGTGAGCAGAACACAAAAAAAAACGTGATGGCGGCTGCAGCAGGAAGTCAGAGTATATAAATGAAGTAAAACATGTACATGTTGTCTATTATGCAGCTTATTAGCTCCCACATTAGCAGCTAGTGCTAAGGTTGTTTAAAAAAGACTGGATAATCTAAAAATAACAAGTTACATCACTATGCACATACTCTAAAAGAAATTTGAAATGAAAATGAAACGGAAAATGTAGAAAAGGATTTTTCAATAATTTATTTAAGAAGAGCATGTAGATCAGTGATACTCAAATCGGTCCTACGAGGGCTGCAATCCAGCAGGTTTTCCATGTATTCATGGTTCAACATACTTGCATCAAATTAAATGGATGTAACAGCCAATCAACAGTCAGGTGTGTTGGAGCAGGAATACATGGAAAACCTGCTGGATTGCGACCCTCGTAGGACTGAATTGAGTATCCCTGATGTAGATCCATCAGATCTGATTACTGCATTATCTAATCACTCCCACTTATCAGATGGGGGGTCAGGAAAATGTTTTGCATGTGTTTTTGTTTTTTTTTACGACATTATACGATACTTTGTCATCATTATACAAGAATGAACAATGAAAATTGTACAGTGTGCTCTGTCAGGATACATACTCATGCCCAGAACTATAAAGAATGATAAAATATACATATACATGTATACACTAACACATCTAGACATACACACATACTCAAACATTTACATACATACATATACATTTATACATATACTGTACATATACATACACATGCACATACACTCATATACACATCGTACACACATGCATTTTTGCAATAATATAAAATTCAACCTACAATACTCCCAATCCACAGAGCTATTGTTGGGTTTGGATGTATCTAATTTCATTTATCTCCTTAAAGCGAGTGTGTCACTTCGTGTAACTTTTTTTTTTTTCACATGGACTTATCAATTACATCAATTGAAATCGATG
>JBBBVU010000016.1:26574275-26585609 GCA_037177055.1 Atherinosoma microstoma
ATATTTAATGACAATGTTGATTTATGTATTTAATAAGCTTTTCTTACAAGAGTTGATAAACAGACGTTTTTTGCATCTCTAATTTTCATTCTTTTCCTTTTTTTTGTTTGTTAAAACCTCCACCATCTTTCCCTCCAGTGTTGGTATTTGGTTACTAAATGCTGTTGAAGGCTTCAGTGCATCACTGCTAGCTAGCGTTAGCTAACCCTCCATGTTGGTGTTTGGTTACTAGATGCTAGCTAGCGTTAGCTACCACTCCATACAAACCTCTCGGCTCTGCGTTTATAAAACTGCACTTAATTAATTGGATTTTTCTTGTGCAATATCTATTTATTTTAGGGGGTTGGAGACCAATTTTGTCTTCATTTATTTATTCATTTTAAATTCTTCTTCATAACTTTTGCTACAAGCTAGCGGCTAGCTTAGTGTCTTCTTCTGCTTATTGGGGTTTGTTGAACAACTAACGGACAGATTACCGCCACCAAGTGGTGGGAGGCTGTATTGCAATCTCGCTTCTCGCGCAGCCTTTACGGCCCTCGTGGCCCACCAGTGAAAAAGGGAAATATTTTTGCGGCCCTCTAGGTGGCGCTCGAGGCCCAAGCATGGGCCGCGGCCCGATGGTTAAGAATCACTGGCCTAGGGGATTATGAGTCTTCTTGTACTCCATTATTATTTGGAGTCCCTCAGGGTTCCATTCTGGACCCTATTTTGTTTTCATTATGTTTGCTCCCCTTGGGCTCAATTCTTAGGAGACATGGCATCTCCTTTCATTGTTATGCAGATGACTGCCAGATATATCTTCCACTTAAAAAGAAGGATGGGTTCTGTTTAAACTCTCTCCAAATGTGTTTAAAGGACTTAAAATTTTGGATGGCCCTTAACTTCCTTCATCTGAATGACTCCAAAACAGAGGTAGTGGTGTTTGGATCTGGTTCTACTAACATCCCACCTGTAGTTCTGGGAAATATGAGTTTACGTTGTAAGCCAGAAATTGTGAACGTGGGTTTTAAAATGGATTCAGAAATTAAGCTTGAAAGCCAGATTCGGTCAGTGGTCAAATCCAGTTTCTTTCACCTGAGGCAGCTGGCCAAAATTAAGCACTTTCTTGCACAACAGCACTTTGAAGCAGTAATCCACGCCTTTGTGACCACCTGGCTGGATTACTGCAACGCACTTTACTTTGGGGTGAGTCAGTCAACCTTATCTCGCTTGTACAAAATGCAGCTGCACGTCTTTTAACTGGCACACGCAAGTACGAGCACATCACCCCGATTTTATCATTTCTTCACTGGCTGCCTGTGCACTTTAGGATCTATTTTAAATTGCTTTTATTCACTTTTAAGTGTTTGAATGGTGCTGCCCCATTGTACCTCTCTGAGCTTCTCCGTCCCCATGCACCCTCTCAGGCTCTCAGGTCGGCCGACCAACTCCTCCTGAGGATGCATAGGACTAAAAGGAAGCTCAGAGGGGACCGAGCTTTTGCAGTGGCAGCACCTAAACTGTAGAATGAGTTGCCTCTACATATCAGACAAGCCTCATCTCTATCTGTTTTTAAATCTTTGCTTAAAACCCATGTGTTCATTTTGGCTTTTTATTCACAGTGATTGCTTGACACTTTGATCTGATTTTAGATTCAGATTTTAGCTTGATTAGTTTGAGTTTTATTTTAATTTTTGATCTTATTTTATTAAATAGTATTTTTAATTTTAATTGTCTTTTATATGCTCTTATTTTAATTATTTTACTGTGGCACTTTGGTCAACTTTGTTGTTTGTAAAGTGCATTACAAATAAAGTTGTATTGTATTGTAAAATGTAACAGTTTCCGTTGGAGGTGTCCTAACAAAGGACAATGCAGTATAAAGGAGTTGGAGTGGACATAACTAAGATAGATTGTGGAATTTTATCAAGGCATCATATATGTGGGAAAATGTTTTTGTGTGTGTGCATAAATACAGCATACAAAAGATTTTGATGCACACGTAGCATTTAAACATGATCCCTGTGGTCTTTAAAAATGCACTGCAGAACTTTAGCATTTTTTTCAGTGATGCACGCCTCGTATCGGGGGTAAATCCATCATCCATCTTGCAGCCTACCTTTCTCCAGCCAGTAAGACGGTCTTGTCTTGACTCTTGCCTTATTTTTTGTTCTCTGTTTTTCCCTCTTTCTTTTTTCTCTTCCTCTAATAATTTCTTCTCGGGTTTCCTTGCTGAGTAAGTTACGGTGCACACTCCATACGGCCGGCGTTATATTTGTTGCTATCATGTGACGCAGTGCGTAAAGCATAACTCAGTTGCAACGTCACCCTGCTGCAATGGCTGTTTCTCAGCCCCAGGACGCTGCTGCGCAGGTGGCGGCTCTAGAAATGCACAAAATAGATGTCATGGTTCTATCCAACAGGTCCGTATCATGGAGTTTTAGAGTCAAAAAGTTACAAAATGCATCTTTAAGGCAGCATGAAGCTGTGAAAATCCTTTTTTTGGATTAATGCTGCCATCAGGGAACACTAATCCAATCCTATGCCATCACAGAGCCTGGCTTCTGACTGGTTGGTGGTAACAATCACGATGGTCATTTTCATTTTTGGTTGGCTGCCAAAACAAGATGTCCATATTTCCACTGTGTGATGGTCCATCCCAGTTTTTTCTTTGAGCCCAGAAAGTTGACGTCACCTCTGGAAATGGTTAACAAAGGCCATTTCTTAACACAGAAAGTGACCCTTGTGATTGTAGCGTCATATTATTAGAGCTTGACAGTGATCTCCTGCAATAATGAGAGTGTGGTTATATGAGTTGCGGATGAATGACAATTCTTGATGCACAAATGATCTGAGGGATCAAAGATCCCGGGTGTCCAGTCCAAGGCGCATGCTCTAAGGCAGTGATTCTTAACCATGGGGCCGCGGCCCATGCTTGGGCCTTGAGCACCACTCGGAGGGCCGGAAAAATACTTTCAGTTTTGCACTGGTGGGCCATGAGGCTGCGCTAGAAGCACAGTTGCAATGTAGCCTCCACCACTTGGTGGCGGTAATGTGTATGTTATTGGTTCAACAAGTCACTCAGCTAGCTGGTAGTCTGTAGCGAAACTTATGAAGAAGTATTTAAAACTAATAAATGAGGACAAAATTGGTCCCAAACCCCTCCTAAACTGCAAAAAATATTGCGCACGAACAACACAATTCATTAAGTGCGGTTTTAGAAACTGAGGTAACAAGGCAGAACTGAGAAGTTGGTATGGAGTGTTAGCTAACGCTATCCATCACTGAAGTACTGAAGCCTTCAACACTAAATCAGCATCTAGCAACCAAACACCGACACTTGTGGAAAAGAGTGTGGAAATTTTCACAAACAAATAAAAAAAGGAAGAAAATGAGCTACAGATGCAGAAACGTCTCTCATGTCAACTCCTAAGAAAATTCTAAGAAGTTTATAAATACTCTAAATGGTTTGTTTTTTAATAATTTTAATCAACTAAATTATTTATTTAATTTGAACATTTTATTATTTTGAATATATTTTATCACTGCATCATTTTATTGATCAAATTGCCACCCCCCCAGTCCCACTTTTTTTTTTTTTTTGCAGTAGTAAAATCAGGTATAGGCATTTTGTGTTTATAAGCCTGACTTGAGCTTTAAATTTGTTCTTGTAGGAGCCTAATTTGATTCCATAAATGGGCCGCGGACCACTAGCATAAACAGTAAAAGGTTGAGAACCCCTGCTCTAAGGTAAAGATACAGAGCCTCCTGTCCGTTTTCTGTGTCCTTTACATGTATGATTTGGTCTGTTTCCAAATCATACATGTGAGGTGGGGTCAGTCCGCTCCACCTGCGGACTAACCCCACCTCACCGACAGCTACCCTCTCCGTTCTCTCCTCCTGCCTGGAGGAGATAAGGGCGTGGATGACATAAAACTTTCTACAGCTTAACAGCACAAAAACAGAGGCCATTCTTGTTGGAACTCCACATCAGATCCAATCTTCCCCCATCACATCATCCCTCTCTCTACCTCTGTGACAAACCTTGGGGTCAGGCTTGATCACAACCTTTCTTTTGACCAACATATTCAATATCTCTGTAGAACATCTTTTTCCCCCCATCTTAAAAATATTACCAGACTCCGCCCTTCCCTTTCCTTTAGTGACGCTGAAAAGCTGGTCTACGCCTTTGTCTCCTCCAGGCTGGATTACTGTAATGCCCTCCTCGTTGGGATCCCGGGCAGGAGCCTACAGAAGCTTCATCACATCTAGAACTGCGCTGCCTGCATCCTGAAGAGGAGGCGCAAGTATGACCATATCACCGCCGTGTTGCAGTCCCTGCATTGGCTCCCTGTCCAGCAGAGGATTGATATAAGATATGCCTGCTGACCTTCCAGTGTCTGCATGGCCACGCCCCGGCTACCTATCAGAGCTACTGAGTCCGCACACCACCATCTGTTGTCTCTGGTCTACCAACTCAAACCACCTTTGCCCACACAGGACCAGACTCAGTACTATGGGGGGCAGGTCCTTTCAGGCTGCTGCTCCACAGCTGTGGAATGCCCTGCCTGAACACCTGAGGGTGCCACAGACAGTGGCGTCATTCAAGAAGCACTTGAAAACTTTTTTATTCAAAAAGGTTTTTGTGTAATGAGTGTCTTAATTATAAATTGTGTGTTTTAATGTTTTTCTTGATTTTAACCTGTAGCACTTTGAGATTTTGTCTAATATGTAAAGTGTGTTATAAATAAAATGTATTATTATTTTTATTAAATAGCTGACCTTTAACCAGCAAAAGAAGAAGAAACCATGCTGTATTTAATGGCTTCACAGACCACCACCGTGTACTACCCTGCCTCTTTTTATGGGGGCATTCACACCAGGATTGTCCAGGGACTTGGTGCGATTGACCAGGGATTTTCGAAAGTTTTCACACCTTCCTTGGTTTGGTTCTTGTTCAAACTGGACTTATCTGAAGCGGACCAAACCACCTGGACAACATCACTGCTTGCTCGCTATACGATAGTTCTCTCCAAGACAACCTGATCAATAATGAAAAAGCAAGAAGAAGAAATTCGGGTTGAATAGATAAAAAAATAGTGCGGGTGGTGGATATTCATTATTTTGGGCGGGTCATGGAATTTTTTTGTTTTCTTTTTTTTGTTAGGTAGCCTATTTTTGTGGACATGACAGTTGTTTTATGACAAAACAACATAATCACATTAAATATATGAACAAATTAAGAAAAGTAATGCAATGTACCTGACCTGCATGTTAACACATGCAGATTATAGGCTACATCGTCAGATCTTATATTAGCAGGTCGATTTTGTCGATTTTGGGGTTCAGGTGGGTGCAGTTTGGCAAAATTGGACCTGTGCAGGACTTGGGGTTCCTAATTTTATTGTTGTGTGCAAAACATATGTTTTTCTGAACACACGCTATTGGCTATGTTTTTCCTCCTATCCAAACAATATTCTGCATCGCTTCCTTCTTCTTCTCGATGATTAATTGTGGTTGGCATAAACTTTCTATCTGGTCCACTGGATAGTCTGCTTGCAAGTGAACCGAAACCCCGGCTTTCAGGCAGACCAGAGTCCATTTCTTTGGTCCACATCAGAGGTTGGTGTTCACACAGCACAGAAAGAATCGTGCTTCCTGTTAAAGCGGACCAAACAGGTGTAGTGTGAAAGTGCCATGTCTCTTTCTGAGAACGAACAGAATCATGATCTCCTCCACTATAACCATGTTTGCTATTGTACTGGTACAACAGCAACTGGTACGTTAATCCAGAGCAACAGACACACAGGTGTTAAGAGGCGGTCATACATATCCCTCTATGAGCCACCTGGAGTTTCATCCAGTATTGACAGATTGGGAATGTTTAAGTATCGTACCAGGAGCTTAAAATGATCGTATTTTTAGTAAAATTATCGTACACTCCTAATTTGCATCCAGAAGTGGCCCATGAGTCACTGTCACCTTAAACAACTCATTAAGACTGTTGGCATTGTAGCCTATAGCCTAAGGTAGTTTTAGCTTTATAAATTAACACAATGGTTGAAAAGAAGCAACTCCTTCAGAACAGTATGAACCTGCATTGAGCAGCCTATATCAGTCTTACTTAACTATTTTCTACATGGCTGCTTTTTAACAATGTACAAGGTCCTGCTTTATTAATATTTTGAGATGAAGTTTGTTTATACATTGGGATTAAATACATCTTACATGGTAATTATCTCTTTTATTATTAGAGGATTGTGATTTCTTCATATCAACACATATAGTCATGTAAACTTTCTGTACATTCAAACAGCTTTATTCGTCCTGAGCATAAACTGTAAATGCAAAATGGATTTCATTGGCTGTATTTTAACATAAAACACAAAAATAACAAAATAACAGATAATATCATCCATCTTACTATGTGACTTGGAAAAAAGTCCAAAGAAAAAAAGTGCAAAACATTTCCTTTGCAATGATGTATTATGGCATCAAAACATTCACATACAAAATCAAAGTATGTGCTTTGAATTAGATTTTTGTAACCATAAGTGTGCTTAACGCATAGAAGTAAAAATAGGATTATAAAACAACATTTACCATTAAACCACATAAAAAAAGAAACGTAATCTCTGCTGATTTGTAACTTTATAACAAAATATAGTGCTACATATGTGGTGGCTGAAATTCTGCTTTTGGAATTTGTATCCATTCTCTTAGTGTCTTAATATAGATATTGAGGTATTCATCCAAAAATGAAAAAAGGTTTCCTTGCACCTCCAATCTCCATGCAAGTCTTGAGAGATGGCTGTTCAGCCTTTGTTGTTCAGGGCTCTGCACAAGAACATCTTTGACACTTTCTGCATGAAAGAAGCATAAGAGAGGTTACTGTTTATGTTTAAGATAGTACAGCAACATTACTTTGCTACATTTTAAGACAATCTCCTCATCTAAGCTGCTTTCTGTAGCTGCAACATCCTCCATTGGTGGGCCAGGTCTTTAACGGTACAGGTTTGAGGCTGTCATGGAACACAGCATTATGCTTGATGGCTGAAATTTGACACCTCCGCCTGCACTCTTCAAGCATTCTGATGTGTGTTTAAGTCCATTAAGTGTGTCAGTGATTAGTCTGTTGTGTCGTTTTGTTTTGATTAGGTTCACCTTGGAAAAAACACGCTCACATGAGGCATTTGAATGTGGTAGCACAAGAATATCTAAGGCAAATTAAGCCAAGTTCACCAAACACCTGTTTCCCCCCAAAGTCCTCCAGAGTAGAGATGGAGCCAGAACTCATCCACATCCACTGTCTTTGTGTCTTCACCTAATTTGAGAAGAGGCAAACACCTCCACTGATCATCAATTACTTGGAGAAAGTCGTTGTCCTGCAGCATGTCAATCAACCTTGGCAGTTGCTCCATGAATGGAAGCAGAGAGAGGGGTACTCTGCATCTGCCTCGGCACAGGTTGCGATAGCAGGAGATAGGCACGTCATATGGATCATGAGAGGATCATCAAAGTCAAAGCGTCTCTTGATTTCTCTGCATGCGACACAAAGAAAACTTTGACAACGCACTCTGAACTCTGTCACTGTGCCTGGAGGGATCTTTGGCTGCTGAACTTGCTGCATCACTTTTACACCTAAGTATATCATGTTGAGTGATACAAGGTTGGAGTTATCATTGACATTGATATGACTCAGTGGAGTGTGCATAGTCTCTCTTCATGAAGGTCGGCAAGATATCCCTGTAGGTTTCACACATCTTGCTCCTCAGTGAAGTAATCATAATTTTTTCACTTTGAAAATACTGGTTAAGGTCTGCAAACTTTGGCAGGGACCACTCCAAGTAGTAGTACAGGCGGAGAGAGTCATCATTGAGAGCATGATATATATTCTCTGCTGCCGTCAGTCTGGCATCAAACCACTGGTCTGTAAAAAATAGTTTGAGGGCATCCCACTGGTTGGACATGCGTTTGACTACTTCATTTAGTGATAACCATCGAGTCTGGGAGGGCTTCAGTATTTTGTGGGGCTCAATATGACAGAACTCTTTAAATTCACGGAGCTCTGCAACACGCTTAGCACTGTTTTTAAAATATCCATATACGTCTCTGGCTAAATCCTCACACTGACGAGGAAGCTGTTTGTGGGCTTCACTTGCACAAAGATGTAAAGAGTGGCAAATGCTCAGTGACACCAGGGAAATCAGCTTTGAGACGACAGGAGACAGAATTGTGCTTCCTCATCAATGTTTTGCAGCCATCTGACCCAAACCCAATGATATTTTTAACCGGCACATTTGCATCAGTGAATGACTTTATCATTTCCTCATAAAGCCTTTCTGCAGTTGCCCCTTCTCTCACTAAATATCTGTGTTGGTCTGAAAACATCTGTGCGAGTTTCCAAAAACGAGTCTGAACCCTCTTTGTTTCCTCATACAAAAAGCGGATGACAATACACTGTTGTGTTCCCTATGTCTGTTGACTCGTTGATCAAAATGCTGAATTTTTTTCCTTTTCAGGATTTCTGAGAGACTCTCAAAATAACAGTCACCAATAACATGTTTGGCTATTGCAGTTGCCTTCGTGCAGCCAAAACTGAGGCTCTGTGCAGTTTTTGAGTCTTTGAAAATGTCTTTTAAAACATCAACTAAATGGTCTGAAGCTGCCATTGTGCAGAAGCAGGACGTTGTGCTCTGCTGGCCACCTTTACCTCTGTTGTTTTCACGTCCGTCTCGAGCTGAGCGGTCTCTGGAGTCTTCTGCAAACATTGTGATATAGACTTCTGTGATGGAACCAGGCATTTTTGTTTCTCTTGACGTTTTTTAGACCTTGCGTGGTTCTTCAAAACAATGAGCTCTGCCACCATTTGAACGTTGCAACAGTGACAGAACTCATTAGTGCTTGCACCAGCAACAGGTTGTAGCCACCCAGTAAAATGGGAGGATTTTTCCCATTCTTTCGTGTGTAGTTGCTGGCGATGTTGCTCGTTGATTCGCTGTAAGGAGCCGTATAAGCTGGAAACTGTGCGCACTCGTATGATCTGTCCTGATAGTGTTTGATGAGGAAATGACCTAGCTACATGATGACAGGGCCAAATTATCGTACATTTTGGAATTTGTGGAATTATTGATCGTACAGAGTGTTAAATTATCTTATAAATACAGTAATTATTCTACATCTGGTAACACTGGTTTCATCACAAGCTAGCTGACTGATTAAGTAATCTTTAATACAGATGAAAAATTGAAATATTCAATTTATTAAGATCATTGGTCTGCAGTGATAGACTTTAACTAAATGATCTATACATGTAATATTGTTACACTGAGATGGGGAGGAATGTCCATGTTTCTGTTCTGGTTATTGTCCTAACACAAAAAACAAAATAACTTCCAGACTGACAGATTAGATACTTTCATCAGTAACTGTGGGCCGCTGTCTAACGTCATCGGTGCAGATATCCTTGCTGCTGTCAGTGTCAGCAGGCGGGAACAGATACCAGGTTACCAACGTAAAAATGGCAGCGGCACAAGATGCGGCCACACATAAACCGGCCGTCAAATTAGTCTATGAAATCTGGGTCAACTAATTAACGTTGGGTTACGCAAGCAAATTTTCGTAGTTTCCCTGTCATGTGTTACAATTAAGTATCAATTAAGTAATGTTAGTCAGTGGAAGGTAAGAAACTGGTGTGGATGCTGGGCATTCATACTATTATGGTACTTTTCTCTCTGTTACTTATTCACCTACTATGTAACTGGAGAGGTGGAAAAAGTACTGAAAATTTGTAATTAAATTGTAATCTTTACTTTGCTTAAATTCTACTCAAATAAAAGTAAAAGTACCCATCTAAAAATCTACTTGAGTAAAAGTAAAATTATTTATTTTAAAAACTACTATGAAAATTACAAAAACTACTCAATTACAGTAACTTGAGTAAATGTAATTCATTCCACCTCTGTAATTGCCTTTCAATCTGAAATCCAACTATATGTAGAAATAATGTTGTGGGTAATTTACAGTTTTACTCTGTGGGTAAGGGTAATGCCTGGGCTTTTTTCCTCTGAACTTGTGAAACACTGGCAAGGCTGAGACGTGTGGAAAAACAGCCAAAGCAGGCCATGGAGACACTGGTCCAGGCAAAGAAGAAGAAATTATGAAGTGATCAGGCGAGACATGAAAAAATGGAATACCATCTTGAGTATCTTGTTTTGCCACTGAACCCTGTATTAAAGCTGTGCTGTTACACATTTCATTAGAGAAGTTGCTAGTTTAATTTCTTATGTAGCATAAAGGTCGGTCTTATTTCTTATGATGCTAAGTGTGAAAATGTACAGGTACTTAATACATTCATACTGGCCTGTAATTCTGCTTGATTTTTTTCCTCAAAGTGCACCAGACTAATGCCTTTAAATACAATTTACCAGTGGAGCATGCCTCCACTCCCCCCTAGAGGGGTTGTATTCTTCTCACCTTTTTCACCCCCTGACCCGTGTTCATGTCGGGACTTAATCCTTTGCACTCGGTGTACTTAAATTCCACCAGATTCCTTAAATTGTTGAATATTTTATAGGAAATTAAAAGCAAATCCTTTCCGTTCTAGCTTAGAGAGACATTTAATTATTTTCTCACAAAGTTATTTGTTGCTGATCAGAAAGACCTATTCATGAAATTATTTGTGAGCGACCTAGTCATAATGAAGTAATAATACAGACTACAGATAACAGGCCAATCTTTGTTAAATTTGGCTGAATTTATGTCTCGGTTTGAAGTAGCTGTTGTGTCCTCTCCACATCCATAATAATAGTTCTACATACTTTCCAGGGTTTATTTCCAGGATGACGTGTTTATGTTTATGTTCCAATTGACTGGTTTATGACAAGTGAATGAGAGAAGCATGTAGCATGGATTCTCTTGAGGTTGCTAAGCATAAAAAGTACATAGGGGCAAAAAAAAAACAAAAAATACAAGTTCCTATTCTTAAGCATATTCCGCAAGTCTAGCAAAAAAAACAACAAAACAAAAACAAAATTTGTCATAAGTATAGGCCTAATGCACAGGTCCCCGTTGTTTAATCCGTAAATAACGCACACAGATTTGATGTATTTTTTGTTTATTAGTATTTCTCAGGCAACGAAATGGGCCGGATGCAGTGTTAAACTTGTAAAACTTGTTGAAGATAGCAGACATAATTTAAAGTAGCGCATTACAGTTTTTTCCAATTGCTAGCACACTAAAATGACATGCATAGCACAATTATTTAAACTGACACACAGAGAGCAAAACCTCTTCTCAAGTCTCCAAAACTCTAAACACATTTTCTGCTTTACACACATTTTGCAATTCAAAATG
>JBBBVU010000016.1:26725079-26738702 GCA_037177055.1 Atherinosoma microstoma
AAAAATCGATCCTTAGTTTTATGAATCGATATTGAATTAATTTAACTTGAATCGATTTAAATCGATTAATCGATTTTATTTAAACCCACCCCTAAACCTTACTCTAACTTGATGTTTGATTTGATGAAAGCACAATTGGCAACGTTCATTTGTTTGGTTGGAAATGTCAAACGGTAAAGGGGTTGAAAGACTTGTGGAATCACTTAAAAGTATTTGAAACATAATGTAGATCCCGTCGTTGTAATGGCTGCTGAATTTCTGATGTTTCGGGGACAGTGGGGAAAAAAACGAGGCAGCTGGTGCACCTCGCAACCTGTGCACAACGCTACAGCCATACTCACAGGCATCTTTGTGTTGCGATGGCGATGAGTGCTTTCCGTTTCCAGTGGAGGAAAGGGGGCATCCCATTCCTGCCCATCTTATTTATACCATCCCCAATCTATTCCCGCCCCACGACTGCGAGTGTGACTTCATTGGGAGTGACACTAGCTGGTTAAGGGGTAGAGTGAAGGGGGTGGTTTGGGATTGAGCCAAAAGCCTGTTTGTTGTCTGCATATCTATCAATATATTGGCTGTAGAGTCATGCTCTCTTGTTGCACCATGCACATACAGTCATTGGTGAGTGGTTGTTAATCAGACTCAGACATGAATAATTAGTCAGTCACTGATCCAAACAGTTTTTCAGCCACTGTGGTGAAGGGAAATAAACCTTTGGCTGTTTGTCTCTTCATGAGCTCACACTGAACCTTTAAGCCACATGTAAATATGCTGACGTGCTCCAAAAACTAGAATAGTTCCCAGTCTTTGTTTTGCTCTTCCTGACTCTTTCTTTGTTGTTGTTTTTACTGACTGAATGTCACTGTCTGTGTTTCCTGGCCTCCAGTGTTCCTTCCATCTCCGTGCAGCTGAATGGGTCCACCAGCGTGAGCTCTGCCCTGGCAGGTAAACGGGTCACTGACCATCCATCCTCAGCGTTTCCTTTGCTCAGTCTCTTTTATTCTGCAGGTTTTAGGTCAATTGTCTTGTGAGTGTCGGTCTGTTTAGGATTAATATGTGTGAAAGCAGAAATTGGGTAGTCAAAAATAAAAACGAAACCATATTAAATGTTAAGGAAATTACTTTTGCGGGCAGAAAGTACTGAAACACCCTCTGTTATAACAGTGTAGAGAGCCCTGCCTCCACTCTGTAAATTGGCTCTGGATGCAAAAGTGTGATTAACTGAAGCTTTCAGTCCTGATCCTTTAACACAGCTGTCATCCCTCAGCTTTCCCCAGCAGTGACCTCTGGTAGCTTATAGCATTCACTCAGATGCTTCAGATGCAGTTGGGCATCTCATGCTGCCTTGTCTATAGCTCTCGAATATCGAGAGAGATTTAAATTCTTCTCATTAAAAACAGATCTGCACTGCAATCTGCAGCCTCAACTCAGCCGTCTTCAGCATGGATAGAAAATATTCATAATGGATCGCACATCGCGTATTCATTCTCTTCAGTTCATGGCGTCAGCATAATGCAAAATCATGTCATTTCATCATGTTTAAATATGTATCAGATCACACGTGGTTTAATTTCAGCCGTATGTACGAGGTACTACGGGAGAGATTTGTTCTTTTTAGGAGATGCATCAAAGAATATGAATATTTACCGGTAAATGATTTTGAATTGATGCCCTCAGTGGAAACATTTGTCTTGAAAAATAAAGAAAAATTAGTGTTTAGGCGAGACTCCTTCTAACAACTGATATGTTCAATGCAGTTGAGTCTGCTCAGGACTCAGATTTGAGCCATAATGTTCATCTTTCATGCATTCACACCAGAGTTTTTATCGCTGTTGGATCGAATGCTTTGATTGGATGTTGGACTGCAGCGTTGAACTAAACGTCAACAGATTACAATCGTCATAAAACAGCTAAAACTGAACGCTGCTGTTTTCTTTTTCCTTTCTTTTTCCTCCCCCTGCTCACACCTCTGAAATGAACAGTCAGGTTCTGGGCTTTGACGAGCCGACTGAATCATTACTTTCAGCTTGGAGAAAGCTGGTAGACCAGAACCTCATTAGTGATGAGCACCGAGCCGAAAACTTCGGTAAATGACTTCAAAGGAAAGGCCACTCCTGCAACATCTTCACAGAATGCACATTTTTAAAACTCATTAGTCAGTAATGACCTTTTAATGGGGATCAGTGCCAAACTGCAGGTTTATATTTATACGTTAAAACCACAAAGGTTTCTTTTTTCTGTTAGTCTGTTTGCGTTTCCACGTTAGCAAACAGGTGCGGATTGATTTTCCAGGTGAGGGGATCAGTCTTTCAGCAGGAGACAGAGACTTGTGTTTCCACACATGTTGCAGCGCTCAGCCTGTCATTGACACTGTAGGGTGGAAAACATGGCAGCTACAGAGAGCATTTTCAGCTTTCTTCTGGACTATCTGACTGTGCAGCCTGTTTATAAATCCAGGATGATGATCTGAGCAGAGTTCCTTAAAATTTACTGGCCTGTAGCAGAGAGAAGTCATCAATCTGCCAAACTTCTTCAGTATTTATCTCTGCTGACTGAATGAACCAAAATAGTTTTGCTTTTATTAATTTATTTATTTAAAATGTTTTCCCATTTTGAAATGGTAAAAAAAAAAACCACATAATTATTTTTATTTGTTTGAAATAATTTAATGTAATATAATTGATATAATGTTTATTTGTAATACAATTGTATAGTTTAATATGTTGTAAATAATCAAACTTCAAAATTCCTCACAGAGGTGGTTGTGGGTTTGGTCTGGTTGGGGTTCAGGGTGTCCAGTAATCTCACCCAGCTCTGTCAGGAAAACTGATTTCAGAACTGTCAGTTTTTTGTAAAACGATTAAATTGATGTTAAATGAATGAAATAAAAAATCAAAGGAGAAAAGAGTTTCAGCAGGAATGTGGAATCAGAGCAGCTGAGATACTTTTTCATTAATTTTCATCCCTGTGTTGTTTTCATATAAGAGTCACAAATGTTTTGTTTGTTGTTTTAAAAAAAAAAAAAAAGAAAAGCCGTCCAATGACGTATAAAAAAGCAGACAGTGGACAGGACTTAACCAACCTCATATTAACCACTAGTTTGTCAATTTCACTGTAATTCTCAGATTTGGTGGAATAAGGAGAAAAAAAAACACATTTCCTTGTCCTCATTGGGGATATCATGATTATAGATTTTCTTGGTACAATTATTGTCAGAGAAATATTCACAATATTACGATTATCACAACACTCCTTGTAGGTCGTTAAGTTTGATTTATTTCTATGTTTTGATGCCTATAACAAAATAATATAGCAGTAAACGTCAATCCCCTCTGCTCTGTAAAGAATGAATAAATCATGCATATTCACTCTGGATTTCTCCTAAAGAAAACAGATGGAAAAGGCTTCAGGCCATCTTCTGGAAACTACATTATAAAAATGGTTTTGAAAATTTTTTTTTCAACCAGAGAAGAGAATTTAAAAACCCTAGAAAAACATGTTGCTAGTTGTGACTTCCAGCTGTCCTTTAGCAGAATGGCTGCTGTTTGACACATAAATGATACTGGAACAGTGGAAATAAAGAAACAAGGGCACATATCTGGAACTAAATAGTGTGAAGAGGGAAACTATCCTTAAAAAAAAAAAAAGCTTTTTTAAGTGTTTTCCAGTGTTTCTCCTGTATAACGTAACGTTGAGTGAATGCTGTTTAACGTGGCTGTAAGTCCAACCTGAGTCGTACACAATTACAAAACTGGAAATGACACGATAAGATTTAACTTCAGTGTTATGTTAGATACACATTAACATTTTATAACCCAGTTACTGAACATTCACCTTTACCTTGTCATAAAAAGCTGCTGGTTATCCTGCAGGTGGTGAAACATAGTGGATGAGTCCTGTTCTTCAGGCTGGTCCTCCGTCCTCCACATGACACATTGCTCATTTTTTCTATAGCCAAAGAAATGCGGCAAGGGTGATTTAATCTGTTTAAAGGAAATAACTAACTCTGCTGTACTTTCCCAATCTAACACGCCTCTTCTGTAACTCGCATCAAACAAAAATCAGTAACACGGATGTTGTGTAACTTTGTTTTTGTTCGGTGTACGCGTTGCGCTGATCAGCTGATATGGTTAGGACATCATTTATGGAAAGAGACAATATTGAGGCATCAATCTAAGTGCTTTAACTTGTGAACTCCCTCAGTATTCGTGTTTATTTACAAGCATCACAGTTGGTTCAAATGTATGAAATAAATCAGTTTGCTTTAAAAGTTGTGGGACAGAATTTTCTCTTCATTGGATAAAAGATGCCCCGGTGTTTCCTGTGCTAAAGGAAAAACTACAGGAAGCATTGATGCTACTTTTCTTTAGCATTCAAAGAATTTAACCGGCTCCCATCCTGGACTCCAGCGGGGGGCAGATGATGTCTGACTGTATGTGTGATTGAATGAATGAGGGTTGCAGAGGAAACATCAACCGCTGCTACATTGCTCATTCTTTTGATTTGTCCCTTTCTGCTCCTGCATCTCTCCACTTGCTCTCGACCTCCACCCGCCCCACCCCGCCTCATCCCAACCCCACCCCGCTCCAGGCATGGCCTCCATTTTGATGTCAGCAGTGGGACTCGGCGTGCACTTCACCTCTGCCCCCCTCCCTCAGCAGCAGCCTCAGCAGCATCAGCCGCCTCCTCCTTTCTCTCTTCCTCCTCCTCCTCCTCTCCTCCCCACAGCCAGCAGGCCCAGCAAGCCCCACAGCAGCAGCAGTTCACTTAGGAGAGCAAAGAGGCAGCACAGGAGAGGTAGCTACAACACCACCAGCCGTAATCCACCACCTCTTCCTCTCCATCATCCTCCATCCGTCCGCTCGGGGAACATTTTCATCCTGCATCACTTTGATTTGTTTTCATGTGTCCTCTCGCTGATCCATGTTTGTATCTGAGTAGACCTCATCCACATTTTGCTTTTTAGTAGCAGGAAGTGCAGGCGGAGTTCATGATAAAGTATTACTCCACGTTGGACCTCATTGTTGACTGAATTGGAGCATCTCCTTTTGGGAGGCGACAAAATGTCAGCTGTGGTAAAAAGGTGTGTTTTGTGAACTTGTCGAGACAGCCGACGTCGCTCCCGTCTTGAGGCTGCCCATGAGAACTTTTATCCAGCAGTAACTTTCCTGCTGCTTCTTCCTCCAGCATCCGCCAGGTTGCTGAAGTCCCATTTACCTCGCTTTTTATCTCGTTTCAGCTTCCTTGCATCTCCCATCAGGGTCCTCCGATTCAGAAAAAAGCACATCACTCATGCTCTACATTTTTGAGAGATTTTTTTTATTTTCTTTTAAAGCCTAACCATGTGCCTGTAGGATATACAGATGGATAAACTAAATGCTGGGGAAAAAATCCTATATAAGGAGGAGGAAACAACAGATGCTGAAACATGATGGTGTTTGAAGTGAAGATGACAGGAGCCACTACAGTCGCCTCAGTCACAAAGTTTCTCCATACATCTAAAAATGAACGGCAATGGAGCCGTTCTTGCCACGCAACGTGGAATAAAACAATAAAAAGGCGCCTGGTCATGAGTTTTCCTGCCATTTGTCAGTTAGTCAAACATCAGCAAATCATCGCCCGGCTGCACGTTCATGTCGTCGTTTCAATGCTGAATGCTGCAGATGAGCAGAAGGTCCTTGATTTTAATTTAATAAAAAGAAAAAATCTCTTTAATCTCAGCTTTAATTGATCTGTAGAAATTTAGTTTGTATTAGATATGCTCATTTTAGATTCAGCTCCCTTTGAGCAAGAAGTTGGTGACAGTGGGGAGAAAACTAGTAAACCAAAGTAAGTTTTGTTAGATCTTAGCTAGTTTGAGTTGTCCTCATCTGTGTAATGAACTTTATCCCATCACATCCCACCTCATCCATTGTCGCCTCAGTGAAATTTTAATGTTGAAAACAAAACAGTTGGAAAAGGAAGAGTGGGGGGTCTTTATTTACATATTTTTTGTTTGTTTTATCTTAAGATTTAACCTTTTAAATATCAGATTACATGCTGTTAACTTTGTGTAATTCTAGTAAAAAGTGTTTCCTAAATGGACTTGACACTCACATGTTCGAGTGGCTTGCAGTACATGCAGTCAGTATGTGACCCGATCCTCTTGTTAACTTGGTAGAATCTGTTCTGTCCTCACTTTGACTCTTCGACTCATGTTTCTGCATGATGTGTTGAGCTTCTGACACCTTTTATATTATGTTGAAATCATCCCATCCCATCTCATCAGTCTCTTTGTGTTTGGTGGTTTAATAGAATTATGCTTCGATCTCCGTCTGGTTTCAGTTCATTTATCACTTTGTTTTTTTTCCTTTTTGTCTCCCTGCCAGCAACAGCTCAGAGACCTGAAGAGGTGATTCAGCGCTACATGGAGGTGGTGGCTGGAGTGCAGGATGAGGTAAATGTTTTTCCCACCCAATCGTCACATTGTACTGTTGCTGGCTTTATGATGGACATACATTCTTTATGTCTCATTCAGGACTGTATTATCTGCATGGATCAACTGTCCAATCCGTCCAGCTACGAGACCCCGTCCTCAGAAGAGGGAGGCCGGAGCATCCTTCCAGAAGCTGTTGGGAAATTCATCAAATGTGGCCACACTCTGCACATGCTCTGCATGCTGGCCATGTACAACAACGGAACAAAGGTGCGCAGCAGATTACTGAGTGATGTTGGCAGTATCTGTTTTTTCTCTTTTTTTGTCTGTAAAATTAGTCAAATATTTGCTGTTTTTTTTCTTTTTTTTTTTTTTTTTAATGACCTGAGTTTTTGTATATGCTAAGCTAACCATGCAGGCTGTACCCTTGTTCTTGCATATATAATGTTAACCTTAAAGCCGCTTTCAGACTTGCATTGCGGAACATTTGCGGTAAAGTCCATCCGCTCTTTAACCGGAGTTGTCTTTTCAAACAAATCGCTTCCTCGTGGACTTTTAACGTCGCGGCTACGTTCACACATGGGGAAATGTTCCAGACAAGGCGGTTGTCGAGACAGGGTAGGACGTCTTTTGCCCCTTTCAGACTTGCTCTGAAAAGCGGTAATGTTGCAGACTTTGTCTATTGTACCGGTTGCATTCCGATCTTTTACCTCGGAGCTGTAGCGGACATTTACCAGCTGGCCCCCATGTCCGGAATATTTCTTGCGCGCTCAGGCAAAACGACGTGCCGCAACATTTCTGCTCTTATGACGTAGGGGCTAGAAGGTAAATGTCCGCTACAGCTCCGAGGTAAAAGAGCGGAACGTTTGTCTGAATGCAAACGGTATAAAAGACAAGTCCGCAACGTTACCACTTTTCAGAGCATGTCTGAAAGGGGCTTGGATTGCTGGGGGGGGGGCTCAGGGATTTAGTGAAAGTGGGAAACTTTCAAGCAGAAGTTGAGTTTTACTGCTGGGTTCAGCGTGTCCGTCTCCTCTGTGCAGGACGGCAGCTTGCAGTGTCCCTCTTGTAAGACAATCTACGGCGAGAAGACGGGCAACCAGCCCAAAGGCAAGATGGAAATTTACAGCATCGCCCAGTCGCTGCCAGGCCATCCAGACTGTGGCACCATCCAGATCATCTACAGCATCCCTCCTGGCGTTCAGGTACATCTGCTCACTGCCACGCTGTGTCGAGGATGAAAAATCTGCTCGTTTACAAGCACGTCAGGGCCAAGAGCAGGCAGGTCTGATCCAGACTGACTCAGGATTTTAGAAAAAATCTTAAAATGTTGGAAACTGAGAGTTCACTGATTAAACTCAGCTTCATGTTGCTGGATCATTTTTCTGTGTAATGTGTGTGGGTTTTATTATGTTTTTAGGTCATCTATTAAGTGAAACTACATAAACATGGAAAAAAAAACCTCATTCAAAAATGAGGGCCGGTTATATTAGTGATTATTGTCCTGAAGAAGTAGTCTGAAAATGTTTCATCTCTTCAAGAAGTCCTTTCTTAAAAGGTAAGAAAACTAAGTTGAAGGAGGGAAAAGTTTCTCCTGGACGTAAGGATGATTTGAAGTGTCTGTGTTGGCGAGTTAAACCGAGTGATGGAGAACCTTTTCTTTTTAATAAGATCCTTTTTGGGGAAAAGTCCAATTTCTCTGCAGCACAGTTCTGTCTGTTGGTTTCGTGAACATAAACGTGTTGTTTTTGTCCTCCATCAGGGCCCAGAGCACCCCAATCCCGGGCAGCCGTACACCTGCAGAGGCTTCCCTCGTTTCTGTTTCCTCCCAGACAACGACAAGGGCAGGAAGGTAAAAAACTATTCAGAGTATCAGATAATGAATCCTTCCTGAGCAGGTCACAGATGTTCAGATCCTCGTCTTCAGATTTTGGTTCAAGTTTCAGTTCTACATTTTCTAAGTAACATAACCAGAATATTCATGTTTGGGACGCTGCAGAGTGTTTCTGCCCCCAGCAGGTTAGAACCTTTGACCTAAAACTCTTCAGGACTGCAGCATGTCCGTGTTTTATTTGGTAGTGAATCATCATCCTGTTTGACCACAACTTCAGCTGCTGTGAATAATCTCTGATGTAGTTCACTGATGAAAAATTGGATTAGATTATCATTTTGTGCTGGCCTCATATTCAGGTCGAAATCCAGAGTCTGTGGTGGGATGCTGTCTGTGCTGCCTGGATTTCAGATAATGAAAATGCTCTAGAACTGGACACACAGTGACCTACAGCTGCGTGATATGGCCTGTCACTAATATCCTGATGTTTTTTGGCTCAATCGCGATCTTGTTGTTTTGAAACGTCCTCTAAAACAGTAACTGTTGAATTCAACATCATTATGCACACAGACATCAGCTGGATTTAGGTCATCTCTATAAAAAATAAAAAATCACAATAAAGTAAAATTTGGCAAAGTATATATTTTACATCATGGACCTGCACTCAAGAGATGTAAACTACCAGAGGTCCGTACGGTCATGGTAAATGATCTACTCGTACAGCGCTTTTCTAGTCATGTTGAACTCAAAGCGCTTTGACACATTCACCCATTCACACACACTCATACAGCACTTCTATTGTTACGTCCAATCACACATTCACACCCCGATAGACACATCAGGAGGACACTTTGCATGCAGTCGGGGGAACCTGGAATCGATCCACCGACTTTCCGGTGGGCATACGACTGCTCTTCCTCCCGAGCTACAGCCACTTTTACTAGGGAGGGCGACCCAGTAGTAACCCATGCCACCAAAAGATCAAGTTAATTTTATTTTCTATAATTACTCACTTATCATTTTATATCTTTTATGTTTAATTAATATTAAATGTCATTATTCGGGTCATTTTTATTTTGCTCCAGATCCCACCAGAAATAATTTAGGATTCCATTTCCTCTAGAACAGCTTCATATTTTCTCCTTTCATTCTATAAACTAAACAGCCTGACGTTATGTATCCTATTTACACGATGATGTCATTTTACATCGCATGTCTACAAGCCATGTAATGTGCACATGCAGGTGAGCAATATATGAGGCAGATTTCAGCTCTGAACTCTACTTTCCTCTTTTCTCTGTTCAGGTTCTGGAGCTGCTGAAGGTGGCCTGGATGCGCCGCCTCATCTTCACCGTGGGAACGTCCAGCACCACTGGAGAGCCCGACACTGTGGTGTGGAACGGCATCCATCACAAAACCGAGATGATGTCCAATTTATCGGGCCACGGCTACCCCGACCCCAACTACCTGGACAATGTTCTGTCTGAGCTGGCGTCTCAGGGCGTGACAGAGGACTGCCTCAGACCTCCAGGAAGCAGCAGCAGCAGCAGCTAGGTCGCAGCTTCACTCTTCCTCTCACCGCTGGCCGTCAAGTCAACCCTCCACAACCCTCCTCTGTGGCCGGGTGGATCTCCTAAAAACCCCCCCGCGTCTGTTCACGTCTGCCTAAACCTCATCCAGCGAGCGAAGGGACAAGCGTCACATATTCTAGGAGGCTGGAGATTAAACATGTCATGAAGCACTTTAGATACGATGGTGCATTTATCTGACGAGATGTGTGATTTATTTTCCTGGTATAAGGGCAGTTAAGTTGTTTTCAGATGGGGAACGCGTGCAGTCGAGTGTATGTGCTGGAAACTTTGGAGTTGAGCACAGCGACACACTGAAACTTCAAGTAGCAAAGTCAGTATATATTAGTGTATTTGATGAGACGAGGCAATACAGAACCGCTGTAAATAAAGATATGAAAAAACAGGTTTAAATGCCATAAAGTTGTTTAAGTTTTTAACTATACTTAAGAATTGACCATGTTACATAAATCCCTGATGAGCAGACGTGCACACGGTGACATCCTGCAGCCTTCCTTTCTCCCTTTCCGTCTCTTAATGTGACGCTTTGTGTTGCCATATATCTGAGAAGGGACGAGATAACATCATAGCTTAATGAATGACAGAAAGGACCGCTGAGGTGAAATCTGTTTTGTTTTTTTAAAGCTCTGGTTTAAGAAGATTTGACAGTGTGACAATCAAAGTCATCAGACTTGTCTTGGTTTAAACAAGACGGGTGAAACTGCAGCAAAGGTGATCATGTTCCCACAGGCTGCAGCATCCATTATTCTGCTCACAGTACTGCAGTACAGTCGCTCTACTGAGTCCTGACATGTGTACAAACTAAATAAATAAATTAGCAAAAAGAAGAAGAAAAGGTATCTGCAATAAAGAAGTGATGCAAAATGAGATCTGACTTGTTTCTGAGTTATTTGTTGAAGATGTTCGAAGATGAAGGAAAAAATGCAGGAAAATCGAAGCTGGTATGGTTGAAACATGGAGAATTGAAACCAGTGCTTAATTTGTAAAGTGGGAGGTCCCGGAACACTCAGCGTTTTTGTATATGCAGAGCGTTTGCACCTGTCGGCCACCGTAAATTTTTCTCATTGTAACACAAGGGGTGGCGGATCCAATAAAATAGGTTCCGGATCCAACATCGGAGGTGCCGGAATGTGTTCCGGCTGGATCCGGCTCGAATTAAGCCCTGCTTGAAACTACTTCGGGATGAGATGGGAGTCATTTGATCATTTCAGTGTTTTCTTTCTTGATCTCACATGATTGTTGTCAGGGCTGGAAATGAGTATATGCAGATTTTATTTCTAACAGATTTTCAGTTGCCAAAGTCATTTTTTTTGACAAACACTAAACTTTTTTTAGTGCTTATACAGTTGAAGATAAAATTGTTTAACCCTCATGTCTTTGGGGAAAAATCTGATGCATTTTATTCCTGATTTCTAACCGCTGTAATTTATATATATAATACACAGTCATGCACAAAATTATTCATACGATTCCATTAAATAAATTTACAATAGTCACTCAAATAGCTGGAGACTGGAAAAAAGTAATAAATAAAAATTTGCTAAATTATAATTTAGTGAAAGACAACATTGTAATTTGAGTTGAAAAAAGTAAAAAAAACCAAAAAGAAAACAGTCCTGGACCAATGAGAGCACTTTGCTGATGAGCAGTGGGCCAAAATACCTGTCAACAGGTGTAAAAGTCTGATGGAGAGATACAGAAAACTGATAGCAGTGATTTCCTCAAAGGATTGCTCAACAAAATATTAGCTTATGAGTGGTGTAACATATATTAGTTTATCATATTTTTAGCTTTTTAAAAAATATTTCTATTGAACCACAATTCAGAAACAATGTCATGATTTCCATAAAAAAAATTTTTTACTTTTACTTTGGTCAATTTCAGCTTATTTCAGTGACAGCTGCTGTATTTTTTCCCCTCTGTAATGGAAGGGTATGACTGATTTTGTGCACGACAGTATATACAGTATATTAATAATACATTTTAAGTGATACAACCATTCCATACATAAAAAAGACTAGAAGAGGTGCCTTCTGATGTTTTAAAAAAAATATCCTGGAAATGTTGAACGCAAAGCTGAAGATACTGAGACCTCGGATGATGAAAACGTTTGTGTCGTCTCTATGGAAACATTTGGCAAATCAAATCCAAAATAAGTGGATGAAATTTGCACCATGCAGTCTCTAAAGCCACCGAACCTGTACTCCAGGAAAACCAACACTCAGATTAAGAACACACACACACAAAGCCACACAAGCAGACTGGCACTATTTTCCATACTAAAAATAAATTATATATATAAACATATATTTGTGTAGGTACATGAAATTATGGATTTACACATATAAGCAAATAAACATTATTCTAAATAAAGATTTTAAACAATTTTCAAACTGACTCTTCCAACAGTAGTCAAGGAGAGAAGGCTGCATAGTTTGTATCCTTGATGAATCTGAGGACTATGATATCCATTATACATATTGATGAGCAAACTACACAAGACATGCAGTCCTATCTATGTGATATTATTTTATTGGCTGCAGTTACTTTCAAAAGATTTTTCCTGGTTGCATCTTACATCTTTCCAACGGCGCATTTGCAGTTTTCTGCACTATGCAGTACTCTAGATTCTCTAACGTAAGAAATGAAGGACAAATCAGCTGTTTTGTAGTGGAAGAACGATGTTTTGCACAAATGAAACTGGTTAACTTGTTTACTCTAAATGTCTATTGATGTTTTCTGGTATTTTCAAACACAAGTTCAGGATACCACACCCATACGTATGTACATATTAAAAAGTGCAAATTAATACCAGACCGTTTTTCTCAGTAAGGTTACAAACCACAGCCAGAGTGACACTGGTATGATGGGAACCAGTAAAACCAGTCCATGTGCTCTGTGCTGATGTTAAGTCATTTAAACTTGGCAACACAGGTGCGTCCAATCAGAGTGAATCTGTCAGATCTCCACCAATCCCAGCCTCAGTTTGACAGATATTGTACTGAATGATGACTTCCTGAAGTCAGTTCTCATTCTGACTCTGCCCAACAGGTGGTCTAATGACTCCTGGACCTCTGCTCAGTGTGGTTTTTTTGTATGAGCCCATAATCTCTTAGCATCATTAGGATGAGACAAACTTCATGAGGAGGGTGAGTGAGTCTTTTCTGGCTGCTTGCAGTGAAGCAGGACCTTCATGTTTTGCTCTGCGACCTTCCTCCTGCGTACATCACATCCGATGTGAAAGCCTCTTTATTGATACTGTAGAATAACAGATGCTGTCTGAGGTAATTAATCACTTAACGCGTCATTTTTCTGCCCTGGAGGCTTCAAACTAACTTACACGCTCACCGTTAACTTTATCAGCTCCACCTGCTCAGATGCTTGTTAACTCAAATATGTAACCAGCCAATCACATGGCAGCCACTCAACATATTTAGTCATGTAGACATGGTGAAGATAACTTGATGAAGTTCAAACTAAGCACCAGGATGAGGCAGAAAGATTTAAGAAAGAGATTTAAGGGAGTTTGACTCACCAGAACTGGACAATAGAAGATGGAAAAATGTTTTCTGGTCTGATGAGTCTCCATTTCAGCACCACATTCAGATGCTAGGCTCAGAATCTGCTGGAAATGTCATGAAAGCATGGATCCATCCTGCCTTGGATCAACACTTCAGACTGCTGGGCCCCTTATTAATTTTAACAACCATATTAACCCTTTCATACAAAAAAAACAGTGCCTAAAGGTTTTTCACAAAGAATATTTTACTGCTATAAACATACACACATAT
>JBBBVU010000016.1:26749070-26771336 GCA_037177055.1 Atherinosoma microstoma
ATATATGATTTATCAAAGGTTTGCGCCTCTTAAAACACACGCAAACTTGATAACGGGCGCAAAAACTCGCTGCAGCTGATTTATTAACCTGGTGCGAAGAGGAATGCGACTGTTAAAAGAGCAAAAAATGCATTTTGCGCGTTTGCCTTGAATGAATATGCAATCTGGGCATTTATGCCAGAACATGCAAAATACTGGGAGGATAATAATAAATAAATCAGCTTTGCAAGCGCAACGTGATTTACTAAACGTGGGAATGATTGCGCTGGCTGTTTTTGTGCCTATATTTAGCGCTTCTGAAAGGCAGACGTTCACTGTCTGCAGCTGGATGAGAGGGAACAGCCTGATGCTGCAGGACGAGCATCAGTCTGATTCACAATATTTTTTCATGGCCGGTGGGAGGCGATGACTGAGTTTCTGGAACAAAATCTTTACATAAAAACAGATCATTTGTTTGAATGTTAAAATCTCAACTTTTTAGACAAACGTTGTCAAAAGGAGGCGTGTTTATATTTGTTATGTCAATAACAACTATGATGTCATTTACAGAACATGTTTCGGTTTGTGCACGTACCTACAAGCAGCTCTAGCGTGTCATGCTCAAGTTTTCTAGTCATCTGCTCCTTGCAGAAATCAATCTGCAGTTGTTGCTCAATATTGGTCAGAGGAATCTCTTCTGTTGGCCCCCACCTGTCTTATTTGTCAAGGTTTTACTATGAGCTTTGGTTTTTAGTTTTTTTTTTTTGTTTTATCTAATATCTTGCCATCTCTTCTTAATCTCATCTGGTGTTCTTCTTGTTTTTCCGACTGCATTTACTTTTTGGCTAATACCTTACAGTCCTTCTGGTCACATTAAGATGTCTTTGCCATATTTCTATTTGACTCTTCTTCTAATATTTCGATCTCCATTTGTTTTCCGTTGGCAACTTTCTTGCTCTCCTGCACAGCGTATCAATTGCGCACACTAAATCCTCATTCAAATAAGGCTGTTTGTGCCCGTTAACAATTGCGCAAACAATCTTAGTAGATCACCCGCAAATCATGGAAACACAACAGGTAGAATTTCTTTGCGGCGTATGCAATTTTGCGCTTGCGCTCGTACCAAGGTCGACAGAAAGGTCAGGATATTTTCTAAGAAAGCTGATTGGTCTACTCGTTGCTCTCTTATCCAGAACAAAACCTGCTCCAAACCAGGTTAGCTGTTAAGTGTCTGTTACCTGGCTAATATACCTCGGTAAAAAGTAAACCAGCGTCGAAGTATGGAAAACCCTGGGTTAACTCGGGGAGAAGTTCTGCTTTTTACAACTAACTGGCAAGCACAGTTAGTTTAGCACCATGTACAACCACAATGCCAGAAAAGTTGGGACTCTGTGTAAAATGTAAATAAAAACAGATTGCAGCGTTTTCCAAATCTCGTCAAGCTATTTTCATTCCCAGTAGAACATAAACAACATATCAGATGTCATATGTCATATTTTTTATATATATTTAATATTCTTTATTTTTCCTATTCTATTCTTAATTTAAAACTGTAAATATTTTAAAGGCACCATTTTAAGGAGCAGCTGCTCAAATTTCGTTCTTGTACAACAATGATAATAAAGGCGATTGTGAGATGTTGAAACTGAGACATTTCATCATTTCAAGGAAAATATGACCTGATTTTGAATCCGATGGCAGCAACCCATCATCTACAGTGTATAATATCTTCAAAAGATTCAGAGAATTAGGAGGAATCTTTGTGTGCATGGGACAAGGCTGAAGGTTAAACTGGATTCTGGTGATCTTGGGGTCCTCAGGCAGCACTGCATTAAAAGGCAGGTATAATTATCTACTGGAAATCACTGCATGGACTCAGGAAGACTTCCAGAAATCCCTGTTTGTGAACACAGTTCACCCTGAAATCCACAAATGCAGGTAAAGCTGTATCATGTAAAGAAGAAGCCAGATGTGAACAGGATCCAGAAACACTGCCGTCTTCTCTGGACAAAAGATCATTTAAAATGCTCTGAGATGAAGATGTGAACTTCTTTCTGGAAAGCATGGACGGCGTGTCCTGCAGACTAAAGAGGAGAGGGAGCATCCAGCATCTCTGATGGTATAGGGGTGCATTAGTGCCTATTGTGTGAGCAGCTTCCACATCTGTGAAGCTCCATCAATGCTGAAAAGTACATGGAGGTTTTAGAGCAACATCTGCTCCCATCCAGACGTCTCTTTCAGGGAAGACCTCGCAGATTTCAGCAAGACAATGCTGAACCACATACTGCATCCATCACAACAGCATGGCTTCACAGGAGAACTGGCCTGCCTGCAGTCCAGACCTGCAGCCAATAAAAAACATTCAGAGCATCATGAAAGCAAAAATCCAGTAACCAAGGTCCAGGACTGGAGAACAGCTAGAATCCTGCATCAGACCAGAATGGGACAACATTCCTCCCCTAAAACTCCAGCAACTGTTCTCCTCACTTCCCAGACGTTTACAGACACTTAAAAGAAGAGGGGATGCTACACAATGCTAATCATCACCCTGGAACTACTTTTACAATCACATTCAAAATGAGCTCATATTTTCCATGAAATGGTAAAACTTCTCAGCTTCAACATCTAATATGTTGTTTCTGTTTTACTGGGAATAAAATATGGCCTGATGATATTAGGAAATCATAGCATTATATTTCTATTAACATTTTACACAGCATACAAAGCTACATCATTGCACTATTCAACACAGATTCTGTATATGTTTCACTTTTTCCAAACACCATGCAGTCCTACAACACAGAAATAATGCAGCTGCTGTCTGCATGCTAGCAGCCTTAAGGCTCAGTGATAGTCCACTGTACATGACAGGAAGTTACTGAGTCAGACTGCCATCTTCCAAAACATTACTGCTTAATGTCTCTTTGTTCAGATGCTGATATGAAATGAAGATTTATTCTTTTCTTGACCTACAATTTTCTACAAATTGTCTAAACACATTCATGCTAACGTGTTAAATTATTAAAACTCTTACATGTTCCAACATCAATATTTAAACAGACTTAAATTTCAAATCACTGTACACTGGTTCAGGGTGTGTAGAAGCGGAGAAGATCAAAGTCATGTTGCATAACTCCCCGTTCTCCTGCGACTGACGATGAGTTTCCACCACTACAGGTAGCTTACCATACTTAATGCTGAAGAGGCTCTCCACTTGTCTCCGAAGCTGAAGGATCATTTCACCGATGTCCTCCACCAGACTCCCAGCTAAACGGGCCAAACCAATGAAAACCAAAAAGTGAATGAGTGCATTTAGTGGGAAAGGTTGGGCAGCTTCCCACCTGTGAATGGTGCTGCTTCTCCAGCCACTAACTTTGGATTTTGATAAATCCCAGGTGCTCCACGCTGACCTGGCAATGACAAACTGACTGTGTCATTCCCAGGTGAGAGCACAGCATGGAGCATTCATCACTGCACAACATAACAAATGGATGTGGGACAGCATAGTGGCAAAGGAGCAAAAGGGGACTTAACACCAATATGAAATATTTCTTCAGGCGAGTAAACTGGGTCAGCTTTCACTGCTGTTTTCTTTTCTTGTTATACATCATTGTACTTCAACGACAAGGTTAAACTCTATAACATAGCGTTGAACAGGTCCAACCTTACCTTCAGAGGGTCTTCTGATGCTCTGGGAGGCCGGACTGGGAGACAAAGCTTCAACTGGAAGATGCAAAAAACAGATGAGAAGCTGAACGGCAACATTACGAGTAGCTACGGCTACATATGTGAAGCCTGGACTCTTTATATCTAACATGTGTGTTCACACAGAGGAGGATGGACGAAGTAACAGGTGCAGTGTTATATCTCATGTAATGGAATAGTATTATAATGTCACTGGTTCATAAGTCTTAAAAGGATTCAAGGCGCTCTGTGGAGTTAAAAGAGGAATAGAGATTAAATCACTAAACATTTAGTAAACTTACATGTTTGGATGCTGTTTTAATATACCTCCAGGTTTGCTATGATATAATCCATCAATTTACTTTATCAACTTTTGAGTTACTGACCTTTTTCCCCTTTTTTGGTGAGGCAACCTGGACACCCCCCACCCCCCCAGGATTTTCTATGTTAATCCAAAACGTATGATTCAAAAATGATTTCTTCAAAACTATTTAAAACAGTAAAAGCAAGAAAGGCCATCAGGTGGCCAAAGGACTTCATCTGTATCCAATAATTTTAAAGGAGACATATTATGCACTTTATTCCCGATCTGAAACAATTCTTTGATATCTAAATGAATTGTCAGAGCCATGGTTTGAAAAAAATTAGCCTAAACTAGAGCGCTACAGCTTCCCCTGCACCCCTTATTTTCCCTCTTCTGAGACTAGCTTGTCAAAATGGGCGGGCCCTTCAGGGAGAAGAGCAGCTGATGGCTCCGCCCATCACTCCACCCCTGTGCGCTGCAGCTGAGATGATTGACAGCTTAGGCTTCAGCGGTAAAACAGCTGGAGGTAAACATGGAAGCCGTTGACTTCCTTGTTACTGCTTCCTGGCGGCTGAAGAGGGGCGGAGCCAACACATCATGTAGGAACATGGGCGGGGTTGAAGACCAGCAGGGGGAGTTACTGAACTAATCTCTACGTCACATTATGTAGGAAGTGAGAAACGTCCTGCTTAGAAACCCAATTTCAAAGAAAGATATACCCTAATTACATCCCGTGGTTGTTTTTTATAGGAGTTTTGGTCTGCTCGTGACTTAGAACACCGTAAGAGACCATTCTTCACTTAGAAAAGTGATTTTTGCTTCACCCTGGTTTGCATTTTCATAAATACAAGAAACGTTTCACAAATCAGAAACCGTTTGTTAACTCATCAAAACCTCGGTCAGATCTGAACATCTTAGGTCTTACAGTTTTTCAGCAGGATCTGGTTTAAAGTGCTCTGGATGCAAAAAAACATCCCATGAAACTACCCTTATTGACATTTTCCCAAACAGGATAAAGGTATAACAAATCAGAAGCTGCGTGTCAGTGAATCTTAAATCCTAAAGCCTAACTTTTGCAGTTTTTCAGCAGGTCCTGGTCCAATGTAGTCAATTTCCCCCAAAAAATCTGTGAAATCATGATAAATCAGAAGCGAAGTGTCTCTGAACTTCTCTTCACCTACAGTCAGCATCTGCCGGTAAAACAGACCTAACGTACGTTTACAGTTGTTTATCAACATTTCTGCTCTATCGTATGTGCAAATTATATGAGTGAACATTTGGTAAACTCCAATTTTTTTGTGGTCTGTTACAATATAATCCATGAACTGGCATCATTTACTTGCTTCAGCTGAATATTACCTGTTTGTGTGGAAGCCACATAAAAACACTATAAACACACACATGAAGGCAACCTTAAGTAGACCCCCTGCTCAATTGGAAGTGTGTGCGTTTGTACTATTAATTAGCTGCAGTTTAGGCTTGCACATTCATTACCTTGCTGTACAGTTGGCTTAAGCCGCTGCATTGTTAGAGCTTTTTACAGCTGCTGCAGAATGCCTCATCAGCTGAGTGTCCCGAGGTTCTTTACTCAGCCCACTAATTAGGCTGGTGTTGATAAAAAGGTGAAAGGAGAGGGACGGATGAAGGACAAACAGTGATGCTGAAGTTTTTCAGCCAACAAGGATGTCAGGAGAGGTTAAAAAAGTTCAGCAGGAGCAGGAGATCCTGCGGCGAAGTGCAGAAAAGCTCACGTGGGTGATGGATGAGGTAAAGACTGGCCCAGAGAAGATGGAAGTGTTTCTGCATTGTGCTCACATCTGATAAAAGCT
Organism: Atherinosoma microstoma; assembly: GCA_037177055.1. Taxonomy (NCBI): domain Eukaryota; kingdom Metazoa; phylum Chordata; class Actinopteri; order Atheriniformes; family Atherinidae; genus Atherinosoma; species Atherinosoma microstoma. The sequence continues at coordinate 26,754,867 of JBBBVU010000016.1, forward strand.
TTAACCTAGATTTCTGAATCACCCTGGACCAGAAGATTCCGGGCATCCAATATTCATTTTCAGTTCTGGCTCTTGTGCACATTTCCCCAGATTCTCAAAGACTTTTGATGACTTTTGTAGAAAATAAAGTCTGGAAAGGTTGAAGTTAATCAACATTATTCTGAGACTCTGCCTCTGTAAGGAGCTCCTGTGACACCCAGTCATGTTACTGACCCGATTAACTGCAACATATTACTTTCTGTTGCTCATCTCAATCTTTTTTAAATTAGTTGCTGTTGTCTAATTATCTGACTTTCAACATCTAATATCTTTTCTATGGTCCATGATGAATAAAATAATAATTTATAAACTTTGCTAATTGCTTAATTAAATTCTTATTAACATTTTGATTGTGTATAGGACATCCAGTCATATATAATTAGCACATATTCCATATTTAACCCTATTATCGCATTTTTGGGATACATTTTTGTATTTTTTATTCATCCCATTTTACAGGTTTTTATTTATTTACTATTATTTATGTATTTTTGTATTATTTACTAATTATTTATCTTTATCAATCTATTATTATTAATTTATTTGATACTTTGTTTTTTTATTCTATTGATTTATTTTATCATTATTTATGTATTATTTTTGTATAATTTATAATTCATTTCTATAAATTTATTGTTATTCACTTATTGATTTATTTCTTTTTATTTAATTGATTTATTTGTTCACTTACTATAATTCATGTATTTATTTTTGAATTATTTATTGATTATTTATTTCTATTAATTCGAAACCAAGAACTAGTTTTTGTCAGCATAAAAAAAAAATCAAGACATTAAGTTTCTCCCTCTAAGTTTAAAATAAAAATGTAAATAATCAGCAGCACTAATAACAGTCTATAAAACCAATACGTTGAACACGGAGCTTTAAACCATCCTTACTGATGGTGTGTGAGAACACCAAGTAAATCTGCTCATCTGCTCAGGACAGTTTTATTTTCAGTATAAAATGTCTGGAATTGAATCCTTCACTACAGAGTACTAAGCTAGTAGTAAGAAATACTTAATGTGACTTTGGCTGCACTTACCTTTATTTTCTCTCCTTTAGTGGTCATTTGTGAAAGAAAAGAAAACTTAAACAAAGCACAATCAAATGAACAAAATAAAATAAAACTAAATGAATGCTAAAAGCCAAGATCACCTTGAGTAGACTCAGGAATCTCCATAGGAGCGCCACCTTCAAATGTGAAGAGCAGGCTCAGATATGTTTTAATTCAGTTTAGAAGCAAGTGTGACTTGTGGTCTGGTTTGGATAACATGCCTGATTTGGTTCAATTCATGAAAATGAGAGATTAAAGGATTCTGATATGGTCCTAAATTTAATGTAGGATGGACTTTAAGGTGTCTGCAGCATTTAAAACATATTCAATGTAAATGTATGTCTTGTTTACAGTTTTTATTGGAACTTTTTTAAAAAGGAAAAGTAAATAAAAATGGTGAACGGTCGATGTTTATGCATTTCAACCTTATACAGCTTCAAGAAAGTTTCGTACCGTATGTTTCTGATTTAGCTTTTGCTAAACAAGCAAAACTGCAAAACCTCGCACTGGGCAGACAACTAACGGATGTATTTATGTGAATGAGTCCAACTTATTCCACTGAAATGAGAAAAATGAGGCTGGCGCACATGAGAAAGAGACCTGAGTCGACCCAAACGTTCTTGGTGATGTTAATCTATTTACCAGAGGTTTAAGGGACAGAGGGAGTTCTACAGGAGTTCTACGTTGGGGTGGAGCTTGGGAGTATCGATGGGACTCTCAGGAGTATTTCAGTCTTTCCAGAACAATAACTAACTACTGTAAGCAGCAGGATTAGAAGAAGCTCTAAATCTGTGAAAGTGCACAATGCATCGTTAATAATCAGTGACATGAGCGAAATTTTACCTTTCAGTTTGCTCTCATGGATGAATAAAGTCATGAGACTCACGTCAGTGACTCTCAGATGAAACCGATGCACTATGTTTCTCACAGATAAGAGCTAGAGAAGGTCTGTGGCGGAGGGACAGATTTAAAGTTGGGGTTGTGGCTACTGGTGACTGTGGAGGTCTGGTTATGAAGAGGTTAAAAAGTGGAAGTATCTGAGAAAAGTAGTTTCATACTTATTTAGCTCCCTAAAAAAAGCTTTGCTGTGGTAACTGGGAGGTTTTCCAGGAGCTGCAGTGTCAGAAGAGGAGAGGATACGGAGGTGTGGACTGATGGAGATGAGGTTACCTGAGGGGTTTTCCATCGGGTGATGGGGGACCGTGGGAGCAGAGGGAGCAGGTGGAGCAGAGGGAGCAGAGGGGGTGGGGGGTGCAGAGGGCGAGGCTGTGGATGGACACGCCGCACTTGCAACAGACTCGACCACAGACTCACTGGATTCCTCCACATTCGTGCCAGCATCTGCGGAAAAAAACAGTTTTATTCATCAACAAAACTTTGGTCCAATATTCCGTGTGGTGTTTCTTTTAGTCATTTTAACCGAATGTAACTACTTTTTATCTGGGATAGAAGAAGTTTAACCAGCACACGCCATCAGTTAGTCTCCATCCTCCATCATCCAAGTTTTCATCTTGTGAAAGCTAATCCTGAAGTTGGGAGACAAGTTTAAGGCGGCATAAAACTGCACCGAGCTCCAGGACTCCACTCAAGCCACGACCAAGTAGCTCCACCTATCCATCTGCAGCTAATCCTCCACTCCTTTACACGTAGTGGTTTCTTATCATGAGTAATTTAATTCTATAAAATCTTATAAAAGTAAAAGAGAATACTTAAAAAACAAAAGAGAGTTGTCATTAAAGTGTCCGAGAAACTCCTGTAAACCTGGGTACGCGATGGTGATGATGGTGGAAAAGATGCCAACTGCTGCTTACATACTGACCACCCAGTAATATCCATAAACACATACTTCTTTATATGTTTTTAATATTTGTTACATAAGCATCTATTTGCCAAGACTTTTCTTCATCATTCTTTTAAACAAATTTGTCCGATTTACTTACAAACTTTTCACAAAGACTGTGACATTCGTGAGAATCTTTGTGTCTTGGATTTAATCTTAGCCGAGTACAAATCCTACAAAGACTCTTACAAACATCTGAGTGCTGACACGTTTGAACAGAGTCAGTGTTTGTGTTGTTTTCTGCTGTTTTCAGCTCATTAAAATACAGTCATAAAAAAATCCCAGTGATTTTTTTTGTCAGAATTTAAAACAAATGTTGGTCATTTACAGCATTTTGTTATTTTGAAATGACTAGATCGTGTCCTAATGATCGTGTCCTAACTCATTTTTCAATCATTTAACTGAATCAAGAACAAAATGCAGTCAAGACAGGATTTAATCCTATTGTTGGTGTTCCTAAAACCATAGAATCCTAGTTAAAGAATGAAGAAATCATAATCTGTGAGAAGAAAGCTAATTTACATTAACATTTGTCTCTCGATCATGCTAACAAAGTTCCAGAATGGAACAGGTGAGGGAGATAAATCTCTTCCAGAGAATAGTTCACGGCTACTTGAACTGAATATTTTCATTAGTCCTTCGATCAACGAGCCACTCCGTAACAAAACTCTCCTTTCTAAAGTCATTTCCAAATAATCTGAATGAATCTCACTGTGTCTGAACTTTTTTGGGCATTTGTTAATCCAAATGAAACGTAGGTGTCAGATGAGCCTTCTGGCACAAAGTGTTCACAGGAGATGACAAATAAAAACTGGCAAAACTTTTATCTAATCACCAGCCAGCAGGCCCCCGAGCAGCAGAAGGAAATCATAAGCAATTAATTTGTTTTGCTTTGCTGGGGGTTGGTAAACATAAGTATGTATTACACAGCAGTTCGAAAAAATTCAATTATTTATGGTTGTAAAAGAAAACAGCAAGCAGAGAAGACAAGCTAGACGTGTTAAAGTCTCAGGCCTTAGCTGCTCCGGAAGCATCCTCCCGTGTGTCAGCATATGAAAACTCATGTCTGAATATTGTGTTTTTACAAGTGATCAATTTCCAAAGCTAATGGCTGCCAAGCATGTGCTCACTCACCAGGCACGGTAACTTGAATAATTTCCCCGTCTGGAGGCTCTGTTTTAATCCTCCTCAGAGGAATGCAGTCTCCTGAAGGACCTGCGGGGATGGAGCAGTTCATTCTGTATGAGCTGTCATTGATGTGTTTCTTTGTGTTTAATAGTTGAGCTGCTATAGATCCAAGTTTCTAACTCAATGTTCTGGAACAAGACGGGAGCAGGGCTTTCAAGGACTGGAGACACTTTAAAAAAATCTCACGTACCTGCTTCACACTCAGTCAGAGGACTCACACAAGCACTCGTTGATCTGGAAAACAAAAATGTGATCAGTCATTTGTAGAATGCGTAAAGTTAATAAGGTCTTTGATACCTGATTAGTATTCTATTTTGAAAAAGTAACTATTGAACTCTGACTAAACCCTGAGCAACCTTAATTCCCAAAAAAGGGTTGGGGCATTGTGTCAAATATAAACAGAATACTATGATTTCTAAATCTCATCAACCCACATTTTATTCCCAGTAGGAACATAAACAACATATCAGATCTTGAAACCGAGACAATTTATCATTTCATGGAAAATATGAGCTGATTGTGAATCTGATGGCAGCAACACATCTGTAAAAAGTTGGAACAGGGGCAACAAAAGGCTGGAGAAGTCATTGTTACAAATCAGAAACAACTGGAGGAACATTTAACAACTAATTAGGTTGCATGGCAACAGGTCAGTAACATGACTGGGTATAAAAGGAGCATTTCAGAGAGGCAGTCCACATACTGCATCCATCACAACAGCATGGCTTCACAGGAGATCTGGTCTGCCTGCAGTCCAGACCTGCAGCCAGTACTAAACATCTGAAGCATCATGATGAAGGTCCAGGACTGGAGAGCAGCTAGAATCCTGCATCAGACCAGAATGGGACAACATTCTTCTGCTAAAGCTCCAGCAACTGGTCTCCTCTCTTCTCGGATGTTTACAGACACTTGTTAAAAGAAGAGCGGACGCTACACGATGCTGAACATCACCGTGGAACTACTTTTTACAATCAGATTCACAATGAGCTCATATTTGCCATGAAATGAGTTTCAACATCTGATATGTTGTTTATGTTCTACAAGGAATAAAATATGGGTTGATGAAATCTGGACATCATTGCATTATGTTTTTATTTACATTTTGCACAGAGACCCAACTTTTCTGCATATGTGGTTGTAGATATTCAGGGAAGAAAATATAAATATGGATAAAAGTTAGTTGATTATTAAAGCTGCTGTACATTCACACTGAGCAAGGTTTGTGCGTGGGCCGACCTGCTGCTGTGAGGATTGCTGACCAGCTCGGCTGCGGTGGGCGGGATGTTGGGATTGTCGGAGAAGCTGTCTTCAGGCATAGAGCCCAGGTCATGCTTGCCTTCCTCCCTTGCAATCTTGCCAGCAGCTTCAACAAACAAGACACAGAGGATAAACAAACAGTGCATCCTATTAACGGAGAACATCTGTGGGGTGTAAATATATAAATAAAGACTTGAAAGAGTGCTTTTTTCTGTTAGCCAGTTACGGTAATTAACTGCTAAGATGCTGACAAACATCGCGCAGCTTAATGCCTGCTTAAATTCCTTCACAGATGGAGAGCTAGAAGAATAATTACATTTTACCCAAAGTTGTCTTAAATACAGAAAAAAACAGATGAAGGTCATTCTTCAGTAAATGAAAATGCAGAAAACTCCTGAGCGATGAGCCAAACTGGCTCAGATTTTCCTCTCACACACTTCTGAAAAGGCAAGGTTTATGTTCATCAGGAAGTTAAAAGAAAAGTTGGACTGAAATAAATCCAACCTTTTAGAGGAGCTAAATAAGTTATAAAACTTTAATGTTATCAGGTTTGCTTTAAAGGCTACTCTAGGTGTAGAAACTAAAACTACTAAACAGACGATCTGTTCTAGAAACCTATATTTCAGCTGTAATTATAGAAGAATAGGTGATCAGCACTGTTACAGCTCATGTGCAGGGAAAATGGCATCAAAACAAAAACAAAATGAATGAAAGTCTTACCAGTGAAAATCCTTTCATCAAACATTCTGAAACATGAAAAGAAAAACAGGCCGTTAGTCACAGAGTTCAGAGCGTTGCAGAGATCCCGAGGCCAACGCTGTACATGTGGAGGAGCTCGTCATTGGGAGCTCTTTAAGCACATTAACTGCTTTTCAAACAATCAGTCTCAGTCAAACAATCAAGTAATTGAGTCATTTCTTTATAACCAGTGAAGTTCACTCCTTCCTGTGTGTCAGGCTGTGATCACTGGCCATGTATATGGCTCTTACACCTGTTTGATAAACCTTTTAAGTACATTTTATATTTTTCTATTGTAATTAGCTCCATCTGTGACTTATAAAAGCCAGATTTTATATTGAAGTTGAGCATGAAATTATATGAATGAAATGAAAAATACTTTAATTTTCCCAGAGGGAAATTGATGTTGTTGTAGGCTTCTTCTTTTTTTTTTAATTAAAAGAAAAAGAATTAATTAGAAGATGGTAATGTTTTGCTCCGGAGGGTGATGGCTGCTGGCAGGAATGATCTCCAGGACCTTTCTCTATTACATCAAACTTGAAGAAGCTCTGACTGAACACACACTGTCGTTTCCTCAACGTGCTGTGTAGAGGATGTGAAGATCATCCATCATGTTCAGCAGCTTGTGCAGCATTCTTCTCAAGACAATCAGCTTCAGGATCCAGATCAGTCCCCAGAATAGAACCAGCCTTCTTGATCAGGTTATTCAGTTTCTTTCAGTCTCTGGTTCTTGTTCTGCTGCCCCAACAGATGTTGTAGAGCTGATTGCATTTTCCACAACAGACTTATAGTAGATATGCAACATCTTGGTGGAGACATTTAAATGATCTCAAATTCCTCCAGAACTAGTCTACTCTGTCCTTTCTTCTAAATAATTTTGTGTTGTATTTGCAGTCCAGTCTGTTGTCCAGCTGAACGCTGAGGTACTTGTATTCCTCCACCACCTCCACCTCTTCTCCCAGGATGTAAACAGTGTTTTGTTTACTCCAGTTCCTCCTGAAGTCGACAATCACCTCTTCTGTTTTGTTTGTGTTCCAGAGGAGTTGATTGTTTCTGACTGAGCAGTATTTCTGCAGATGACAGGACTCGCCGATGTATTGGAAGTCTGAGCTGCACAGTGTGAAGAGAAACGGTGAGAGTACAGTCCCTTGTGGTGCTCCTGTGTTGCTGACCATCCTCTCAGACTAATAGATTAATAAATACAACTAAAAATTAAGTGGTAAAGTTAATAAATAAGGGCTGAATAAAAAAAGTTTAAATTACAAAAGAAATCTAAATTAAATATTTTGTGTATAATTTATTGCTGTATTAATTAGTTTATTGAGTCATTTTTATATTTCAGTATTTATTTTTAATTGTGGCAGTTTTGTTCCTCAGTAACATGAAGGAGTCGGCAGCTGAAACTCCAGTTCATTTCTGCAGTCAACTCATTTCTTTTTTAATTAATTCCTGTTTATTCAGTCAATTGTGTTTGGCTTCCTGTGTGATACACATGAACATCTACAGAGAAAAAAAACCTCCTGGCAGGAAGTGCATGTGTGAATGTGCAGCTACATGAGCCTGACTAATGACTAATGAGTTAACATGTGTTGATCCACCGAGCCTGAAGTTCTGAAATTTACCTGCTCAAAGCATGGGAATAAATCAGATTTTTCCATGCGATATCAACTAGGAATAATTATTCATTGGGCTGCAACGTTAAATTTTAACTAAATTTGGGTTTCAGTTAGTGGAGCTCACCGTCACAACTAATGATCCGTTTGTTTTGTGAAGGGTCTGCATCTGGAACGTCTCCCACAGACAAAGGGAAAGTGATGTAATTGTGAATTAATCACATTTTCAATCTTTTCTAATTTTATTAACACTAATGAGCTGCCTGCAGGATTCGTTAGAAGATGTTATCACAAACAAGGCACGGCGGCTCATTTAAATGAGCTTGAACAAATGGAAGGAAGAGCAGTCATTAGCGCAACACGCTGGCGAGGGAGACTCAGCTAGGACAGGGGTGGAAATGATTCACCAGCCAGCGGGACCGAAGGACACAGACATGCTGACGGATGCCGTGACTGGTCAATGATTATCCTAAATATTTCCTCAATTTAAGTTTTAGAAACAAAATCATTCAAGTGACTTAATGCCTGAATTTATTTGCAAATACATAGAACAAAAAGACTGGATTAAAATAAATATCAAATAGAATAATAACAATAAATTAAAAATAAATAAAATATGTCAATAAAATAAAAAGAAATAAAGGGTTAAAAGAGGAAATTAGTTTTCTATGTAAATAAAGATCAGTGTGTTTCTAGAAAACCATTTTTACCCCTATTTCATTTTTCAACTTCATGTAAATCTCTTCAGTTTAACCCAATCTATCTCACACTTCATGACCTTTCCTAAAATGACCATTTTTGTCATCTTGTGAAATTTGAGACGTGTGTGATGGAAAATAAATGATAATAATTTATCTTAGAACCACAGACGGAGTCATTTTGACCCCACAGAAAACTGTAAAATGCTGCGATCAGCTGAGGGGCCACATCGTCAGCATCGTAATAACTCACAGGGAGACTAACATGGAAAAGTCTCCCTACCCTCTATACACTGGCTCCCGGTCACCTGCAGGATTCAATTAAAAATACTCACCATCACCTACAGGGCACTACATGGACAAGCCCCCACAATCTCATCCACATCCAGATCACCTTTTTAATATGTTTGCTCTTAACTGGACAAGCATTTCGTGTCAGGAGGAATAAGGAGTTTTCCTTCTTCAAACCCGGATCACGTGCTGATTCCACATTTATCTTCATCAGAAATTTAGGGCTATAATGAAAGAGCAGGCCTGGCAGACATATTTCTAACTGTCACTGGTCTATCTGTAAAATGTAGGAACTATTTTTGTAAAAACCATGGTTGCAAAATGTGATTAAATGGCAGCAGTCTGTAACCCTGACTAATATCCTTAGAGGTGCCATGCTAACAAAACAAGCTGCAGTGTAATTAAAGCTAAATGATCTTATTCCTCAGTGCCGGGCTACTTTTGGCACTTATGGCTCAGTTACTGCACTGCCAAGTCTCCTGTTGCCCACATGTGGTCCAGATGTCAGTTGTTGGCCTGAACGTGGATTACGACAAATATTTCCTGAGCCAGAAGTGGTCCTAATACGGGCGCCTTCCTTATGGCAGTCTCATTGTGGACCACAGTGGTGGTCATGTGACTGAGTTTTAGCAGCTACACTCACATTTAGTCAACGGCGTAAGTCAAGGCCAAATTTAACCCAAACATTTTATCCGTGTGGCAGCATTAGATCTGCTGACAGCGTAGAAGCTTTAAGTCTCAGCTCAATCATTTCTTATCAGTTTATGTTTTGTTTTTATGGGGTTTTTATCTGTTTTTATGTATTTTACTTTATGGCACTTTGTGATTTTATTTGTGAAAAGCGTTATAGAAATAAATGTTACTTAGTTATTAAAGTAACCCCCATGTTAATTAATAATTTATTTTTATTTTTATTGAGGCTTTGTTACTCATGATTCATAAAATGGCTGCAAAGCAACAAATATTACGTATGTAAATGTCATTTCCTGTTATTTATACTGCATCCGTAGGGGATCAAACCAACGGTTTCTAGTGTTAGAAGTCAGATTATCTCTGTTTGTTTATGTGAACAGTGCGGTTACCGTTTGACGATGAATCGGATTCCATGGCGCTCGTCCAGGATGCGTTTGAGCTTGGGAACTCCGTACGTGCACGGCCTCTTGAAGGGAATCTGATCGGGAATGCCAATGATCTCCACAGCTCCTGGATCGCAGGCGATTTTCCGGTAGGGAACAGGCACCATATGATCTAAACCCAGCGCCTCGGCTGGAGGAATAACCAAAAAAAAATCAAGAAATAATGACTCAATGGGCCTCTACTGATGAAAAAATTAAGATGTTCATTTTAAGTCTAAGTGATGGTGTTTGTTTATTCAAATAGATCCAGCTGCTCTACAAACACTTATCAGCATGAGGGAAAGAGTCTCCGGTGGGATGAACACACTCATGTAAGATTTACTGAAATGAAAATAATTCTGCTTCAATGAGAAATGAACTTTAAGGGAATGATAACAAAACTCTTCCCATGAGCCTGGATGGGGAATCTGTAAGTAAACACATTCCTTCTCGTACTTTTCCTTCCAGATAAAAACAAATCGATGTTAATATCAGTTTTCTTTAAACTCATCGCTGAGGAACAGAAGCTCAAGTCGAGCACTGAACCCCATCTATCAGCATCTGTGGCTGAGCTTGAAGAGGCAGAGATCTCTAAATCAAACAGCAGAGATCCCATCCTCACCGTATCTGCTGTTGAACAAGATCTGAACACATTCTCTCAGCGTGTTGATGTCCTCCGTCTCCCGAATGAACGAGTCCCATTTTTCTGCAAAGAAAGTGAAGACATCCCTTCTTGTCAATACATTCAAATCTATTTTATTACATTTCTGAGCCAAGAAAAAATATCTGGAATTAATCTTCTCTGTTTAACGTCAACTAGGTAAATCAATGCAATCTTCTTAAAGGATTACTTTCGGTATCTGAGTAGCTCAGCCTGTAATGGCTGTGAGTTAGCACAGATCAGCCTTGGTTTCAATAAACAATACTTGGCAAACTGCAGTAAGCCTGTAAATCCAATCAGAAACCCCGGAGGAGAGGTCAAATCACACAAACACAGCCCTCGTCTGAGATCTTTATCATCTGAGCTGTGGACAGCCTGATGGATGGACCACTTTTCAGCCCGGTAACACTGATGTTTTTAATGAAAACAAACCTTTGTTTTGTTTGTTTGTTATTTTTTAACATATTTTTCAGATATTAACAGAAATCCCTGTAAACAGACCATAAAAAAACTATCACAACAACATTAGTAAATATGCAGCTGAAATTTAAGGCTGAAGAATAAACATATAATAAACAGGATTTTCAAGGCAATATGCTTTACATGGGGGAGATTTAGGAGCTCCTTTTAGGATGCTTAACCGAGATGCTTAACTCTGTCTAACACTCAGTAACCAACCATAACATGCATGTTTCTCGCTTTCTCAGTTGTTTTCACAGCCACAGGCAGCCGATGGTGGCAGGTAGAGAGGAGTGTGCAGCCTGGATGAAAACCCACCTGCTCTGGATGCTCTGGGATGATGATGCCTTTCAGTTCCTATCAATCCAGTCTGTCTGGCTTTGTGTTAGCAGAGCAAGCTAAATGTGCTCTGCAGGACAGCGTTTCTGTGCATGCCTTCTTTATTCTCCACTTCTGCCTACATTAACGGAATATTATTAAGCTTATGCGTAAGTTTAGTAATGAAGATCTTTTCTCTCACATCTATCCTCCTGATTAGGCTCTTCATCTTGTTACGCTTGTCACTTCTGTTATCCCGCGCTGTCAAACTTGTCTCATTCTTAAACTGTCATTCCTGAATGTCATCACAACTCTGATCCAGTGGTCTTCTTCTTTGCTACTTTTCAATACAATCAGTCAGATCTCTGCTCTTTAATACCGTCACCCTCCTTCCAGACAGCAGATGTACCCATCACATCTTATCTACTCTAACCGACAAGCACGCTTCTTTTAGATTTATCTCTATGGGTACTTTTCAGTTGATCTCTCCTCATTGAAATGATATTTCAGACGTGTCCTGCAATATAAGGATGTCATTTGTGGAATTCTGTAAAGTTTTGTGCAATCATGAGCTAATTCTCCTGATTTCTATGTTGCAGCACCTTCCTTCTTCTTAATCAGAGTTAAAAAGTTTAGTTGATGTAATGTTTGATGATGAGGCTATAGCCTGCAGATAGACTGCTTGGTGTAAAAAAACCTCCAAAGCTCATTAACTAACAGATTTGGTACATTTGCACTAAACCAAAGTGTAAAATCACGAAGGGTAACACCTGAGAAGTGTTACCCATGAAGTGAGATGAAGCAGGGAACAAAACTTATAAAAGCCAAAACTTGTTCTAAGGTGAAACTTTATTTAAATAATTAAGAAGAAGGTGATAATAAGTTGTTGAAAGTGCTGGTTTGTGGGCCTGCCGTCTCTCCCTTCCCTAAATAAAAAACTGCTGCCTAGATCTTCTCATAAACAATACATCAGTATCAGCCATCCTCTCTTTTAGTACAAAGTCACTGAGAAGAGAAATCTTTGTTTCAGCAGAACTAACTAAAATGATGCTTAAGTAGTGCTTTGCAACTAAGAGCTTGAGTGATACAGCCAGTAACCCACTCTGACAGGCTTTTATCTAAATCTGAAGCCACTACAGAGAAAATCAGTGGGAAATATTGGAAACACTTGTAAAGTAATTGATATCAGCTGGAAACGATGTTATTTAGTGGGGACTTTCAAAGCATTTAATATTTCTGAAACTCACAGTAACTTAATTCTGCATGCCAGAGATGTGAGGGATTTATCTACGCTGTGTGTCTTACCTGAATTAGCCATGTCTGTACATGAATGTGATGCTCTGACTGCTTTTATCCTCTCAGAAATGCACTCAAACTCACCTGATTTTTCATGCACGATGGAGAAGAGCAGCCTCTTAGAGATATGGACACCAGGAGGGCTCTGACCCTGCTCACCCGCTAGTCTTATTGGTTCATCTACAAATGCAAGGCAAATGAAATAAACTGAGATTAAATGTTCATTCAGCATCCGGACAAGCAGAGATCCTGGAGCTACCTTGATCACCATAATGCTTCAGCCAAAACCTTTCTGATCAGCTTCATCTCAGGAATCTTTGTTTTGTGGTTGTGATTTGTATTCTTTGAGAGTTTTTACAAACTAATAAAAATAAAAAAAAATGCGATTGAATTATAAGACAAAAGGGGTTCACGTTAAGGCTGGACAATATAGAAAAAAAGCATATCGATAAAAAAAAATCATATTGATCGATAATTATTAATAATTATTTTTCAAAAGAATGTAAAAATGTATTTCAAGTGCAGCACTGGCCATTTTATACTACTGCTCAATGACCTAATTTCAATAAGGAACACACAAACGCTGAATTCAAGTTGGAATGGATGGAAACTAGAGTTGTCATTTTTTATCAATATCTAATTTCCATTAATCGCATGTGTTAACTCATGATTAATTGCATCCTAATCACAGAATTAAAAACATTTTTTTTGCAATATACATACTCTCTGTTGTGGTTTGAGAGGGGCGGGGCTTGGTGGCAGAGCATGCTTGGGTCTGCATTTGTGATTCGAGGGGATGAAGTATCAACTGCAGCATTAAGCTCCATGATAGGCTATAATGAAAAAGGAAGGGAAACTGTGGTTTTTTATAGACCCTATTTTTTCCTGTTGTGCCACACTTCTATCGATCAATACATCTCGTTATCGAAGTATGGCCCAGCCCTAGTTCACTTCCACTACACAAAAGCTTGTTATCTTGGCGTTCGTGGCTTTAAAATTTGACAACCATTGTCCAGTATTTTACAATTTGTTATGTTTGCCGATGACACTAATGTATTTTGCTCGGGTAACAATTGTTACTTAAAGTACAAATAGAATTAAGTTACTTAAAAAAGTTGTTTGATTTAAATTAATTATCTTTAAATGAAAAGAAAACAAAATATTCAGAACAATATTCAAAGTAAACTATCAAAAGTTATAGGTATAATTCATAGAATTAGAAATGTATTAAGAAAGAAATGTCTATTTATTTTGTATTCATCACTTGTCTTACGATACTTATCATATTGTGCTGAATTTTGGGGAAATGTTGGTAAAACAACTACAGATCCAATTTTAAAATAAAATAAAAAAAGCAGTAAGAATCATTAACAAAGTCTCAATCTGTGAACATACGAACAAGCTTTTCATAGAAACTAATACTCTTAAATTTAAAGACATTGTATACCTAAAAACCTTACAAATACCATTTCATGCTATAAACAAAAATCTACCACTTTCTCTACAATAATTATTTAAATTTCGAGATGGGCATTATAATTTAATAGGTTTATTTATCTTGTGGGAGGTAGGTAGGTAGGTAGGTAGGTAGGTAGGTAGGTAGGTAGGTAGGTAGGTAGGTAGGTAGGTAGGTGGGTGGGTGGGTGGGTGGGAGGTAGGTAGGTAGGTAGGTAGGTAGGTAGGTGGGTGGGTGGGAGGTAGGTAGGTAGGTAGGTGGATGGGTGGGAGGTAGGTAGGTAGGTAGGTGGGTGGGTGGTGGGTGGGAGGTAGGTAGGTAGGTAGATACTTTTATTGATCCTAAGGGAAATTGTAACAACTCAGCAGCATAAAAACAAACAAAGCACTATGCAATAAAAATTGCTAAATAAAAATAAAAAACTATATTTAACCTTCAATTTAATCATGTCTAAAGATAAGTTGACAGTTGAACGGTTTGTGAATTTAAAGAGTCGAGACGCCTTGTTCCTAATATACGAAATGTAATAAATTGACAAGTAGCATACCAAGATGGCCGCCTAATCGGCACATCGTTCTAGCAGCCCGCAGCATTGAAGGCCTGATTGTGCAAATGCAAGATGACATAATAGACGTCACTGTCGCCAAAAGATTCCAGCTCGCGTATCCACGGACAGGATTCACCTTGTGTTTTAAGGAAATTTCACTCTGGACCCTCGCACCTCTGTGGTTTTGTCCACCCATGACTTTGTTACCATGGAAATGAGAGGCCAAAACTGAACAAAACTTTTGCGTTTTACTGCCTCAGCGCTGTCGTGTCAACAGGGTGACATGATTCAGTCTTGCCAAACCAGTTACGTGATATCATGAGATCACAAGAGATCGGCTCGTCTGAAATGTGAGACAAAACTTGTTGTATAAACTTTCTAAATGAAAGTTAAATAATGAGCATAAAGGTTATTTGTTATTTATTGTATTTGTTCACATCTTTTTGTTGTTTTTAAGCTAGCTGTTTATGCAACATCGAGCTAACACATGAAGGTGTGGAAAACATTTTTTACATTTAAAAAAATTCTTCTTTGAATGAACATTTACATATAATTATTACTTTCTTTTAGAATTAAACAGCTTTATTGGGTGAATTTAATTTACAAGAGTTGGATTAACTCATTGTTAAACTGTTTTTGTAAAATGAGTTGGATCAATTCTATTAAATTAAGCTGGAACCAAATAAAGTACATTAGTTAGAAAAAACCTACTTTACTGAGTTGGACCAAAACATATGAAACTGGATCAACTAAAATCAATCAAATCGGATCAAATGGCAGTAAATAAGTTGATGGGTCATTAATGGATTATGTTGGTTTGACTGGACTACATTTAGATGATACGTAATGTTAAAATAAAACAAATGAATCATGTGGAAATCTTATCCATGATTATCTTATGTTCATTCAAAGACTTTTTTATAAGTGTATAGGAAGGAAAAACATGAGTCATTTTCCTGTTAACCCCTATTATTAATAAAATGTTTATAAATTAATAATTAGATGCACCGATCCACTTTTTTAGGGAACCGATCCGATACCGATACCTGAAATTTGAGTATCTGCCGATACCGATATTTACCAATTTGCAAGTAAACGCCTTTTAACCAGAACCCTGCCTGATTTCATTCCTCACCCCAACTCCAGACATTACAGGACAGGCCAGTAGGATGAGTTACCTGAACTTCATATTGGAGAAATAAACCCGTATTTTAAGTTGCATGTGGAGAATTACTCACCAAAACTGAAATTAAATTCTAGTTTTTAATTTTTGCCTATTTTAGTGGCAATTTTTAGATTCTGACATTCCAGGAATAAATTATCTTTTTTTTCTACTGCAGGAGGTTATACTGAATGCATGGGATTTTGCACTTTCTATTTTTAAATTCCCATCGTTGGATCAGATAATGTGGAAATATTCTTTATCTATAAAATAAAAGATTTTATAAAAATGGATCCATGCTGGATTTCACGACATGCGGGACGTTGTAGGAATAAATGTCCACATCAATAAGTTCACTGACAGGTTTCTGCAGTTACCTGCAGAGGAAGGTGGAACGGAGTTTATGAGCCAGAAACATTTCTGCCTCATGTCTGCACCGCAGTCTCATCAACCACATGCACGCTACCATCGTGTGCAACATGCATGTGCACATGAAAAAAAGGCAAGGATATTAATACTGTCGTCATAAAAATCTATACTGTTTAATGAGGATAAAAGCTATGTAGAGGTCTCAACTTAGACCTCTTCTCCTGCTGCTGCTTCTAAACTTCATAGAATAAAACCGGTTTGTTTATAACAAAATTTACTTTTTACTCCACTGAAACTCTTTTATTTGACTTTACAGATCAGTGGAAGGTAATTATGAACTGATCACTCTGATCGATCAGCTGCTGT
>JBBBVU010000016.1:26776455-26787498 GCA_037177055.1 Atherinosoma microstoma
TCCACCACATCCCAAAGGTGAAATATTGGATTGAGATCTGGTGACTGTGGAGGCCATTGGAGTACAGTGAACTCATTGTCATGTTCAAGAAACCAGAAACCAAAGTGGGCCAAGAAACCCCCCCCCCCACCACACCATTACACCACCAGCAGCAGCAGCCAACTCAGACCAACAACCATGCCACCTTCAAAGTCCCTTAAATCCCCTCTTTCCTCATCCGGATGCTCAGTTTTGAACTTCAGCAGGTCATCTTCACCATGTCAACATGACTAAATGTTGCTGCCATGTGATAGGCTGATTAGATATTTGTGTTAACAGGTGATAAAGTGGACGGTGAGTTCACATCAGAGACAGTGCCCAGGAGAAGTGTTCGATTCTGTGTAAGATACAACTGATATATCCTCTACTGAGTCAACAGTATCAAATTCATTTGTTTCCTATAAAACTTACAGGAATCAGTTCTGTTGAGAACAACACATGACTGCTCCTCATCCAGCCATAGCCAAATGTGTTCTGGGAAGACTAATATCTAACCTGGGAGTGTGGTGACTTAAAATCCTGTCTATCCATAACTAACACACTACAGTTCTGTCTGTTATCAATAACTACAAAAGATGCCAAGGCAGTTTTGAGTTTCCATCTACACACAAATATTCATCCCTGCAAAGCATTACAGGCTAAACTCAAATGAGTTGTTTGATATGAAACAGACGGTTTCTAAATGTCTTACAAGCTGTAAAACAGCAGTCTGTTCTTCACAACATGCGTTCAGAACAAGTAGTTTTTCACTCAAAAACGTACCTTTTTACTGTGAAGTGGATGCGGTGGCTCTGCTCCAGGATCTTCATCAGTGTTTTAATGTCGTACTCCGAGGGCTTCTTCAAGGCGACTCCCTCGGGCAGGCCGTGGGCCACGATACAACCGGGGTCCTTCTGGATCCACTCATAAGGCACAGGGACCAGGCTGCTCTTCCCCACAGCCTCACCTGAACATCACACAGCACACTGAGGACTCTGCTGCAGAAACATCTCAAGCGGCTCAATGAAAGCTCAGAATGAGCTTCGGTTAAAAACAGGCTGTGTTTGGTGACTTCTTACTGTAAAGCACAGTGAAGACTTCTTCCACCATCTTCCTCAGAACAAAGATGTTGGTTTGGGCATCTGATGGAGCTCTCTGTTTCCCCTGCTCTCCATCCTTACTCACTTTGCAGATATCGCCTTCCTGGTCTTTGGTATGGGCATTTGCAGTGGTCAGATTCTGCAGACACGGCACCCCTGAGGCCAGAATAAAAATAATTAATTGCTAAACATTAAAAATATATAACAATTGATATATTTATTTAAACATACTTGTCATATGGTAAACAGACTGTACTTCTAAAGCACTTTTCTAGTTACGTTGACCACTCAAAGTGTTTTTACACTATTCATATCATACTTTAGTATAAATTTGGAGAACTATACATTTATTTATTTGGAGTACTTTTTCTCCAAATAAATGGTAGCTTAAATAATAAAAATGTTTTGTAAATGTCACATAATGAAAAATACTATCATAAGAAATAGATTACATGTGTCTGAATACATTAAGTTATTCAGTAAATCCCCACCAACCTAAAACTCCAGTAACTGGCTGGAAAACTAATTCCACCTTGTGTAAACAAGCTGGTGAAAACAAAGCTGTAATGGGACATCCCCCATCAAACTGGCGGTGCTTAGTATCCTGCTAAAAATGAGCGCAGTGAAGTGAGATGTGACAGAACTTGTGAATAGGGTTTGAAATGGGATTAAAATGTTTGTATGCTCCATTAGATTGCTTGGTTCTTATTCATAACCATATCATAAACTACATTATTATTTCTAGGAAAAACTCTGGAGCATGATTGCTGTATAAAAAGTAACAAAAGTTGTGAAAAGCCTTGTCTGTGATGTGCAAACCTAATGAATCAAATGGCCTTTGCTAAATGAGATGTGACCAAAAGTTTGTTGGGAAGTAATTTTATCTGATGAAAGGAAAAATGTGGGGCTGCATCAGCGTTGTGATCTAATTATTTCATGTTGAGGTAATTTGATATGGACTAAAGCTGCAAGCTGCTGCAGTTACACAAGCTTTTGGTTGAATTTGCCTTTATGTGATCCCAAAATCCTACGGAGACAAAAAAGTCACAAGCACGTCTCATGTCATCGGCTGACAGCTGTGACTCTAATGAGTGAAAAAGAAACTGGATCCAGAATAAAATCTTAGAAAACAACATTCAGATCAGAGCTTACGGCAAAACTTGTAGAAGTCTGTTTGGATTTCCCTCCTGGAGTTGAGGAATACTCTGCCTTTCTCTGTTCCGACGGCAATCACGCTGTCCTCGTGCACGGTGACACACGCCACCTCCGCATTTAGCTTAGACATCGCCATGCACTGGAACGCAGATATACAGATATAAATTGCTCAAAACTAGCTTGACACAACAGAAAAGGTGAAAACAAATGTTGAACGTACCACTGAGTCCAGGGCAGACACCAGGCTGGTGAGGATCTCCTGTCTGGCCGATACCAGCGGGACCTGCGGCTCACCGCGGGAGTTCGTCCTGATGCCATCACATGTCAGCTTCCTCATCTGAGCCATGCCTCTGCGAGGACCACAGGAAGGAAGTTAAGGGAGGCAGACATCCCCTGAATGGGACTGACGATGTGTTCATGTGCACATGCAGCAGCGGCCTGCATTCAAAGCAGCTCCGCAGACATCAAAGGGTTTGATACAGGAAGCTGGTGAGACATTTCCATCCACTATAAATCATGCAAATATACAACACGTTCACCATCCTAATCTAGTATGTTAACATTCTAACATTAGCATTAAACACAAAGACAACAGTCTGGTCATGATGTCTTCTGCTGTGCAGCCTGTTATGGGATCTTTTCCTCAGACCCAACCACACCAAGAACCAGGGGATAAACAAAGATCTGGGGGAGAAGTTTAACCCTCTGAAGACAGCAGTAAACATTTCTATTTATTTTTTTATTTTATTCCTGTTGCAGTTTAGATTTTGATTTTTTCCAATGTTTTACAAACGAACACAATACAAACAAATGTAATGTATCAGAACAAGATAACAGACAGGCTCATCAATGGTCAGGTGAGGTAAAAAGGAAAAACTAATGTAAAGTGGCAGTGGTTCAGGTGGTAGGGCAGGTCATCCAATGGCCTGAAGGTTGGTGGTTCAAATCCCACCCCAGCCAAGTGTCATTGGGCAAGACACCTTACTCTCCTTTCCTCCAGTGTTGGCATCATGTACTCAATTGTAAGTCACTTCAGATAAAGGCATCTGCTACATGACTGTACAGTAAAATACATGAAGTAGTATCTGTGTTTTTTTTTAATTCCTCATAATTGAAAATATCCATGAACCATCATGGAGGTTCTTAATAGTGCAGACTTTGCAACAATAAAAGTTCTAAGTAAAGTATTGGTTTATAAAATTTGTCAATTTTCTGCAGTATCTTTCACACTTAGAGAGAAGATCATTCTTTCCATTATGTAGATTTTGCAGTGAACATTTTTGATTGGTCAAGTATTCCATCTAGTTTATTCCCCCTTTTATATCTCATGGCTAGATCGACGGTTGCCCCCGAGCGCTATCACTTATATTGTGAACAGTTTCTCAGGAACGCTTGTGTGTAACTCTGTGGCGTAAACTGCGATGGAACGCTTACCCTTTAAGTGATCTACAGAAGTTGTCCAGGCATTTCTATCTCGTCCAGGAGGTTTACAATCCAGCCACAAAATGTAGTGTTTATTCTGAGACTCTATATGGTAAATCCACAATGAGTCATCCATGATAACACCATTATTTATCACATTTTCCCCCTAAAAAAAGATCACTTTCACAACTATGGAGTTAAGAGACCTTTACTATGACCTGGACTTTCCACCAATCAGAGAGCTTTGATTGTCCTCTATGGCTGGAATTTAGCCAAGAAGACGTTTCTGATCCATGGTGGCGCCAAAAAGCAGCTGAGTTGGTGTTGGTTTTGTGAGGATAGGAGGTAAATAGTAGCATAAATAAAGTGTAAATGAGGAGAAAGTGTAAATATGTAAATAGTTTCTGTTGTGTTTGTTTCAATGCCAAGATTTTTTCACTTAAATCGTCACGTTAACCCCAATCAGTTGTACACAATTACAAAACTGCAAACGACATAACACTTCATTTCAGTGTTAGGCAAGGTAAATATTATGAACATTATTTAACCCAGTTACTGAACATTTGCAAAGCTGGTGGTGAAACTGATGCATTTCCTCCCGTCAGTGCAACTTTTTTATGTTTTACATGCCGACGAGCCGTCCTCCACAACGACACCACTGCAATTAATTTTCAAAATAAGGATGATTTGTTTGTTTGGATGGGAAATCTCTTTCGCACTCCAACACGGAATGAAAACAAAACAACACAAGCACTAACTCACAGATGTTGTTTAACTCTGTTTTTGTTCCAAATCTGCTGACATGGTTCAGACAATCCTTTCTGGAAAAGATTGACGGATCTTCACAATGAATTAATTGTTACAATTATTTGTTACAAGGAACTAACTTACCTCTGTCTGAAGTGTGCCTGATGGAAATATATTTTAATGTTAGTCATAAAGAATGAATAAAGAACTTAATTATCTTTTTGGCTCCTTAAAAAAACCTCAAACTGCTGAGATTCAGGCTGCTGTTGTTTGAAATGCACCTTTAAGATGTTTTACATTTAGCATTTAGCATGGAAGGCCCGGTAGATACATCCTGCAACCACCACCGTGATTAAAAACCCCCCATCCAACCAATGCAGCCCTCTCATTTTATCTTTATTACTTTACGGTGATGCTAACAGATCATTGCTGACTAAAGGATTTATCCTCTGAGGATCATAGTGGGAAACACAAAATTCCACGTTACATGAAAACAAAATGACGCATTGTCTGACGGACACGCCGATCCCTAGTCAGGCTCCCAGCATCACTAAAAGCCAAATCCATCAAAAGGCTGAAACGTATGCTTGGCCTTTGTCAGTTAAAGATGATTGAAGCACTTTAGTGATGTCATGTGAGCTTCTTTACACTTTATATCCACTCTGACAGATGGCCAGCACGAGTCCTCAAGTTTCAACCACAACTGCAGAAGGTACATCCTTTCATTAAAAAAGAAAAACAAAAATCAGCTAAATTACACAAGGAAACAAAGAGATAGGAAGTGTTACAGGAAAACTGCTCGGCTAAAGCCAGGCACTATGTTCTCATGGCAACTGAAACCCGTCTCCTTGGAAACTAATCTCGGGGCATTTGAACAATGCAGCTCTGGCCTTTAATCTCTCCAGACACTGGGAACCATTATACTAGCCTCTGGCAAGCCCAAACCACTGACTCAATAGAGAGAGGGAGACAGAGAGAGAGAGAGAGAGAGAGAGAGAGAGAGAGAGGAGAGTGGGTGTGGTGGGATTCAGCTGCACCAGTCTGGACGTGCCAAGTCTGTTGGCCATCTAAATCTGCCTCCCCTGAGGCCACAGCAAACATTACCCCCCTCCTAAATTATTATGGCCTCAGAATAGATGGCCTCTTTCCCTCACATATTTAGAAGGCAAAGGAAGCAGCGAGGAGGAGGATGGTGGGGATAAGCAGAGGCTCAAGATAACACCATGTCAATCGCTTCACAAGGGGAAGCTCAAACCTAACGTCAAAGTTAATATTGAACAGCTCGGTCATAAATAAAAACAGCCTGTTGTCAAGTAAAAAAAGAAAAAAAAGGAAAACCTTTGTTTTGTTTTTCATCCCAATCAGTGTGGGGATGTAAACTTTGTTAATGTTACAAAACTAAACCACAAAAAACAAGTCCAAAGATCCAACTTTTTTTTTAATGCAAAATATGACAATATGAAAAGAACAATATGATTATCTGTAAACAAGAGGGACCTTTTTATTTTATAGCTTGGAATATAAATATAAATGATCAAACAAGGACAGACTCAATGGAGTCTCAATGTCTTCTTATGATAAATGCGTCCTACAAGGATCTTCCTGCATGTTTAAATCCTGGGCAAAATGCCAGTGTCATTTGGAGCTAAACTTTTAGGTGAATCTAATAAATCCACTTTAAACGGGGCACAGAATGATCAGTAATGTAATGAAGCTGTTTACTGACAAGAGCAGTACAAGGAAATATTCATTATCCCATAAAAAAAGAAAGAAAAAAAAACAGGACAAGACTCATCTGAAGTAGCTATCAAAGCTTACTGTCTTTTTGTAATAAAAGTGACATAAGTTGGGTCTTTTTAGGGGGATAAAATGTAATCACATGGAGTCAAAAGGTGCAGTTTTAATACACATCAATATAAAGTATGTACAATAAGTAGTCGGCTCATTTTCTGTAAACATATATAACAAATATTCAACTTAACACTGAAGTGTTATTCCAACAGGAAAACTGTGAGAACATTTTTGTTTTCATTCTGTGGCTGGAAAAGAAAAGAAAGAAAAGAAGTATGGTCTTTGAATGTTATACATTTTCTTCTTTTAAATGGATTTCTTTCATTTTTCTTCATCTCATTGAATCTTAAAGATCTCAGAGTTCCAGGTTTTCCAATCAGAGCACTTCATACTCAGACTTCAGTTCTACTGGTGGTTCCTGGAGGTTCTAAAAGTAGTATGGGAGATCAGAACCTTCAGTTATCAGACCCTTCTCTGTGGAACCAGCTCCCAGTTCGGCTTCAGGAAGCAGAACTGGTTCCCAGTTTGGCTTCAGGAAGCAGAACTGGCTCCCAGTTTGGCTTCAGGAAGCTGACACTCTCTCTACCTTCAAGATCAGGCTTCAAACTTTCCTTCCTGATAAATCTTATAGCTACGTCTGGCTTGATGACCCTTATCCATCCATTTAGTTCTGCTGCTGCTGGGGGACATCCCATGATGCACTGGGCTCATTTCTGCTCATTTTACTCTCCATGTAGAAATATCTGACATTGTTGTTGTCATTCATTTGTGTTTCTCTTCTACTTTCTCAGCAGGTATCCCTGGCTTGGAGTTATGCTGCTGGTTAACCCCTCTTTCCTGTCCTCTCCACCCTCAACTGGTCCAGACAGATAGCTATCCTTCCTGGTCCTGGTTCTACTGGAGGTTTTCCTTCCTTATTCTGGTTCTGATTGATGTTTTCCTTCCTGTTCTGAAGGAGGTTTTCCTCTACACTGTCTCCTCGTGCAGCTCAGGATGGAGGATTGAATGAAAGAGAGGATTTGATCCGATCCTTGGTTTCCTTTAGCTAGGTCATTATTTTTATGAACCGCTTTATATGAACAGTTATTTTAAATTGGACTAAAGTGGATCATATAATGGTATTGCTTTAATTGGTTCACAATGGGACAACAACTAATTGGATTGGTGCCCTACAAATAAAGCTGAGGCTAGAAGCTTCTGGTGATATGGTTCAACTGTAGTCTCTCAAGAAAGAATTAGAAAAAGAGTTTTCCTGCCAGGTATTCCCACTTGCTGTTGTGAGCTTGCACCTTAGTTGTATATTTTACACTCCACATCTGACATTATCCAAAGATTTACTCTCATCCAAGATCTTCTTGTTGTTACATCAACTTTACTCAATTAGTCAGAATACATTTTAAAGAAAGAACCAGTGTCTTTTATCTGTGTTTGAAGATAAACCAACACACGCAACACCTCACACTGGGATAATGAAGGGAACATAAGGTCATCATTACTGAGACCGACATGGGTACATCTGGTTCACCCACACATCTGTTTACAGTTACTCTGACTCATTAAAAGCTCTGCTGAGGTGAAGAAGAAAGCTAAAATCAGGTGAGAATTAAATATTAACCCAAAATAAATTGGTGTTCTAAATGTAAGTTGGTTGTGTGATGCTGAATTTCAACCAGCTGATATACAGCAGCAGGTGGAAGGTGAGGCTTTAATAGGTACTCTCAGGAGTTCACAAAGAGATTAAACCAACCAACCAACTGGGTATTTGCTCCAAAGACGGGCAACAAAACTGAGAGATGGATGTTGATCAGGTGAAGTTTGAATGTTCCAACACAGTCAAAGGACACATGAGAGGTGAATGTACAAGTCTTGTACACAAATGTTTTTCATAGAAAACGCTGCTCAGATATTTAAGATAACAGAGGGCCTCTCCTACGGAGCCGGATTAGTGGCTCAGTGAGGAACCTTGAGGTTCATCCTCAGATTTTCAGTGTCATAAAATTGGTTTGCTTCTTACTGGGTTGTGTCTTGGGCTGGACAATTAATAATTGATGTAATCTTGCTTATGACAATTATTTCAATTATTTCTCTTGAAAATAATTAGAAATATTAATCAAATTATGATAAATAACGATATATAGTTAAAATGTGTGTGCTTCCTTTTACTTATTTTAGTATCAATATCTGCTCTTCTACTATGAAAATATTTATCATCTGTCATTTATCTATGAGGACTAAAAATAAAACAATACTAAAGTAATCGCTAATTAATTGTAATTGAGGTAACATGTTCAGTTAATCGTGATATTGATTTGAGGTCATATTGCCCAGCCCTGGTTGTATCGCCATGGCAACACATGCTGGAAACCTAACCTGCTGTGGAACAGTTTAGGCTCTGAGATAAGAGATCAACACATGCATAAAAAAATGACCTCCAGACCATTCACTTCTCTAAGAAAATGAAAAATGACATTGGTCTGTGAAGAGAAAGTTATTTTCATGTAGAAGCATTTTCATGACAAATATACCAGGAGAGAATAGTTAGCCTAAAAACAGAGACTAGTTACTGTAAAACGTGTTCCTGTTGACTCCACTTCACAACTAAAATTACTGGATAAAGAAAAAAAATCATCACTAAACTATATATAATTTGCCAATAAATGCATGCACCATGCATTTATGCAACTCACCAAACTGCATTAAAATATGTCTGTACGCTCATGTTCACATCCACCATGCAGGTCTGATGCTCAATTCCAATTTGCTGAGAGCAGATTTTTCTATGTGGTTGTTCACATTATCATATAAATCTGACCTCCATCAGACTACAGTGTGAACAGTCTACAGCCCTGAAAACGAGGACAAAAACGGGACGTCACACTCAACACGCTGTGTTCACATGTCCCACACATGCGAAAGCCCATCTGATTTTTTATAATAGTCTAAACAGCAAAAAATTAATTTCTTTCAAGTCAGAACCAGACTTCATTGTTAGGGTTAGTTAAACCAGATCACCAAGACACCCAGGATATGTTAAACCTACTCCGTAGTACAGATCCCTGTTTCATGGTTGCACTGCTAAAATAAATTAAATGCTCAACTTTCTCTCAAATAAAATAATTATAATCTACATCTAAACTTCCTACACACACATTTCAGCTCTGGAATAGCAGACCAAGGTTCACTTTTGTCTGTATTTTCATCCATGCCAACATCTTACAGCAGGCCACGGTGAGGCTGGAGAGCTACTGCCCAACTTTTCAACACAGCAAACAACATAATCCCCATGTTTGCACCCTGTGTCTGAGGCCGCGGCCTTTTGTCATCATTCATGTCATTATGTTTAATTGCTGCAAAGCTGAGCTGGAGAGACAACAAACTAATAAGCAGAGCTTCACATATTAACTGATTTTACTGAGTTAAAGCTGCATATTAGTTGGTAAGGTTCCAGAATATATCATAGCTGTTTGATTGGTATTAGTTTTAAGGAACCACTAGAAAACAATTTGTCAAATCACCCTTCAATTATTTTCAAACTGTTATATTTTGCAATTAGTTAGGATAATGGAGCTGTCACACCGAAGTTTAAGACTTGGATTTGATGTAGAAAATGACAAGCAGGCTGCTGGGGAACAAAAATAACTGAATTACTTAAAATGGTGAGATCAGACGCCAAATGACCGCTTGAGGTTTTATCCCTATCAGGTCCAAAAGAAACAATAGCTTAATGACTTTATTTGAACTGTCTTTATAGACATGTTAAGAATGTTCAAAATGTGAGCTGAAAGGAATTTTCTAATATCTGTATCTTTTCTCATTTGCCAGTAGTTGCTCCAGTTTCAGCACCAGCGGTGTCAGTAAGTGGTGGGTTAGGCAGGGGAGGTGTATACATATATAGCCAATTTCATAAAAGCAGCGGGAATTCATGAAAATACGAAGTGATCTGAGTAATAGGGAAACCTGCACTGCAGTGAGGCTTTTTGTCTATCAGGTCTCCTGCAGGGCTTCTGTATGAGAAAATGCTGGAGTTCACAGCACAGGATGGGAAAGAAATGTGCTTTAGAAAAAGTGTGCCCATCAGAAAAAACCAGACAAACAGAACCAGGGACATGGATAAAATAAATAAAATCAATATGTTTTCTTTCAATTGAGGGTCACCTCTATAATCGTATTACCCCTCCAGGTGCCACCACAAGAACAGATAATCAAAGTTTAACAAATTTGGTGTGAAATGACATTTACCTTGGTTAAACCTCAAATGTCCAAGTGCAAGTGAATGCAGCATGTAATGTACTTCTATATATTGTTCTGCATCAACAATACCATTTCCTTGAGCATCATCTCCCCAAATGTCTACATGGACGACAATATTCCTCTGGCCAGACTGTATAAAGATGTAAAAGCAATAAAATCATCAGATATAATGACTGTGCAAATTTAAACAGTTGATAATGCTGAAGATACACTGATAAAACTGATTCTCATTATCAGTTACCAAATTTAGCTGTACTTTTGCCTTAACTAGGTCATTTAAAAAAAAAGTAAATAGGCATGTATGAACACAGTTATTACAAACTGGACTAATGTGGATTTATTTAAATTGGAACACAATGAACTGGTTTGAACTGGTTTTGTTTAAAAGTACCTAGAAATTACTTGGTTGTGAATTAGCACTATACAAATAAAGCTGGATTGAATTATTCGATAGCCTGTTTATTTGTAATAATCAGTTATTTCCTAACACACACACACACACACACACACACACACACACACACACACACACACACACACACACACACACACACACACA
>JBBBVU010000016.1:26787598-26798489 GCA_037177055.1 Atherinosoma microstoma
CACACACACACACACACACACACACACACACACACACACACACACACACACACACACACACACACACACACAATAAAAATCTTATGGACCCACCCCTGCTTACAGGTAATGACAAAGTTGTAAATCAGTCATTTGTGTGAACAACAAACTACAACCCGGCAACTGACACCTAAATATAGAGGGAACTATATAATTTTAATAATATATGACTGAACAGTCACCAAGACAATACTTTGTGTTGAGACTGTCTAAGTTTTAAATAGTTAAATAATCCAACAGGAATGTCTTGTAGTTTGTAAAACCACCCCTCCATTCTTCTCCTGTCACTTTTCCAGCCAAATGTAATTATAGACACAAGTCAATTAGAAATGCATGCTTTGTTCCAAGTTTATTGCAGCAAAACACTGAATAACACAGCGGTAATTAACTCGTTAGTAACAGCCTGCGTTCACCAAATTGTTTCACCGAAGTTTAAATGCATAGCTTCCCTTTTCGCTTGTTATTTGAGACAGCTGGCTTTGTTACACTAACTGGGTAACCTTCTGATCAGTCATAGCGATTAAAGGGGGATGATTTACCAAGCACACAGAGCTGTATTCCTGTCAAAAATACAGGCTAACACTTCACTCGCAAGGTTACAGGGAGGAGTCCGTCGAAAGTCGAGGAACTGCAAACTAACAATAACCTTTAGTGCTACTTAGCATGTGAATAACTGACAAATAGTCGCTAATTAGCAAACGGTAGCATAATAACGAGCTAGCCGACAGGCTAGCTTTAACTCGTTAGCTGTACTGCGTTAGCCCTTTTGCTAGCTAGTGCTAGCACTTTCCTTTCATCTCCCTCCCCTAGTCCAGAAATTAGGTTATAATCTGTAATTTCTAAATGTACAGTCACCAAAAGATGCCCCCTCCGCCAAATCACACAACGAAAATGTTCAGAAATATAAAAAGCAGTAGCAAAAATCTCACCTCAATTAGCGATTAAATAGCCTTGTTGCTGCTGTCAATCCCGGAATAGGTTTATTCCCCGTTTTAATCCATCAGAAACGCTCACAATTCCCATCCACAATGTAGCCGTGCCGTCTGCTAAAACAACGTAATCCGGATCATCACAACGTTGACTTCGACCGTGCGTCTTATTATCTATGATTTGTGTATTCTTTTCTGAGTTTATTTCTGTTTTTTCCCTATCAGAGCAGGGTGTCCCTTTCCCCTTTCTTTGTTCTGTAATCCAGTAAAATTGAAACTCATTCGCCTCCTGCTAATCCCAGCCCCACTCAACACCAGCATCCATTGGCTGCAGTTTACATACAGGATTAACGGAGAACCTCTGGAAAAACCACCGGGGGTCCACATTTACACGAAACATAAAAAATAAAAATAAAAATAAAAAGATTTTATTATTATTCAAATCAGTGTTTGGATACTTGACTGCAACTTTACAGCCAGTTCTGCTTTAAAGAAACAAACATAACAAACCTTCAAAGACTGTACGAAGGTGGTTTGATGTGATACTTGTGCTGTATCCAAATTATTTTTAGGATTAGGGTCTGTCCAAAGTGGATATATAGCAGCTACATGGTTCTTGTGGAAGTCACGCCATGGCTGCAGTTATTGCCAAAAATAGCTCATGCCTGTTTAAATGTAGGGTAAAGTTCACGGAAAGGAAAATAACAAGCTATTTATAATGATTTAATGCATAATTTATGTACATAATCCACTTTAATCCTGGTTCATTTCAGCTATAGATGCGACCTAAATGTAAAATCTTAATGAAATGAAATGAAAATAAAAATACTTCATTATCCCCAGAGGGAAATTGTAATTTTGTAGTAGAGCTTTCTTTTTTATAAGAAGAATGAGAATTCACTGTTTTCACTGAATTAATTCACAGTCAGGACAGTGATGATCTCCTGGACCTTTCTGTCTTGCAGGGAACTTAAAGAAGCTTCTGACTGAACACACAAGAATCGTCCATCATATTCAGCAGCTTGTGCAGCATTCCACTGTGGACAATCAGCTCCAGGAGCTTCAGATCAATCCCCAGAAAAGAACCAGAACTTCTGGATCAGATTCTCTAAGTCTCTGGTTCTGGTTCTGCTGCCCCAACAGATGCTACAAAGCAGGTTTAACTCTCCACCACAGACTGATAGAAGATATGAAACTTCTTGGTGCAGATATAGAGGGATCTGAGCGTCCTCCAGAGTCTGCTCCGACCTTTCTTCTAGATGCTTCTGAGTTGCATTTCCACTCCATCTCACCTACTGCCAGACCAGTTCTCTGTACTCAACTTCTTCTCCATCACTGATACACCCCACAACTGCAGAGTAATTAAAGTATTTCTGCAGATGACAGGACTCTGTCTGAGGTCCACAGTGTGAAGAGAAATGGTGAGAGTCCCTTGTGACGCTCCATGACCACCATCTCAGACACATAAGATAATAAATAACCATAAGGATCCATGACTGAACTTAATACTGTACTTTTTGCCTTCTTTTGCAAAGAAAACATTTTTTCCCTAATTAAATGTCACCACTGTATCTATCCACTTTGCCCTTTAGCAGAAGAATTGGGACATGTAGATAAGACCTGACATTTGTCAAGGCCAACAAATAAAAGCGATTTATACAAACACAGACAGTCTGGATGATTCATCCTGGAGCCTTTTCTACATGAAGGAATTATTAGCTCCTCTTCTGGCCGACAACACATAGGAATAAGGAATATTTGTCTTTACAACACAGAGTTTAGTTTAATGCTCTGTGTTCACTGTAAAAGCTGTGATATTACAGTTTTTCTTATATTATTTCACAGGTTTTTCTGGCATTTTTTTTTTAATCTTGGGAAATACCATTAAGATTACATAGACATACTGCAAATTTACCAGCATAATCTTAGATTAAAAACCTGTAAGAACTGTATACATAAGAATTCATAAAAAAAGGCAACATAATTTCATTTCACATAACTTTTATAATACAGTGTCAAATTCAATATAATTTCCTAGAATGTCAATTTCAAAAAGTTTAACAGGTAAATTCAAGTTTAATGCTGTTAATACGCTACTGTTAATCTATTCTTACTGTTAAATAGTTTACATATAGACTGTTGGCTAAGAGGTTAGAGAGGTGGACTTGAGGCTGAAAGACTGAATTGTTCATATAAATGTGACTTTTATAAAACATTAAGAAGCTGAAATAAAACAAATGATCCTATGTAAAAGTAAAGATATTAACTTTACATTATTATTGATTTTTTATTGTTATTTTACTATTAGTTTTTTCCCCTGTTCTTTTTTCTGGAAGCCCAGCTGCTGGAACACCTACCATTTATTATTAATACAATTATAAATATTTATTTATTCATTTATTTATTTATCTATTTACGGTGTCTGTGAGGAATGTATAAATGATTATGGCTTTGAGCTAAATTACTGAAACCAACCATGTGTTTTTATCTTGAAATCTGGCACAGCTCCATAGAAATAAACCAGTGTAATGTACTTTGTTAGAACGCTCAAAAGACTAAATACATAGTATTTGGAAATTGTTCGACCTTGACAACTAATAAGAAACACATTATAAACAATTTAAACATATTGGAGTTATATTACATAATAAATGATGGTGAAATATAAAATATATGAAAGATAAATATCAAAATCAGTGGCAATATTCTATAAAGTTAAATATTTCATTAATCAAAAATCCTTATAAAGTCTACTGTTCCTTTTTACTTCTATTTTATATGGCATACTGTGTGAAGGTGAAACACAGACAGAATAAACATCCAATTTACACTTTGCAAAAAAGAGCAATAAGATTTATAAACAAAACCTCCAACGCAGAAGGACCAAATAAACTCTTTATCAAATAAAGAGCATTAAACCAATCATTACCCCTCAACATTCAGAACTGAGGAGGAATTCTGAATATTCAGAAAAAAATATTCAACTTAAATACAAATTAAAGTGAGAGATTGTGTGAAATTGTCCCAGCAACCAACCTGTCTTATTATATGTCTTACTAAATTCACATTTAGGTAGCTTTGATGTTGCTATTATAGTCTATTGAAGTGGTTTCTAACCTGGGGTCCCTGACCCCTCAAGGGGTTCCCCAAAGAGCACAGGGGGTCCACGAGGTTTTGACTGTGCAGAGCCTGTGTGATTGTTAAAATTAAGGCCATGTCCACACAGAGACAAGTTCAGGTGTATCTGCTTAAGTTTTTTATTATTTTGATGGCTAGTTTCTCATTTTACCTGCGTTTTGGGAGCCGGAAAAACACAAACATCTCAAACCTGGTCCCAGAGTGAATATATGGGATCATCAAAATCTACTATACAACAATACTTTAAAATATATATCATCAGTCAAGAATCAAAAATACGAAAAGCTACTCAGTAGGCCACACTTTGTGTGTTCAATCAATTTTGGTCCATGTACTGTGGTTTAGTGAGGTCGGTGACCTAGTGAAGCTTTAGTAGTGGACTATGTCCATCCTGGTAACCTGGATTTTTCCTGCACCATTTCATTATTAGTTGCTATTAAAGAATAAAGAAAAATCAAGGCTATATGTTGGTAGTTTTATCAGAGGACAGGACTCAGCCAGAATGCATCGCCTGTGGTGAGAAGCTAGAAAATGAAAGCATAAAACCAAGCATGGAGTGGGTGGGGGTCTACAGGTTGGGAATCATGGGTCCATTGTATAACTGTATAAAGTCACATGTATATGAGTATGTTTTGTTTCTGTTTATCTAATGATGTATAAAGGTGGCAGCAAGTGACAAACTTCTACCTCCTCCCCTTTCTGACATAAAGTAAATCATCTTTAGATATCTGTAGCTTAACTCATGTGTCTTGTTGTTATATCTTATCTATTTAACTTGTTTTTATTTATTTCAACAAAACAAGTGTAGAATAAACACACCACCAGCTTTTGGCCACATTGTTAATATTTAATGACTCAATCTCCAAAAACCATTGCAGCAATAATCCAAAGGGTAGGAACCCTCCAGCTGAAAAGGCCATGTACAATAATATCCAATGGAAAATTTAGGCTTCATCTGAGCAGACCCGGGCCTGTTCTGCATGCTTTGCTCTAGAAACTCAAGTCCAAGTTCGCTACTCACCTCCCCCTTTGTAATGTCTGTTATAAAGCAAAAGCAACCTACATACAGACCTCCCAGTTCAGCTGACGGATGGATAAATCAATATTTGGAAGACTTAAACAGTATAAACACAAACAAAAGCCACGAGTTGTTAATCAGGGCACGGATGAGCGTTAACATCCCACATCCATTGTTTGGGTTTCAGCTTCTGTGACAGCCCTTTAATAGACATAAGAAAGGCTCACGGGCATACATGAAAAAAAGGGGCTCAAATGGACAGCCATGTCATACCATATATTGTTAATTAATACTACTATATGGACGGAGTCTGGGTTGATACAAGGTACACAGTGAATAACAGAAATGACAGAGCAGAGGTGTGCTGATAAAGAACTGAAAAAGGATGGAATATTTCACATCATTTAGATGAATTCAGGTTCATTCCCATCAATCTCAGTCCCATCTGCAAACTGCTGTTTCTTGAGAAACACCTGAAGAGAGGATTGGTAGTTAAATCATCACCATCAGTCCTGGAACAGATCATTTTCTCCTTGTGCACATATGAGGATAGGTAGTAGATCACTGGTGCTGTCATGAACACTTAAATCTCTGGGTCCTCTACCAAAACATGTACTCTACCAGTCCAGTCTTTATTTGCTTTCAAATGATAATTATGTAATTCACTCATGAGGGAATTACAATTACATGTTTTTGTACCTCACTGCTGCTTACACCATATTTTTCTGATAGCCTGAATCTTCTGTTTACATTGTTAAACCTCTTCTTGATGTTTGCAGACACCAGGAAGCAGGAATGCTAACATGTAGCATAGCAACATGACAGGGAGAAACTCAGCTAAAAGACTCTACCAAGCATCGGCATCCAAACCAAACACAATTCAAACACCAAGCAATATGTGGGAATGTAAGAAAAACATCCACTTTAGAGCTTCTGATCATTTTTCCACTTCAAGCAAACCACACAGACAAGGTGTCATATGAAAGCAGAGACTCTACTAGGATTACTTTACTCATTCCAAGGATTACTTTACTCATTCCTAGATGAATTGGGCAGCTAAGTAATGATTCAGATGTTATATTTACTCTAAATATAGTGGGGTTCTTTCAGGGGGAGATAACATTCACATTTTCTACTGTGTTCCAGGTGAACTTACTCTGACACAGTATACATATCTTGATTCTTGTACTTCTGTAGTAATCTCACATGTCTCAGCTTTCTTTTGAGACCAAGATTATACATACAGCCCTTGTAGTTGTGATGATATACTTCATTTAGTTTGTCATTTCAGACAGGAGGCAGAAAAATAGGCACCATCAAGAAGAGGTTGAAGTTTGTAGAAAATATTATATGGACTGCTTTGGCACATGTATTGGGAGAAGACCTGACAAAAACCAATCCATGCTAATTCAAATGTGTTACACCCCGACCAAAATTCTGCCCGACTTGTTTCAGACCCCAAAAAGAAGACTGCGTTTGGAGAAAACAGTTCAATAAATGTTTGTGCGCTACAGCGGGAGTGTGAAAACAAGGCAAGGACAAGCGCAATAAGTTTGATACCAATTCTCAGATATCAAGATGACAAAAGAGCCAGACTCACTAAAAAAAGGCATTGTTCACACGTTGCTCTGAGTGTCACAGGCCAAGACAGCTCACCTACAGTACGAGGGATTATTACAAAGCAAACAGGCGAAGAAAAAGTAATAAATAAAACAAAGAAAGCAACTGAGACCCAGTTGTTCAGCTCTTCGTGTACTCGTCCATCAGCAGTTTTGCTTTCCAGATCAGAATTCAGAATTGTTCTCGGCAACTCGTAGATTCAAACTTTCTAACTACTGTAAAGCATCAAAAGTTGCCGCACTGGGTGTTTTCAGCAGTTGTACCGATAATATCTCTGCATGTCCATACTTTATAGTAGTTTAAGCGATCTTCATGATTGGCTAATAGGTGCTTTCTGCAACAACAAATAAATTCACTTGAGATAGAGATTTTGTTGTTTTGGTATTAAGTGTAAACTGAAATGTTCGTCAGGCGTCCGTTGCAGGTTCCGGAGACTTTGTCTGCATGTCCCAGAACAGTCTGAGTCATGTCCGCCTCCCCGTCTCATCGCTGCTGCTCACATCAGTGTTGTTCCTTTAAAAAAAAAAATAAAAAATTATATAAAGAACAACAGTGTGATGATAAAGGCTGTAGAGCGAAATGAGAGAATACTGACATCCTGAGTGCTGTCTGACTCCTGGTGATGAATCCCATTAGCTGAATTTGCACCATGCACCTGAAAAACACAGAAGTCATCAATGCAGATGTGCGCCTGGCTAGATTCAGCTTAATTTATTTGTGCAGTTGTTAAATAATTCCAGCCATTTACAGTCAGCAGCTGGTTAACTTAGCTTAGCAGAAAGACAGAGACAGAAAACAGCAGCGCTAATAGATGCTAGCCGTCTCCACAGTGGCGGATCTAGAACATTCTACATGGGGTGGCAGAGCAGTGGCAAGACGACGTCCATCGTGCAGTATGTAAAATATAAGTGAATGTAAAAAAGATCCACAAAAACACTTTCAAACTATTTACTGTATATTTATCTATTTTAGAAAACAAAGTCAATATTCAAGCTTAAATTAAAAAGATTCCCCAAAATAAGCGCAGAAAAAGAACTGAAATTACAGAACAAGACAGAGAGCTGAAGATGAACATTAATGCGCTATGCAGCAAAAAATCTCCAGACATACAGATCTAAAGCTTCTGCATGTTGTTTCTCAATACGAGGGACAAGTAGATTGATCAGATGATTGTCTTTGCATTTTGATATATCTGTAAAAATACATGTATTAGAATTATCTAATAGAGTTTGTCAATGTTTCTCTGTTATAGGATTTGCATCATATTTAGTGTTATCAAAATTAATGATAAAATAAATTAGCAACATTAGTAAAGCTACATATATCTGACCTTATATCACAGCTGGTATAAAATGTCATTTTCAGAACATTAAAACTTCTCTAAAAATTCTAAACCTTTCAAGTAATTTCGAACAGATCTTGTGCATGGTCTTTTTTTTGTTTTTAGTGATGAATCTGTGGTAAATCCTCGGCCAGGACAGTCATTATGACATTTTCGATATTAGCATATTCAATAACTCAAATAAAACCATGAAGCCTTTCTGGTCCTTCACTTCTACTAAAAATACACAACAAGTTTATGTAAAGAATAGAAATTTCGACATATTTCTGAGACAGCTTCTTCTGACACACCGGATTTTTGTGCAGTTTTATTCTTTGATTCCCGGATCAGAGCAAATGGATTTAGAGGAACATCTCGCGGAGTTTATGAAGGGAAAAACTATTCGTACTGTTACGGCAATCTACACTATTCATTATGAGGTTAAAATGAAAATTTAGAAGTTACAGCCAAAGCACATCAGTCACACTTCTGGTTCTGCAGTACAGGGTGCACTGCCCCCCCCCCCACTCCGCTGCAGGATCAGTTGATGTGGGAAATCGGATCCGAAAACGCTGATGACCACAAGATAATTGGCTATTTCATAGCAAATAAAATTTCCTAATTTCCCAATTCCAAGTGGAAAGCTGCAAAATTAGAACAGCTGCATATTTTAGAGAAGCCGAGTGCTTTCAGAAGTTCTGCGCGGTGCACCTGGTGGAACCTCTGCTCCCGTTGACACGAGTTGCGCAGTCAGCTGTAAAGTCGCGGTGCGGTGCTTCCACACAGCTTCCGCGTTCTATGGGACTCGATTTCAAGCGCTTCTCTGTCAGGTTCATATCATTGATGTGAGCCAAATTTATACTGTTTATACCGTACACCGTTTCTACTGCCCACCCCTACCTGTAGGTTTTTACTGAAAACATGTTATTTTATTGTGTAACACCTTCTTTAACTCGGATTCCGGTCTCGCTATCATTCTTTCTTCTTCATTTCTTTTCTCTTTTCCGGCTCATTCCTCACCCCCCCCCCCAAAACTGAAATTGTCTCTACTTTTAAATGTTCTTTAACAGTCTCTTGTGGCAACTTGCAAACATCAAGACTTCAGAAAGAAGCCAATAATGACATGAAACCAGAAATGATTCATCACAAGTCACACAAGCAGTTCATGTAGACTCCTTCTCATTTTCCCATTCCTTCAGTAAGAATGTAACCTGGTTTAATTGATCAGCCTCATATTGATCACACATGCATGTCACTGAAACTTAAACCCTGAAACAGCAGATTTAATGTCTAAATGCTTTATAAACTGTTCTCATGTTTGCTCAAACTACCTAAGCAGATAAATATGCTCAGAATCAAAGTTTCATGCAGAGCCAAAGCTTATATTTCAAATGATCTTTTTTTTGTGTAAATCCATCTTTAATTTAAATTCTATGAGAGGCTTTTAGACATATAAAAGATTTGGTTTTACAAGCATAATTTGAGATCCACCCCTGCGTCCCTTCTGCCTCCAGTCTTTGTGCTAAGCTAAGCTAAACGGTTGCCAGATGCTCTGATATACGGAACATATTAAAATCTATTTTCTTCCTACAAAATTGCTAATGACTGCACTTCTGATGAAATATTTAAAGCTTTTAAAACAAAGATTCAACCAAGGCGGTCTGGGGAACATTTGATAAAAAAGGAGGCCTGCTGGCCTTTCACCACACTGTCCCTGTCATATAATTATTTCTTTAACCTTTACACCCTCCTGAATAATCATTTCCATCTTAATTAAGTTTATTCCCCCCCCCTTTAATTTACCGGGCTTTTATCTGGACGCTTGCGCATGGCCTGGACCAGCTGGTCCACTTGCTGGTTGTGCTCCATAGCGTTCCTCAGGGCGTCCTCAGTGCTGAGCAGCCGCTGGCGTAGGCGGTTCACCTCCGAGTCCAGAGCTGACGGGTCGAGCATGGAGTAGCGCCGGTGATCGGGTGAGGACCGCTCCCGACCCTGAAATAACAAGGAAACAAGGCTCATTAATAAAGTCTGCAGATAAATATGATCCGACATTTTTTTTTAAGCTACTAAAATATGTTTCATGGAATCTCTCATTTATCACAGATTAGACAGTAAATACACTCCCCGTCTAAAAAAAAAGAAAAAGTTACACACTAATGTTTTATTGGACTTCCTTTATCGCTGATTCCAGCAGCTCTATGTGGCATCGTCTGGATAAGCTTCTGCAACATCACATTCATTTCTATCCAGAGTTGCATTAAATTTTCTCTTGATGATGGGAAAGTTGGACCTCAAGCACATCCCAAATATTCTCCATAGGGTTCAGGTCTGGACTCTGTGGTGGCCAATCCATGTATGAAAATGATATCTCATGCTCCCTGAACCACTCTTTCACAATCTGAGCCCCATGAATCCTGGTGTTGGAATATGGCCATGTTGTTAGGGAAGATGGAATAACCTGCCCATTCACTATATTCAGGTAGTCAGCGGACCTCATTCTTTGTGCACATAATGTTGCTGAACCTAGACCTGAACCTAGACCTGAACCCAGACCTGACCAATAGCAGCAACCCCAGATCATAGACTTCCCCAACAGGCTTGTACAGTAGGAACTAGGTGTGATGGCTTCATCAATTCATCTGCCTGTCTTCTTACCCTGATGCTTCCATCACTCATCAGACCACATGACCTTCTTCCATTGCTCCAGAGTCCAATCTTTATGCTCCCTGCTGCTCGAGTCCTCACGAAAACCAAGAAAGTAGACCACATCAGTCCAGTTCTGAGGTCTTTACACTGGCTGCCTGTCCGTCAGACGATAGACTTTAA
>JBBBVU010000016.1:26839941-26851958 GCA_037177055.1 Atherinosoma microstoma
GAATCGAGACACCCCTTGGTCTCTCATGAACGCGCAAAACGGAGGGGAAGGGCTAAGGGGTAGGGCTAAGGGGGAGAGTTGAGATTGGGCCCAAGTGGTATCAGTGAGCTATTTTATTTTAATCGTTTTTGGAATCCATTTTTATTTTTTCAAATGGGTTCATTCTGAATATGTGTCTGCTTAGATGACGGTTTGAGGATTGTTTAATAATTGTTTTCAGGGTCTGCTGCTGCACCGCAAATTCACACTGACTCAAACTTGCGTACACAATCTCAGACCTGCCGTGAGATTTGATCGTATCCTACGCTTACGTCCGAATGGTTAATGTCGAGCCTTGCATGGAAATGGTCGTACGCACAGATTTTTGTTGTACGTTTAGTTGATAAATGAGGGAGTGCGGTGTCATTCTGCCCTCCATTCAACCAGTTAAACTCAGTTATAGCATCAGTGTGAAGAACAGCTCTAAGTGAAAGTGGAAATGAACTGGGGACAGACTGAGCATGGATCCTTTGACATTCTGAGGTGGTGAAAACCAGTTCAGCTTCAGCTTTCCTGTCTTATGTGAACAGAAATCTGCTGAGCCTGACTTCTGCCACAAGACCAAACTTCATATTTAGTCTCTAGATAGGTTGTTCCCATTTGTTTCTGACCTGTGCCACGATCAGCCATAACATTAAAACCACACTGACACAATGTCCTACTGAGAAATCTGCAGATACTTACTGGAGGATAACCAGCGATGAACTTTACCACCAGGAATAAACAGGCTCAGAGTCAAAGTACTGAGGTAGAATAAACAGGAAGCTTGCAGCGCGTTGTCATGGCAGTATCTAAATACACTGATGTAAAATAAATGCTTACTACACAATTTCAACTGTAACTCTGCAGCACAAGTATTTATCATCCAATCCCATAAACACAAAACAAGAGTCAACAGCAGAATCAGCTGTTTTGGCAGAGAATATTTGGCAAGTGCCAACCCACATACCCAAGCATGGACATAGAGACAGGAGGGACATGTCCTACAAGTGTCCAGCAATTCCTTTAATGAACCATTCTCCATCACACAAACAGCTGAGAGATCAGTGCTCCCTATCTGCAACAGTCACTGCTATAAACCTCGCCTCCTCATAAGCCCCGCCTCATCAGCCTTTACAGCAATATGATTGGCTCACGCACTCTGTTGAAACAGCTAGTGGCGCTAGCTACTTCCAGAGAGCGTGCTAACGGTGGTTGTGTCTGATCATCATCAGCAATGAAAATAAAGAAGGATTATTTTAGACTGAGTCAACGTAAAAGTAACAAAGAAAATATTTTCTTTTTTTCTACTTAATCATTAATAATGGTGATAATAATCGCCATTAAGCTAAAATCTTGCTTCCTCTGTAATATGTCATGTCAAAATGTTGACCCTCGAGCTGGCAACAAACCAGGCTTGGCTTTTTTTCCCTTTTATTACTTTTTATCTAGTTAATCAATTTTATTCTTTTTTTTTACTCTTATGTTTTCCTTTTATATTATTCTTTTATTTTCTATTTTCATTCACTCATTGTTACTAATTTATTTAATATCCCACTGAATTATTTCATTCCATCCGTTTCCTTTTTATTATTTTTTTCCCCTGATATTTTCCTGTATTTCTTTAGTTTTTATATATTTGTAAATAAATTCAGACATAAGGGGGTTAATGGACAAATTGTTCTTCAAGGTTTTATTAAGTTGATGAATTTATTTAATGGATCTCTTGTCCCTGGATAGTATATGTATGATTATAAACTATATTCTACTATATATTATATAGTAGTATTATAAACTATATTCTACTATATTATTATATAGTAGTATTATAAACTTCTGCTACTTCAGATTTCCTCTCTGCTTCATAACATGATATTGCAAATAAAGGTCCATCAGTGTCAGTGTCAAAGTGGAACCTGCCCCCTCGTACTCGACTCGTTTTCCTTAGGTCACCATATAAAGGGGAACAGCGTAGAATAAAAACGTACTCACCAGAACTCGATCTCCAACTCGAAGATCCTTATCTCCGCCCTTTTTAACCGACCCGCTGTCCGACATGTTGGACCCAGACTCGTTTCCTGTTTTGACAGCGCTGTTGAGCAGCCCCTCCCTGAGCGGCACCACCACCCTCTGGCCAGCGGGGGCGCCACCACCCCCCAGCTGGGTCTGATTCTGGGCCGAGTCTGTGGAGTGGCTGTCGCTCCCCTCTCCGACCAGCTGTCGGGTTAGCTTTGAGGGTCGTGTGAAAATGCCCTGGAGGGGCTGGCACTCAAAGTAGCGCACGCCCCCAACTGAACCATCATTCTTGCCAACTAGGTCATTCAGTATCACGCCTGCCCACTGTCCGGGGGCAAACTGGGTCTCCCCAAGGTAGGCAATAACTCCTGGTTTAATGCCGTTGACCCAGACCTGTTCACCAACAGTGTAGTCCCCCAAAACATCATCGCCCTCCTCAGAGATTTTAGTTGGTGTGATGGGCTTCAGTGGAGTGCCTGAGGAAAAAAAACAAAAAGAAAAAGGACATCCTGTGTTCATTCTTGTGTTCACAAAACAAAAACCAAACAAGTAAACACCACTAGAATATTCTTTATTAGAATAAGTATGTAAACAGTGCACGACTCATGAACCCCTTCGTTCCTCCTTCAGCATCCAGCAGAATCACCTTCAGCCTGTTAACTGTGTCATGCCTGCAGAAATAAAGGCTGGAGTGGCAACATCCATCCAGGTTGAGCAAGATTAGATGATACTCTAATTCCTCCTGAAAAGTGGGTCAGAGACGATGAGTGATTAACTCTGAGATCTCGCCTGTTTGACACGTAGCTGAGCCCAATCTCGGGGTTTTTTTCTCCAAAGCAGCATGTAAACCGAGCAGGCCACCATTAGCATGCGGTCTGGTGCACAGCAGCCAGTACAGTGTGTTTATCTGTGTTCAGGGACGGTCAGTGCCGAGGCGGTCTCCCCGATGCCCTGAGAGACGACCGGGGGCTTTGTGGGGCCCCATTTGTTGTGCTTTCTGTAATTTATGCCACAAATGCTTACATGTGTTGTTGTGGGACTCAAATGCAAACGGATGCAACTTAAAAAGGAAGTGAAGTCAATCAGAGGTTTTGAATCGTAGAAAAACTGCTGCAGTTGGATTTATTTCCTAAATCAATTGTCATTATCAACCCTAAAACTTTACAGATGAAGATTTCTTGGAAAAACATCAGCCCTGCTCAA
This sequence comes from Atherinosoma microstoma, assembly GCA_037177055.1. Lineage (NCBI taxonomy): Eukaryota > Metazoa > Chordata > Actinopteri > Atheriniformes > Atherinidae > Atherinosoma > Atherinosoma microstoma. Next base: position 26,843,179 of record JBBBVU010000016.1, read on the forward strand.
ATCTACCCAATGTTAAAGACTAAAGCTGCCAATAAGTGAAATTAAACCCACATTTTTTTATCTATCATAAAATATAATGGGCATTCTAAATAAATTGTAAATTGTGAAAAATTAGCCCAATTAAAGGCTGTGGACAGAATACTTAGTAATAAGTAATACTAGTACAATTATAAGTTGAATTCTAAAATTTGTGCAGACTTTCACATGAAGAACTGTGCCATATGCACCAACACAGTCAAAATAACCTCCAGACTGAGAGGAAAGAAGTGGTCAAATGTCCAAATTTGAAATGTGTTCAAAATGTGTTTGAAATTTAATGTTTATTTAATCATCTCAAAGCAAACTTCCAGATCAATATCAGCACCTGTTTCCCCAAATTACTGTATAACGATAAAGAAAAATCTTAATAAAACAACAAAAACTACTTTTGGATTAACAATGCAACCAGACATTTAATAAATAAATAAAATTTACCACTACCATAATAAACCAGAACCATTCTAACATTTACAGAGTGTCATTGAACATGCCAGAAGATCCATTAAAGAATCAAAGGGAACGCTGATTTGTCTTCCTGGTAGCAAACACTTTGTCAACCTTCACCGTTCAGAATGCTGCAGTATTTAACTTTAAATATGCTGTGATTATCGTTATGATTCATCATCAGCCCAATTTCTCTGGTGCCCTATGTCCAGTACAGCCTGCGCGTGCTGAAAGCGGCGGCTCTGATGGTAGAAGAGATCTTAACAATGGAAAGACTTGTCTAGAAGCTGAAAGTGAATGTTTAGTGAAGAACTGAGACAAATGGTCGTATAAAACAAGCAAAGCATGCACGTCATATTCATTTCTAAAAAAATTCAATTCTACAGGCTTTATATGAAAAGTAAAGCTGAAATGTGGAATCACCGCACACCTGGCAACACACCAGCAGTGCATCTTGGAAGTTAAAGCACACCCGGTCAAAGATGTGAGGATGCTCACAAAAGCTTCATTCAGTCTCACCACTGTTTGTTTTATTCTCACGTTAAATGACCTTCTTCACCGACTTGCAGTTGTTTTCATTGGTTCACTCTCATCCATCACCTCTTTATCTAAGACAGTTTCTGCAGCGGGTACCAGCAGCCCAGTACAACAGTCTTCACACCTTATCATGCAATCCTCCTTTTCATTTGCTACATCAAATCACTGAAACTTTTATTTCAGTCTTTGTTTTTAAAGCCGCCTAAAGGCAATCTTTAATGACATTTGTAATTGTTTTACCACAATCTAAAACCATTTTATATTTCCAATGATGTACTGAAATGTATGTGTAATATTGCTTAATGCTTAAGTTTTTTTCCCTTTCTCCCTCTCCTCCCCTGCCCCACAAATGTTTTATGATTCAACAGGAATTCAACAATGTAAATAAGAATCTGTTTTTAATGTTTTGCCTGGTAAAATAAAGGTAAAATAAAATAAATAAATTCTTATATATTACAAGCTGGGATTAACAGAAACACTGCTGGTGTAAACATATCACACTGACGTATGTCTGCAGAATGCTCACAGATCAGATGTGTAACTTTTGGCCACTAGGGGTGCTAAACCTTTAACCTTTAACCACCGGCCACACAACAATGTCACAAAGTTAAACAGTCTCACCTTCTACTTCGTTCAGCCATGACAAACTTTCGATCGAAAAGGAGGAAAAAGTAGCACAAAGCAGAGCCCTCTGTGTTTATAGAGGGGGAGACATAAAGCAAAGGGCTCAGGTCACATGATCCAATGAGAGAAGGATCCGCTCCAGCAAAGTTACCACGTCATCATCCAATCATCATCGTCAATCATCCATCATTACTCACATTAGGTGAATATTTGGGTGAAAACGTTACACAGTATCCCTTTAATTAATTGTGATGTTTTATACTGCAATTAATAGTGATATCAAGTATTCGTGCTTAGCACCCCTGCTCATCACCACGCTTTAGTCTACAGGAATATAATAAAAGGACCATCAGTGTTGATACTTGACTGTTGACCTCCATTTGTTCTGCAGGAGGTCAAACGTTACCTCCTTATCTGACTGTCTGCACAACTTTGTCTGCTTTCTTTTAGATTACAAAATTCCAAGAAAGCATTTTAAGATTTTTCCAAGGTCCCATTCTGTCTAGTATTTAGTTGGTTTTGCAAGAAAATCCCTGATATGGCAATGTTGGGTTGGATGAAACAGGCTAACCTGCCAGTAACTGGGTTAGATAAGTAGGAGAAGACAGATTAAAAGGATGGTTCTTAATTACATGGATATACAAACAATTTGTCTGATATGCATCTGATATTTCCTGTAATCTAAGTTGGAGAATAAAATATATTAAAAAAAACTATTAGTGATGGATTTTTTAAAGGCATATATTGATACTTTTAGAGTCGCATGAAGTCAATAATAAAAGAGACTGCAACATTTATTGTGGACATAAATGCTGACTATGTTGATTCTGATGAGGGAGAACTACCAGAGCTCAACATCTTTGACATTTACTTCATCTGCTGCAGCTTCTTCCAACACATCTGCTCATTTTGCCCACAGTCCTTGTCCCTCAACCCTTAAAACTCAACCATATCTCTCCGGGGCCCCTGAGCGCTATCACTTATAATTACAACAAATTCTCAGGAACGGTAGTGTGTAACTCTGTGGGGTGAATTGTGATGGATAGCATACCCTTTAGGTGATCTACTGAAGCTTTCCAGGCAATTATAACCCATCCAGGAGGTTTATAATCCAGGCACAAAATGTAGTTATTCAGAGACTCTATATGGTAAATCCACAATGATTAATCCATGATAGCACCATTATTTATCACATTTTTATCCTAAAATAAGATCACCATCATCACTATGTTGCTAAGAGACCTCTATTTTGACCTGGAAATGATGATGAAGCCACTTCCTGTCAATCTTTCCTCCAGTCATAGAGTTTAAATTGAGGGTAATATCCAATCAGGAGCAGCCAAAGATCAACAAATGAGCAGAAAGTTCTACGTGTCTGAAAAGAAGAGAAAAATGGTCTCCTATGGCTGGAATAAAGCCAAGAGGACATTTCTGATGCACAGCTGTGACCAAAAAAATAATTTCTGTATGTTGACTGTGCTTAAAAATGTTGAGCTTCTACGCACTTCTACATAAAAAAAGAAAGAAAAAGACTTAGAACACACACTTTGGGGAGAGTCCGCTCTGAAAACTTAACACAAATCAGTATCAGTATCAGTCATAAACATGTCTAATGGTGAAGTCAGCGGGTTGAAACATGTCATCCGTGCCACTAGAATCCGGTGTGGCGTTTCAAACCTGAGGTGAGCCGTGATCTGTGTTGCCGAGGCAACAGCGCAGCAAGGGTAAAAGGATCCTGGGCAGAAGGAAGACCAGAAACAGCCATTACATTCACTATTGTGCTCGGCCACCTCCCACCACCATCTGAATCCCACTATTCATCAGCTCAGCACAATGAAACCTCCACAGCCCCCCCACCCCCCCCCACCCCCCCTCCAACTACCCCCCAGTTCTCTCTGCTTTGCTCACACACTCGTCTTTCTGAGGCCTCTTTGCCCGTTATTTATGATCATTTTCCACAATAATCCTTACATCCAGTCTCCGACTGGTTCTGGTTTTGCTTGTTTTGACTGGGTTTATCATTTTGCGGCAGCAGAGGTTGTGGCAGCTGTGCGAGGACAGATGGAGGTGGGTGAGGGGGGACTGAGCCTGAATCCTTTTGACTTTTGATCAATTTATTGCTCTCAAATGCACCGTGTCCGGGTCCAGTATCATTTTAGTCATTTAGTGACCGACTGGGAGTCACGACCTACATTTGAGGGATCTTTTGTTGAAGGTCTTTTCTTTTCCCACAAACAGGCTTTAATTACCGTCATCATCACTTGTAATTTCACATAATCTTTCAGGGTTTTGGTAAACATGTGTTGATGACTGGGCAGTTAAATCATGCAATCAAAGACACACCATAAGAGATCACAGGGAAACTTTAATTCCAGTTTGGCTGTGTTTATTGAATATAGCAAAAATTTCCCATAGAATCTTCCTTTTTAGATCATTTTACAATTTAAAATCAGCTCCTTGAATTAGACTAAAACGGCTAAGCTACACAATAACTCACAAATTTGATCCTAAGGACAAAGATTGCCCCACTGAAAACCATGGTATATTACATTTTGAATCCACATTTATCTTAACATAAAAAAATGGATTCTTTAATGTTAAGATTTAATTTTGGACTACTAGCCTTATATTTTTCATTTTTATGTTCATCCATCAGATTGCATTATTTTTTTCATATTCAAAGCATGTGAAGCTCTTCATGGGAATTATTTTAGTTTGACTATTTATTACCACAAAAGTCTTACATGACTTGGCCTTTAAAGGGTTAAAAATGACAAATTAGAACTATTATCTAATATGTACATTTCAGGCTGAAGTTGTTTTAAAGACTGACTTAATATATACGATTTTTATTGTTAGTTTTTATACTAATATACTAACTCTATATTATACGGTTTTTGACAAGGTAGCATTTTTTGTCCTGAGGATTAATTGTGTGGGTTTTTTAGTGGAAGCATGTACTTTGTTAAATGTTTCAGACTGCAGGCGCTGTGGTTAAGAGCTTGTTGCATCACATGGACTCACATGGATTAATATTCTTAAAATAACTCCTGAGAATAATGCAAACAACAAAAACATTACTTCCATCAAATTACTGAAGAATGAGCTGGATCAATTTATTCAAATATCCATTTGATTTGCATATAAAACTGCTTTAAATGTCCAGAAAAAGAACCGCCTGCAACCACAGCTGACAAATTTCTGTTGCATGTCAAACCCGCGAGGTCTCAGCAGACACTACACCACGAGAGGTTGCACAGCTCTTTTATTTTCACTTCAAAAGCAGCAAAAAAAAAAAGCTTTCTTTTATTCACTCCTTGGCTATAGATTCCTGAGGAGGCTGAAACTGTTCTTTAAACTCAGTAAAGTGAACTCTGCCAACTTCCGACATGGTGGCCTCTCTCAGTCACCCAAGGCTAAAATCAACAAACTGGGTGAGATCTGGAGTAGGAAGCCGGGTCAGTGTGAGGACTATCTACTGCAGGAAACAGATTCCTCCATATCAACTCCTGCCTCTCTTCATACTGGGATGGGATATGATGAGAGATCAAAGGTCACCTGCCCAATAGATCTCCTAACCAGCCACTTAAGCAGCACACACACATTTCCATCGTCATTCAAGTATAAAAAAGGACCTAACCCGGGGGATCAACCAACTTTGTGTCTACAACAACCCCAACTCCAAAAAGGGTGATGTTCAGCTAGCATCCCCTCTTCTTTTAACAAGTGTCTGTAAACGTCTAGGAAGAGAGAAGACCAGTTGCTGGAGTTTTAGGAGAGGAATGTGGTCCCATTCTGGTCTGATGCAGGATTCTAGCTGCATGATAAAGTTTTAACCTGCATTTGTGGATTTCAGGGTGAACTGTGTTCACAGACAGGGATTTCTGGAAGTCTTCCTGAGTCCATGCAGTGATTTCCAGTAGAGAATCATATCTGCTTTTAATACAGAAGATCTTCAGCAGCTAGTTTCACCTTCAGCCTTGTCCCATGCACACAAAGATTCCTCATGATTTTCTGAATCTGTTGATGAGATTATACACTGTCATCATAGTCTTCAATATCTTACATTTTTAATTGTTCGACAATGTTTAGACCCAGTTTGTCTCAGATTGGTGAACCTCTGTCCATCTTTCCATCTGAGAGACTCTGCCTCTCTGAAATGCTCCTTTTAACCCCAGTCATGTTACTGACCTGTTGCCATGCAACTTAAATAGTTGTCAAGTGTTCCTCCAGTTGTTTCTGATTTGTACCAATGACTTTTCCAGCCTTCTGTTGCTCCTGTTCCAACTGTTTACAGATGTGTTGCTCTTGCATCAGATTCACAATCAGCTCAGATTTTTAATGAAATGGTAAAATGTCTCAGTTTCAACATCTGATACATTGTTTATGTTCTACTGGGAATAAAATATGGGTTGGTGAGATTTGGAAATAATTTTATTTTTCTTTTATTTACAATTTAAAGTCCCAACTCCTTTACTTTGTTGTACAACTTAGCAAAGAACCACAGGAAGAAATAAGGGGCTCCAGACTTTAAAAACATCTCCAAACACACAAGGAACGCAGATTTAATCCATTTTAATGCCAGACAACAACACCAAAGTGAACCTTGAACCTTGGAGTAATAACATATTTTCAGATGACATCATCATATCAGAAGCGTTAGATGCCAGCTGCTTGTACATATGATGGATAATTTCTCCCCCCACTGAAACAAAGAAGGACTAAAACACTGCATGACAAAGCAGCTCTAACAGAATGAAAGAAAATTGAATGATTTTGTTCATGGCAGAAATAAACTGAAAGGATTCAGATGAGCACGAGTAGCATGCAAACTGCTACCTAGAGCAGCAGCTGACAAGCCCTGGGCAACAGGCTTCAGTCCTGCATACAACATTAAGGGATTAGCTTTTTGAGCTCTTAATGGACGCGTTCAGGATGATTTTCAGACAGTCGGAGCTCTTGTGGTTTCCATACAGCGATGAAACAAAATGACCTCTAGGACGGGCAAAAGGACAGATAAATAAAAGATATGTTGCTTTATTCTCTTTCTAAATGCTTTCAAGTGGCTTTAACAAACCGAGGAAGGAATGTAGTCGACATGCTTGGACCGCTCACATACTTCTGTGCAGACTGAAATCAAACATGAATCAAATTTAAATTTGTGGTAAATTCTGTCATTTCTGTGTGGCAGAAGCAGCTCTCCTCACAGCTTCAGCCTGCTTCAGACGTAAATAAATATAAACCAGAGGAGGAAGGAAGCAACTTACAGGCTAAACTAGTGCAGCTGCAGGTTCCTAACTCTGAAATTCCACAATCAGCATGAACCCTGACACACTCTTCCTTACACTCTGATGCTAATGAGACAGCCGTACTATCAGCCAAAGAAGGCTGGTTATTCCCCTGCTCGGCTCACTTCAGCTGGGCTGTAATTTAGCACAAACAGAGCTAGCGTGTGTGTGTGTGCGTGTGTGTGTGGAGCTGTCATGTGATCTAAAACTGGAGAGGATAAACTGTGGTTGCATTGAAGGTTGACAACAGCTGTGATTGCTTTGTGCAGACAGGGCTTGTAATTTTGTGTGAGCGTTAGCAGATGACTTATTGTGTGTAACTAAATCATTTGTTCATGTCGCCACCTCTTTCCTTCAGATTCACATTGCAGACATGAAACTGCCACCACTTTTAACGTGTCGACTGAAGTCAGAGTGCTTACTATTGCAGGAAGGAGTCAAAACAAATTTTATTCTCAGAGTTGTAAAAGTTGTTTTGATGAATAACTCATTTAAAGTTCCTCCAAGCAGCTTTTGCTCCTTCTCCACCTCTGCTTTCCTCTCAGGAACTCTCTAAAAATAGTATGTGGTCTGTAGATTTGTACATGAATCACTTACTTTTATTGATTCAATTAACTTGAAATTAAGAGAATTGTAGAAGCAGCTTAAATTAATTGCTTCCATTAGTAACAAGTGAATTAATTCAGTTTATCCAAGTGGATTTATTAAATTAGCCCAACTTTACAGTCAGACCTGCTTAAATCCCTTGCTGTGCAAAGACCGCAAAGACTCATGGGAAATGCATATTTAGCAGTAATTTAACCTTTTATGATTGCTGTTCTATAAATCTAGGTTATGTGCTTTATTTCTTGTGTTTTATTTATGACAATGTTGTTTTTCATGTTTTGTTCTGTTTTCATATTAAGGTTGGCAGCATGAGTGAGAAGGACAGTACAGGCAGAGACATCCGCTCCCTAAAACTGAGGTTCATGTTATTCTGCCAGCAGAAACTCAGCTTGTTTTGGGTGACACTGTGCATCAAAAACATCTTCTTGGCTTTATTCCAGCCATAGAGGACCATTATTTTCCTTCTTTTCAGACACACATAGAACTTTCAGCTCACTTGTTGATCGTCGGCTGCTCCTGATTGGACACTACCCTCAATCTAAGTTCTCCGGTTGGTGGAAAGTTTGGCAGGAAGTGGCTTCATCATCATTTCTGGGTCTAAATAGAGGTCTCTTAGCAACATAGTAGTGATAGAGATCTTTTTTTAAGATGTTGTGATAAATAATGGTGTAGACCTGACCCCAGTCTCAAAAGAGCTGGTTCCTGAGCAAAAAAAAAAAAAAGTGGCTGAGATTATGGGCTGGGACAAGGATTATCACAGGAAACAAGACCAACAAAAACTGCAAGCCAGACTCTCCAGACAACTTAGACCAGGGGGGGTACAAACTCATTTTTGTTCGGGGGCCATATACAGTATAATCTGAACTCAAGTGGGCCGGACCAGTCTAATAATAAATTATGAATGATAGAAATAACAAAGTAACTTATAAGTAACAAAAACTCCAAATGCTTCTCTTTGTTTTAGTGAAAATAAATACAAATACAAGATGTTAACATTTAATGAACTACCTTTTTACAAAATGTTATGAAAAACTTGTAATTTCAACAATATTATGCCTCTGTTTATTATTTACATATTTATCTTATTAAATATTTTTCAAGTAAAATACATTCACATATATATTAATGTGAATTGCGTGCGTGCGTGCATCCTCTTCCGCTTATGCGGGGTCGGGTCGCGGGGGCAGCAGCTTGAGCAGGGCAGCCCAGACTTCCCTCTCCCCGGCCACATCAGCCAGCTCA
>JBBBVU010000016.1:26852058-26863640 GCA_037177055.1 Atherinosoma microstoma
ACTGGGGTGGTGGTTCCCCTCTTTAAGAAGGGGGACCGGAGGGTGTGCTCCAACTATAGGGGGATCACACTCCTCAGTCTCCCTGGAAAGGTCTATTAATGTGAATTGATCAAACTAATTTTATAGGCTCATTTAAAATTTCACATATAAAGTATCTTATATTTCTGGAATATTTGTGTAGTTATTATGATTTTATTTATATATTACACATTTACACATGCATTGCAACTTCCAGATCCACAAAATCCCAAACATTTAATCCCAGGTATCTGGAAGGGAAAAATCCTGTAATTCACATCTTGATTAGAGTTATTTTAAATGTACATTTCCAAGTGTGTAATAATCTTCAAATGTTTTATATTTAGCCATAAAAAGTAACTTTTATCCAAAAAAAAAAAAAAATTGCCATTTATATCTTCAATGTAATTCTCACATTTACCAAATTCCACCCGCGGGCCGGATTGGAGCCTCTGGTGGTCTGGTTTTGGCCCCCGGGCCTTATGTTTGACACCCCTGACTTAGACCATTACAGGGCAGTAACAGCAAGAGGTTTCTGAATCATAAGTTCTACATTTTTAACAAGTTGAAAATAAACACAATTGTCCTGTTTATTTATTTATTTATTTTTATAGAAGTTCATTGTTGGTCTTTTTTTTATCCCCTATAAGGACTAATCTGGATCCAAGGATTAAAGGAGGATACCCAGGTTGCATCCCTATCAGGTGCAAGAGCAGCAGGTCTGTTTTAGCCTGAACTTCCAACACAACCCATCCTGGGACTGAACTCTTCTCAGCTGCTTTGAACTACGAACGTTTCTACCAAAGAAGAATAAAAACAAACATTTCATGGAGGTATCAAAGCAATCCTGTCATTTTTCCTGTCAATCAGTGTTTTAATAGCTCCATAAACATTGTTCTGTGCACACGGTTGCGCTCATAAAGGCTGTTTATAAATACCCAGTGTTTCCTCTACATTCATTTAGGAGAGGTGGGCCGCCATTCCTAAATCCCAGTGGCCGCTTCTTCAAATTTTTATTTTTATCTATTTATTTTTTCGTAAATAGCCTACACCACTGTTGCATACCTCCACCTTCACAGCAGAGCCCTTCTGGGTACTTACGAGAGCGAAGGTAAACTACAGATAACCTTTTATAAACCTGTGGCATATAGTTACAACCCGATAAATTCCCCTTTATTCTTTTCCAAATTCTGTTTTCCGTCCCCCCCACCCCCCCTGAATACTTTGTATTACTCTGCAACCTCACACTCTAAGAAAGATTACCAGGACATTTTACTGTTAACTGGATGGATATTTCCGCTAATCCGAAAGCGAAAAATTCAGAGCTTCCACAGTTTGTGCCTTTCTGCATTTACAGAGTGATAATGCACTGGAATAATAACAGCTGGACCAAATTAAATGATTTTCTTCATTTGGTAACAAGTGATTGAATTTAGTGTATCCAAGATCAGTTCTTCAGGTCATATGTATCCAGCATCATTTCTACCCCCGGTGCACATAGATTAATGCTAGCTGTCTTAGAAACTCATCTCAGATGTCTCCAGATATGTTTAGTTTTGAAAAGAGTTCTTGTTCCCAAGATGCAATGCACTAATTAAAACATTCAATAAAACCACAGAGAAAAGTTAGGACAGAAAATTCTTCACCTTTTTAAAGTGCATTCAGCTCATTTTTACAGACCTTTTTTAACGTGCATGGTTTCCGGGCGGGGGGGGGGGCCTACAGCATGCAGAGCTTCAGGCTGAGATTGGAACCTGCAACAGCTGCACTGAGGAGCTGTCGTCTCTGTTAATGATCCAGCTTCTCAACCAGCTGAGTTCAGAACCATAAACATCCTTTTTTTCCTATTTTTAACTATCATTTTTATATGTAATACGCAGCAGTCTCTCCTACAGTGGTTCTGTGGACATGAACTGATATTTTTCCACAGATCTTCTCCAAAACCAGCCTCCAGCTGCAGCTCAAACACTCAGGGTGAGTCTGATAGAAGCTGCTATCCTTTTCTAATAACACTCCTCGTTTATAAAGCTTCGCCAAAAACAGAAGCCGCTCTTTAATTTTTTTCTAGACACTTAGCGTATTTCTTCATTTCTTGGACAACTTTGCTGTTTCTGTAGGTCTCTTAGCCGTCACCTGCCAGTTCAGATGTCACACAGACATGAAGCAGCAGAGGGCAGAATACATTTGACGTCTTTATTTTCTTCTTCCTTTGGCTCAGGTGCCGTGAAAAACTCTCAGATCAGTCGGGAAAGCAGACTGCCCCCTCATATGAGCAAATTCCACTGTATTCCACATAAATTAGATCAAATAGTGTCTGCAAACATTGTTCTGTGGTGATTGCACTGTGCTGAACACTGAAAGCTGGATGAGTAAGGTGTCTGTGGAAAAGACTAATTGTTTCTTCACACTGCAGCAGACAGATCCAGATCCAGACACAGGCTCAGGACTCTGATGGATCCTTCAGTAAAGCAACTGGTTATTGAATCATTTCAAACCAGCAGTAACACAAACAAAAACTCTATGTTCTGGACCTGTAACATCACATGTTTAATCTTCTAGAAATCAACTGCTACAGCTGGAGGAGGTCAATAAAACCAGTCATCAGAGTGAAATCCAACCAAAATATTTAGCTGAAAGACACTAAAACTCCAAGAGGGAACAACATACTCTTATGTCAGCATTTATAAAAGAATCCCTACAAGTATGAACCTGCAAGAAATCAACATTTTCACTTAAAAAACTGGAGAAACTGTGAAGTACAGAGGAAGATGAGGAAGATGAGGTTCAGGACTAATAAAGACTCATTGGTATGAGAATGCACACTGAAAACCATGAGCATGTAATGTAATGCAGCTGTGCAGAGCTGAGTCACCAACACAAATAAATGGTCTAAAGCACTTCCGCTGATGAGAGGGAAAAGCCGGGGGTCAGGAGGAGGAGGTGACTTACTGTCTTTCTGGGCAATGGGGCTGGATGTCCCACCAGCTGAGGTCCTTCCCACTGGGCTGGAATGCTTGGCCCCGCGGCCAGGGATTTTAAGTCCGCTGGACTTGAGCATGTTCATTCTACAGTAGCAGGAGACGACTGGGACCTGAGAGCTCCTCCCTGGGGGCTGAAGACCTTCCGGATCCTGAACTAAATGAGGGAGCAGGGGCCGTTGTTCTCCATGTTTAGCTGTACGGATGACAAAGCAGGGATAACATAGCTGTAGGTGGTTACATCTTTATTTTCAGAAAGGTGCTTTTATTTAATTAATGCTTATAATTAAATAATAAGTTACAACCCGACTGGACTACTGTAATTCCAGATTATTGTTCTGTCCTAAAAATGTTCTGAAAAGTCTCCATCTGATCAAAATGCTGAAGCGAGGATCTTAAAGATCTCAGAGTTCCAGATTTTCCCAACAGAGGACTTCACTCTCAGACTGCAGGTCTGCTGGTGGTTCCTAGAGCTTCTAAAAGTAAAATGGGAGGCAGAACTTTCAGTTATCAGCCCCGTCTCAGTGGAACCAGCTCCCAGTTTGGCTTCAGGAAGCAGACACCCTCTACCTTCAAATCATCTTCAAACTTTCCTTCCTGATAAATCTTAAAGTTAGGTCTGGTTTGGGTGACCCTGATCCATCCCTTTAGTTCTGCTGCTGCTGGGGGACGTCCCAAAATTCACTGGGCTCCTCTCTGCTCTCTTTACTCTCCATGTAGAAATATCTAACATTGTTGTTGTCATTCATTCGTGTTTCTTTTTTTCTTTCTCAGCAGTTATGCTATTGGTTGACCCCTCTTTCCTGTCCTCTCCACCCCCAACTGGTCCTTCTTGGTCCAGGTTCTGATGGAGGTTTTCCTTCCTGGTTCTGATGGAGGTTTTCCTTCCTGGTTCTGGTTCTGATGGAGGTTTTCCTCTCCACTGTCTCCTCGTGCAGCTCAGGATGGAGGATTGAATCAAAGAGAAGATTTGATCCAATCTGTTGGTTTCCTTAGCTAGGGTTATTACTTTCATGAATTGGTTTATATGAACACAGTTACTATGAATTGGACTAATGTGGATCATATAATGAATTGTTTTAATTTGATTATAACTAGACTACAATGAATTGGATTGAATTGGACTGTCTCTGTTGAAGTGCCTTCCGTTGACTTTGTTGTGAAATTGTTCTGTACAAATAAAGCTGAATTTAAGCATGGCTGTCCTGACATCATGTCCATGTCACTGTCCATTCATATGTCTGGGTTTCCTAGTGGCCTTTACTGACATTTAACAACATGAAGTTTGTACAAGTGATGGTTTGGGGCTTTAATGGTGACAGAAGTAGAGAAAAAAAGGAAGAAAAGCAGCCCATCCACATCTGGACATGTGTTTTAAGTCTATTCTAACAGTAAAACTACATATTTAAAGGTGTCATCATTACATCTGTCATTGTAACCTTACTATTAATAACGCATAATTGCTTCATTTCTTCTTTCATTGTCAGTTTATCAATTTTAGTGGAGTAATGATCTGACAGAAAGCCAATGTAGGCCAGTGCCCAAGTGGAGCATGGCCTACAAATCATAGTCCCAGGCTTATTAAGAAGACATAATGCTGTTACAGCAAACACCACACATCTGTGAGGCTTTAACTGGAGCATTTGACATCAGGAATGAAAAAAAGCAGATATGTGGTATGAAAAATAATCTTCCAAACACTTGTCCAGATGGTGGAAAAAATTTGCTTTTTTCATCCTCAGAGCAGTCAATCAAATCCAATCAGATAACTGTGGTGAGAGGAGTCAAAAAAGAAAAGGCCCCATAAGTGGTTATTATTCTGAGCTTTTCAGACCTGGATTTATTTTAATTTAAATCTAATTTATGGGAGAACAGGATGGAAGCGTCAGGAAGAATATGCCCACCTCAAAAAAATGTAACACAACGCCACTTTGATCCATTGTTATAGCTACTGCGGCAACGTGGTCTAGACTGCCCTTCATTTACACCCCAACACGTTCCTCTCAGTAAAAATAAATGCCCCCCCAAAAAAATCAGAAACATGCAGGGAAAATAGTCACCTTCCTGTGTGAAAATACCGCGTCCAAAGGGCTGTCCGACTGCCGGCCAACTTTCAGGTCCTTGCCAGGGAAAAGGCGGATTAGCGGCTGCCACTCCCTGGGATGCAAATATGGATGCTGAGCAGAAACTGAAAGGGAGAGTCAGCGTGGATCCGTGGATGACGGAAACAACTGCACACAGTCAGCAACACACCGGCGTCGGCTTAGCATTTAGCCTGTCGGCTCATTTCTGACGATGATGGCTGGAGCAGCTACGGAAGGAGACCGAGGATGGTCGACGTGGACGGCCGCGAGAGAAGCACGAAAATCCCGTCAGAATCCGAAACGACGCGCAGCATCAGCAACGCTGGCAAACTACTTTTCTGCTCTTAAACGCGTCTTTTTCGGAGCTGTTTGTTTATTTCGTGGGCCTTTTCTGGCTTCTGTCGGTGTTTCCAGTCAGTGTTGGGTTAGCTCTGCCTTCTTTTGACTCAACCCACCGGCCAGACTGAACAAAGGGGGCTGGGAAGCGGAGCCTCCTGGGGGGAAGATGAGGGTAGACTACAGTCTGGCTCATCTCCGCGTGGAAGTGTGGGGATACCGGCTAAAATATATGACTCATAAAAGCATGACTTAATTCTACTGTTAGTCACGTGCACTTTTTCGTGTTTTTTTTGTATTATTTAGCATGAATAAAATCCAGGGAAATGACATTTCTCACGCTATTACACCACATTTAATGAGTGGCCAACTAATGAGTGATTCTTGTCAGGCTTTAAAATAACGCACACGTCCAAACATAAAACCTGTAAACAATGAAAAAAAGAATTATTCTCTATGTATTTGAATCCTAATAAATAAATAACCACGTGTGAATGGATAATAAATCTATTTAATCAGTTTACACCTGACGGTGGTGTTCGCACGTGAACTATGTGAATCCTGACGGTAATTATTCCCATCATTTTACATTACAGGGGGTGGAGCCATATCGCCCTTATGGTTCGCTTTAATGCATCCTGATTGGTCAGTGGATCCAGCGTGAGACTTTTAAGATGCTGTGATTGGTTAGTTTGGCTGCTCCTGGGTGCGTCCAGTTTGACAGCTGGACCGCGAAACAGAGACCTACTGCTGCATTTATTCATACATTTATCGTCATATCAAAGAAATGTGTTGGATCAGGGAATTAAAATTAATTTTAGTTCAGGTGCCACATGCAACAAAATTTGAATCTCAAGTGGGCCAGATCAATAAAATAAAATCATAAAAATGCATAAATGTTTGTTTTAGTGCAAGAAAGTAAGCTGCAAGTAGGCAATAGGATTTAATGGACTATATTAGAAAACATTATAAACAATCTAAAATACAATTTTCAATTTAATTTATTCATATTACTCTAATATCATTAAAGCACTCATCTTAATATATGTAGATCATAAACAGATCTGCTGGCCTGTGGATCAGCAGGATGCTGTGGTACAAATTCAGTTTTAGACATCAGGTTTGACGTCTGCTGCTCTGAAACAGCTGTTTCAGGAGATTGTACCGCTTAAGATGATGTTTCAACAAGGAAACTTGCTCGTTTTCCACTTTTTTGTGTCAATTTGGAGCGAAGTATTGAGAAAACAGATTCAGAACCGAGATCCTGACTCCAGTCTGCTAAGAAGAAACTGTTTCTTTCTCAGAGTCTGAGGTGAGATTTGAATTCCTCACTTTGTCCATCCTACAGTTTTTTGTCTGATGTACTCTATACATGTAAAGGTTATGTGTTTTGCACGTGTTACTTTGTTTGGAGTAAAGTACTTTGGTGGATACTGTACTTTCTCTGAGTAATTTGTATGCTGCTAACTCTGCTCTATAGACTAAGGGGTTCTTAGCCTTTTATATGCCGGGGCCCAACTTTTCCAGTACAAAGTGGTCCGGGGCCCATTCAAATACTGTATTGGTTTAATTGGTCTCACTCTTGGTTTGTGTTCAATAACTAAACCAAATCCGCTTACAGTTAACAAGCTTAAACCTTGTAAAATATAACATGATGCAATGAGATCATCACAAAGACATTTATATATCATGTGCATGTGAACTTGCACATAAAACAAGAGGCCTAATAGGTTGATAATTCATAGAATCAAATCAGGTTCCTACAAGAACAAATTTAAAAGCTCAAGTCAGGCTTATAAACCCAAAATGCATATTTGATTTTACCACAGCAAAACAAAAAAAGGACTTTTAATGATGGAAAAATATGGAACTTTGATCAATGAAATGATGAAGTAATTAAGATATATTCAAAATAGTAAAAGCTTCAAATTAAATGATAAATAAAAGTAAATTCCTCATTCATTCATTAATTCAATTCAGGGTTGCGGGGGCTGGAGCCTATCCCAGCAATTAGCAGGTGAGAGGCAAGATACACCCTGGATAGGTCGCCAGGGCCAACACAGAGAGACAACCATTCATGCTCACACTCACTCCTAGGGAGTATTTAGAGAAACCATACCTATCATGCATGTCTTTGGACTGTGGGAGGAAGCCAGCGTTCCCAAAGAGAAACCATGCATACAAGAACATGCAAAGTGCACACAGAAAGGTCTCTGTTTCAAAGCCCTCCCCAGCTCGAACCAGCAACCCCTCCCAGTTCGAACCTCTCTTGAGGCTCACTAGCAACCTTCTTGCTGTGAGGCTGCAGTTGCTAACCACCACACCACCATAATAATACAACAATAATAATTATTAAATATAAATTAATAGTATTATTAAATGTTTTGTATTTAATAAGTTAAATCAAATACAAAACATTTAATTACATATTAATTTATATTTAATAAACTTTTCTTACAAAGTGTTAAAGAGTTGATAGACATGACAGATGTTTTTTGCATCTGTAGCTCATTTTCTTTCTTTTTTTGTTTGTTTGTTAAAAATTCCACCAGCTTTCCCAGCAGCGTTGGGTGTTTGGTAACTAGATGCTGCTTTGAAGGCTCCACCGCTTCACTGCTAGCTAGTGTTAGTTAACACTCCATACAAACCTGTCCTCTGCCTTGTTCCTCCGTTTAGAAAACTGTACTTAATGAATTGCATTGTTCTTGCGCAATATTGTTGCATTTTAGGGAGGGTTTTGGGCCAATTTTGTCTTCATTTATTAGTTTTAAATAATTCTTCATAACTTTTGCTACAGGCTAGCGGCTAGCTGAGTGTCAGTAGGGCTGCGGAGATCAATCCAAATATTGATACTATCGATACCAAGGCTAGAAACCAACAGTCGGAGATGACTAAAGCTGCATTCAACAATCTTTTCCACTTCCTAAAAAACTATGGAATGGCTGTTTATTTCAGGGCCTATCCCCACTCTGAACTGCGGCTCTGGGCATTTTAGTAGGCTTCTTAGTTTGAACACTTGGTTGCAGTCTGTCTGTGGAGTCCAACACATGGGTTTTGTGGATAATTTCAATCTATTTTGGAACTGCTCCTTGCTTTTTACTAGAGATGGGATTCATCCAAATAGGTATGGGTGCCATATGTTAACTGCATATTTGCAACATGCTGTGGTGACGTACCCTGAAATCTGACTGCCACCCGGCACATGGCAAGAAGACTTACTCTCCTCATTAGCATCAACTCCAAATACTGTGTCATCGGGCCAGTCTATTCCAGGTATTATTACTCCAAGACTAGTGACCCAGGATTTACCCTCCAAACATCGGAATATGAATAATCTTCTTCGTATATGCACATTGTGTGTGATCCGCAACTTGGATCCTTTAAGAATGGCTCTGCTTAATGTAAGATCTTTGTTTAACAAAACTTTTATTTTGAATGATTTTATGTTATCAGCTAACCTAGATTTTATGTTTATAATGGAGACTTGGTTGTAATCTACTGATAGTACTCAGCTTATTGAACTGTGTCCTCCCGACTATCTTTATTTCCATCAACCCAGGGAAAGTGGCCATAGCGGTGGCCTAGTATGTGTCTATAGGAAGAATTTCAAATGTCAACAGATACATTTTAATATATTTTCATTCTTTGACGCCCTGATTTTAAACTTGCAGGTCCCTTACAGATTTAATTTGTACTTGTTTATCGTCCTCCAAAACCGCTAGTGCTTTTTTAGCTGAATTCTCTGAGTTTTATCCTCAGCTGTTCTGAATTATGACAAAGTTATTCTCTGTGGTGATTTTAACATACATGTGGATGATGGCACCAATTCACAATCAACAGATTTTTTAAACAACATGTATATGGATCAACCTACAAGAAGGGCCACACGTTAGATCTTGTTTTTACTTTAGGTGTAAACTTATCTTCCTTAGAGTTCATGGATTTTTACTGTATCTGATCATAAATGTTTATTTTTTAATAGCGAATGTCCAGGTATTAGTTCTGTTTCTCCACATTGTTGGAATATTCGTGTTCTTAACGAAAGAAGTATGGCAGAGTTTTGTTCCCTTTTTAACAGGAACTATCAACAATTGCCTGAACCCATGGAAACCAATGAACTGGCCATTCATTTTAACTCTGTCTGTCTACCCTTGATGCCATCGCTCCACAGAAATTTAAAACTAAATCTCTTCATAAGAAGCAGCCATGGATTGATGACACTATTTGCAGCTATAAAAGGGAATGTAGAAAAGCGGAGCGTAAATGGAGAAAATCAGGTCTTCAGATACATTTTAATATTATGAAGGACTCACGGATAACCCTAAACTGCATGATAAAGGAGGCAAGAAGACACTATTTTTTCAGAGCTAATATCAAACAATAAACATAATCCCAGATTTTTCATCCAAACAGTTGACTTCCTTTTGAATCCAGCCCCATGATTTAAACAAACACACAGAGGATTCAACTGGAACACTAGTGTTCCAGTTGAATCCTCTGTGTGTTTGTGAAATGTTTGTAAAGTATTTTAATGAGAAAGTGGAGTCCATAAGAGCTTCAATTGTGCTATGTCCCTCCATTAATGATGTTTTTATCATCTAAAAGATACTTTTCAGCCAATTTTATCCCATATCCCTGTCTGAACTCTTAGAGGAGTTTCGCATACCAGAGTGTCTACCAGCCCTGTTGATGTGATGCCCTTAAAGTTCTTAGTTGAAGAAATGCACTCCATTAGGCCTGGCCTCCTTTCTGTTTTAAACAGTTCCCTGGCATCTGGTTGTATCCCTGATTATTTTAAAACTGCATGTGTGACCCCTCTATAAAAAAAATGCTGGCCTGGATCCATCTCTCCTCCATAACTACAGTTTCTAAGCTACCTTTTATTTCAAATTTTTTTATGTTGGTACTTCTGGACCTCAGTACTGCTTTTGACACTGTAGACCATGACATTCTTTCAAATAGACTGAAGCACTGGATGGGGATTTCAGGGACTGTTTTAAACTGGTTGTCATCCTATCTCTCTAATAGAAGATTCTTTGTCACTACTAACAACTTCATGTCGTCATTTTCCCCTGTAAAATACGGAGTGCCACAGGGGTCAGTCTTGGGACCAATTTTATTTTATTTGTACATGCTTCCCCTGGGGCACATTATACAAAGACATGAAGTCAAGTTTCATTTTTATGCGGATGATACACAGATATACCTTCCAGTTAAAGCTTCTGACCCTGGGAAGCTAAGTGCTTTACATGACTGTCTATAAGATATTAAACTCTGGATGTCAGAAAGCTTCTTTCAATTTAATTTTGCAAACACAAAAGTTCTTTTAATTGGATCCCAGCAGATGGCAATGCAAATTCTGCCATCTGCTGGATATCTGCCATTAGCTGATTTTATTAAGCCTGCAGCAAAGAACTTAGGCATCTGGTTTGATAAAAGCCTAAACTTTGAATATCATATTAGTAAACTCACACAGTCTTGTCTTTATCACCTTAGAAATATTTCCAAGATAAGATCCTTTTTAACTTTTAAGGACACTGAGGTAATTTTACACGCTTTTATCCCTTCTCGGCTGGACTATTGTAATAGCCTTTTTACCTGTCTGAACCAAAAATCCCTGGACAGACTTCAGACAGTTCAGAACGCTGCTGCCAGGATTTTAACCAGAACCAGAAAATATAATCCTATTACACCCATTTTAACAGGATTACATTGGCTTCTGCTACAGGATTGATTTTAAGATTTTATTACTTTATTACTTTTAAAGCACTAAATGGTCTCTGTCCCGTTTATATATTTGACCTTTTAACTTCTTACACTCCTGTGCACACATCGTGCTCGTCAGGTATGGTCTTTTATATGTACCAGTTACTCGCCAGAAATCAGAGGGTGACTGAACTTCCTCTGTCCGGGCCCCTAAATTATGGAACGACTTGCCTGAGGAATTCAGGTGTTTGGACTCAGTACCATCTTTCAAGAGGAAATTGAAAAATTGTTTTTATCAGTGAGCTTTATTGACTCACAGTTACAAGGGTTTTATTTTATTTTATCTGTACCTTTTGTCCCCTCCGAGGGCCGCCACCTTATCATGGTGGAGGGGTTTGCGCGTCCCGACCCTAGCGGCTATGTCGTCTAGGGGAGGGACCAGACTAAGCGCGGCCCAAAG
>JBBBVU010000016.1:26869206-26882051 GCA_037177055.1 Atherinosoma microstoma
ATAACCAGGCTGCCATGTTCATTGTTGACGGAAGTGACTGACGCTAAAACAAACAACCCTTCCCACTCCAGAAAGTTCAACTTGACGCGCGAATAAAGCGCTCAATACGCGCGAATAAAACGCCCAAATCGAGCGAGTAAACATCCAGTATCTGGGCGTTGAAATGTAGGTGCGTACACGATTGGAAGCTTGCGGTGTGAACACAGGGTAAGAAATAAGAAGAAAATTATTATAAGTAATTGTTTTATTATAATATATTATCTAAATATTAAATGTTTTGCAAGATAAAAAATTTCCAGTAATTTAGAAAACTAACTTTCTGAAAATGTGGTTCTCTTACAGGAGGCTGCTGAACTTTTTGTGTTTGGACCAAGTTGCTGCCAGCGACATATCAAAGGTCTATTTGGAGAAATGAGGGATGAGAAAATGATTAACCTGGATGGCAATGGGGATGTGTGTCACTATCAGAGTTGTCAGTTCCAGTGTGTGTATGACAGTAGGTGAAGGTCTGGATGAAGGACTGAAACCACAGGCTTAAACAAAGACAGCACATCTGTTCAGGACAGAGGCTTGCTGTCATGGCCTTTTTTTGTTTTTTTTTTAAGTAGATAACCTGCAACAGGCAAAGGACTGTATTTCATTTGGAAGTGCTTTCTGGCTCCCTCGGTTCATTCCTGCCAATGCCATTTAGAAATACAGCTGCAAAGCAATCGCTCTGACAATGTTGAGGTCTGAGGAAGCAGTCAGAGTCTGATCCATCAAAAAGAAGAAGCCGAATATAAAAAAGATCTCTATAAGAGAAGCTGGAGCAGGTTCAAAAGGAACATCAGTGATAAACGCAGGCTGGAGAGGCTGAAGGCTGTGCTGTCTCTTCATCCTCTACCTCCTCATCCTCCTGCAGCAAATCTTCAACTAATCCAGCAGCTGGACTTCTGCAACCTGCAGGACACTCAGGTAACTCATCAAAGTAGGTCATGTTGTGGTACATGTGTATTTTCAGGTGGAGATATGTTGTAACAAATACAAAGTTCTATTAAAGGGCTCTTTAGAAAAAAGAAGAAGAAACACTGTAAAACTAATGGAAAGTTGGTCAAATTGGCCTGAACTAGCAGGATTTGAATACTTGGCGATTGGCTCTTGGGTTTCACATCAACAAGGGACTATTGACTGAGTCAGCAAGTTGCTATTTACATGGCTTAAATCAAACTTTGAGGAAGAATTTGGACAATGACCAACTCAAATGACATTAAACATGAGAAATGATCGGGTGACAAACACATGGTGAACAATTTAAAGGGGTAATGTACCCTAAAATGTGTTTTTTAGCTGTAAACAACAAAGTATTACTTACTTGTAATGAAAAAAATATATATTTTTATTCTCTTTTAAAAATTGGGATTTTGTGGGTCAAACGGGACTCAAATCGCCCCCTACAAGATAAAACCAGGTTTTGGTTTTCCTGATGTAGATCTAAACACGGTGCACGTCTACGTCACAAGAAAAATTAAAAATAAACTCACGGTCCCTCCCTCCAGATGCAAAAAAAAAAAGGCAACCTATTTGATGAGTTAAAAATCAATAATCTGTTTATTAGTAAAATACATGAAAATTTTGCTAGCTGACGGGATAGCATCAAAAATTACTTTTTTTTAAAATATACATTATTGCTGGCATATTTACAGCTAGTGAAAGCAAAAACAAGCTAGGATGAGTCCAAATCTACTGCTGTATTCTGACTTTTTTTCCTCTCATAGTTTTTAAAAGGAAATATTTCCCATTCTTTGTTGATAAAGAATTTCAACTGTCCAAATTTTGTTTTATAATGTTCCGGTGGATGAAAAATTAGTCTGCAGGCAAAATAGGCTCTTCTTTTTAATACAGTCGTGTTTTTGAAATACATGCAAAATATGGCCTTGTTTTTACCAGGTCAGTTTAATTTTTTCAAGATTTTAACACTTTTCCAGTGTTGTGTTTCCTCTGCACCAGAGGCGGATCTAAACAATTTTACCGTGGCAAAGGAGGGGCAAGAGGTCTAGACCGGGTAATATTAGTTGGATTTACTTTTGATCCAATCGAACGTTTAATCGGCTAAAAATGTGTTATGTAAACACCTACGTATCCGATCAAACTTGATCAGAATGAATTTTCAATCGAATCAAGAAGGAAGGTTTAAACCTTTTCAGGATCTGATCAGTAGGAAAAAATAATGTCTACACTCATTCTGATGGTTTCTGTGATGTTCTATCTGCTCTTTCTTGAACCATGTGGAGGTAATGTGATGTTAAGAGTTTCAGGAAATACTTGAAAATGTCATCAGCAAAACAGAACTGAACTGTATAATTACTACTGTAACATACAGCACAGATATCAGCATCTTTTTGAGGAGAACTAAGGATGACAGTTCAGCAAAACATCTCACAAACATCTAAATCTGGAGCTTCTGCAACACTGACAACTAGATTACTCAGATGATCACTGCTATATTTTGATATTGCTAAAAAAAAATATAGTGACAATTAAAATGATCCACAGTGTTTCTCTATAAGATTTGCATTATATTGTTCTTATCATAATCCCCGATTGAATAAATTAGCTAGTCGTGCACAAAATTATTCATACCCTTCTATTACAGAAGGAAAAAATACAGCTGTCACTGAAATAAGCTGGAATTGACAAAAGTAAAAATAAATAAAAATTTAATGACAATCATGACATTGTTTTTGAATTGTGGTTCAATAGAAATATTTTTTAAAAACAAGCAAAAAATATGATTAACTAATATACGTTACGCCACTCATAAGCTAATATTTTGTTGAGCAATCCTTTGAGGTAATCACTGCAATCAGGTGTTTTCTGTAACTCTCAATCAGACTTCTACACCTGTTTGCAGGTATTCTGGCCCACTGCTCATTAGCAAAGTGCTCTCATTGGTCCAGGACCGTTTTGTTTGTTTGTTTTTTATTACTTTTTTCAACTCAATTAGATTACAAACAATGTTGTATTTCACTAAATTATAATTTTTATTTATTATTACTTTTTTTCAGTCTCCAGTTATTTGAGTGACTATTGTAAATATTGCCTTTTTTTAATGGAAGGGTATGAATAAGTTTGTGCACGACTGTACATGAGTAAAGTTTTACATTTTTGACCCTATAACACACCTGCAAGTTTTTACTGTAAAAATGTTGTATTATTTACCATCTAATATCTGCACTGGAATTTATTCAGAAAATAAAAACATCCCATGTGGTCCAGCTGAAATAAAGGATGGATCCATTTAGACTATTTTTTATTATCAAAACCTGTTTGTTATTTCCCTATCTTATAGTGAGGATGTAACCTGGTTTAATTGATCAGCCTGATATTGATCACACATAAGTGTCACTGAAGCTTAAGCTGCTGAAACAGAAACTCTCAGAAGGTTTTTTTATGTCTAAATTCTTCATAAACTGCTCTCCTGTTTACAAGAGTCAAAACTAGCTAACTAGGGAAATATGCTACATCAAATCGTATGCAAGTGAGTCACTATCGGCACATGATTAATGGATGTATTAAACAGCGACTATCCATCACCTTCAGCAGACACTCTGTTCATTACACATTTGATTTAACATCAGCTTTGAGTGGTAAAACATCACCTGTGGAAACTGACTAACCTGGTGAAAGCTGGGCGGCTCAGTTGCTCCACTCTGCCGGGTTGCAGACAGACGTCTCCTAAATGTCTGTTGCAACACCACATGCGGCCTGCAGGAGTCAGACACGGTTTTTCGAAGGGCCGTAACTACATTTTCGAGGGCCCCAAGATAAAATTTATTATTTAAAAAAATACATTTTTTTAAAAATTGATATATGTTTCCGTGCTATGAGAGGCTTTTGGACTTACAAACAATGTGTTTTTACTAGTTATTTAAGAACAAAAGTTGGGGGGGCAGGTAGGGGGGCAAGGTTCTAAAGTAGGGGGGCAGTTGCCCCCCCGTAGACCTGTCCCTGCTCTGCACCAACTTTTCTCAACACGTTTCTGAGACTTTTTGATATTGTTTAATTACACCTGTTAGTATTTTCGGAAATGTAGTTTTTCTTTGACGTATAAGACTTGCCAGTTTGTATACTTTCCCAGCGATGACTTGTCCAGAAGCAGGTTTTATTAATTTCCCATCTCTGTTTCTTTTTAACTCTGTCCCACCAGATTTGTTGCTATGGCATCAGCAGCTCTGGAGCTAGTGGGCTTGTTCTTGGGCCTACTGGGATTGCTGGGTACCCTGGTTGCCACAGTTCTACCTTATTGGCAGAATTCTGCACACATTGGCTCCAATATTGTCACAGCTGTGATCACCATGAAGGGCTTGTGGATGGAGTGTGTCTATCAGAGCACAGGGGCCTTCCAGTGTGAGACCTACAACTCTATGCTGGCCTTACCTGCAGACATGCAGACCTCTCGCGCCCTCATGGTCATCTCCTTAGTGCTTTCCATCCTTGCCGTTGCCATGGCAACCTTGGGGATGCAGTGCACTCTTTGCTTGGAGGGCTCAGCGGTAAAGAGTCGTGTGGCGGGTGCTGGTGGGGGTTTATTTCTCACTGCAGGATTCCTGGCTCTCATACCTGTAGCGTGGACCACGCACGAGGTGGTCCAGACTTTCTACCGTCCAGACATACCTGCCAGCGTGAAATATGAAATTGGTGAGTGCCTGTACCTTGGTTTGGCCGCGGCCCTCATCTCCATGCTGGGAGGGGGGATTCTGTGTGTGTCATGCTGTGAAGAGCAGGACGGCGTCCGTGGGAGACGGCACGGTGGAGGATATCCCTATCCAGTGGGACACGGTGGCATGTCTGGCACGGGGGTTCGAACAACCTCCCAGACATACCGCAACCCCACACTGCAGGTGGGGGGCATCAACACAGCCAGCAGGCCGCACATGCTGGTCCGTAGTGCAAGTGGGAGCTCTGGGACGAATGCTCACAAAACCCAGGGAGCTAATAAGTCAGCTGCAGCAGGATATGACCTCACAGGATATGTCTGATGTTCCTCCATCACTCCTTTAGATATTGCACCAACACAACTTCACTTCAATAAGTTGCATTCAAACATAGAAATGGTTACTTTGTCCAAAGAAAGAATAACCACAACATCACAGTTATGATGCAGAAAAGTTCTTCTTGGGGCCATAAATATGTGGACAGGGGTATTTTTTTTTCTTTTTAGAGCTACAACATTTAATATTAGATACTATGATACTACCTGATGTGCAGCCTATTACCTTTATTCAGAAGTATTCACTTATGTTTTAAAATCAATGTTTAATAAGTAAAATTCAGAAATCTATTTTTCCAGTTCTAACTTGACAATTTCACGTTTCAGCCGTCATTTGTTTTAATTCAGTGTAATGAAACTTGAACAGGTTGAGATTGGATTACTGAAGCTGCTGTTGAAGGACGTTTAATTTCTCTGCCTTCAAAACATACTGGGCTGCTTTCCCAGTACGTTTGTTCACCTGTGCATCAGTCCAATCAACATTCCTGAGTTGCTTCACCCAGCATCACCAAAAGCTGAACATGTCCATGTCATTGGATTCCCAGTTTTACATGTAAAGTATTTGAGGTCATGAGCAGGGGCTCATATACTAAGAAAGGAAATGAATGTGGTCCTCTCTCTAACACTGCTGCAAAAACTGTGGTCACTTTAGAGAGACATGAGAAATAAAATATCTTTATATGAGTAATCTGGATCACCAAGTGGAAATATTTGCAACAAGTTCAAAAAGCTCCATAGAAATGGAAGTTTTTTGTTTTTGGTGTGCAGTATGTGCAGGTTGATGTGGTAGTAGGGAAATCAGTTCTGGTTTAGCTACCGTCTGGTGGTGGTGGTAGACTGGATCCTTGTAAGGCTAGTTCCATGTTGGGAGCTGTCGGGCGGCTGATACTGGAGCGGGGATCTGTCTCCAACTAATCTGTGTCCTTCCTCTTTACTAAAACTATCTCCCTTTCTCTTCATTCTGATGTCTTCCTCTAATCAGACTGGTTCCAGGATATATTTCTCCACATTTTCATGCTGTAGCTACTTTAAAACCAAATAGCAGCCTTGCTAGCCTCCTGTTTAAATGAAACTGGATCATGTAGCGCTAACTTAGTCAGCGCTAAGCTAATCTTGAGCATTTTTATAGTTTATTTTCAGCTTTATTGTGAAAATCTTGATGAACTGAGTTGATATGTAGTCCCTAAATACACTCTCTGAAAACTAAACACGACATGGTTTCCCCACATCATAAAACTAATCTAGAACTAGGTTACTACTGCTACATAGCTTCATGCTAACATTAGGTTAGGTTTCTTCTTGAAATGTGCAGCCTCATGGCAATATTTTTACAGGATGAATAATTAGGAAACTACTTTAAAATTTACTTCAAACTGATGTAGTGATACTGGTAATCCATGCAGGCCTGGAAATATGTTTCTGTCTTCCTTCAGTGACCTGTTATTTACCTGGGGAGTCCACTCAGATTTCAGAGGTGGCTGATGCCATCCTGGTTACCCCTCTAGCTCCACCCCTGTCCTGAGCTGCTTCAAACCTTCTGCATTCAGATACATTTTGATTTTAGTTTTATCCTCCAGAGAACTGATCTGCCTTTTAAATAAAGTCTAATCTTGCCTTTCTGTGTGAGACTTTTAAGAAGTCTTCCTTGTATGGTGTTTTTCCACTTGTTTGCATGTTGAGCTGTAATTCTTTAGAGCTTCCCCAAAATTGGAGGTGAGTGTCTCCTGAAAGAAAGCAGTTTTTGCTTTAGGCTTATCCTCATTATGTTGATCAATGAATATGTAACTGTCAAAGAAATGTAAATGCCTTACTGTATTTATTTGTACATGTTAGATTTTTTCTGATACTGTGAACTTCTCAAAATGTAGGACATCACACTGTAGAAAAACACGAGCAGAAAAAGTAAAAGATAAATAACAACACTGTAAATGGGTCAATTAAAGCATCCATCTGTATTTGAACCACATAAAATATTTCTCTTAGTTTTCTGTTGTCTCAAACTCAAACTGAACTTCAATAATTATGTGTATTATGATTATTGTTATGAAAGTTGAAGTTGAAATTTCTCATTCTTTTCTTCATGCACCTGTGGGACCAATTTTCCTTCTGTTAACCAGTTCAAAAAGGACACCAAAACAATTTCCCCTTTTTTTTCTTTCTTTTTTAAATTTGGAAATATAAATATGTATAATAAAACTTTTTTCCTACAAGCCAAATATTGAGCTCTTTTCTTTCTTCCTTCATGTCTTTGGTAGCACCAGAAACGGCAACTTATCTTATGGTAAACATACTATAACAAACCTGACTCTTCTCTATAAAAAGAATCTTATCTGATCCTTCTTTTATTAAAACAATTTACTGCTGCTCCTGGTTACCAAATATAAAGTATGAGTATGTGTTTTACAGTTATGACTGGCCTTTTAAATAGCAGCTAATAGCACCTAAAGACTGTGTGTGTTACAGGTTAGTTTCCACTGGTTTTCTTTGTTTTGAAGGTAAAAAGATCACAGCCCTGAACTGAAAGCAAACAGAAGATTGACTCATACAGACCTCAACAAACAAGGTTTGCATTACACCGATCAATAGCCAGTTAAAACTTGTCCAGTAGGTCAGCTCACAAACACAGTACTGCATAATACGTCTGAAATGTTAACCTAAATTCAGTGATGACCTGAGTTCATGGAATTTTCCTCTGAATTGACACAAATAGCACATTTTAGAGGTGAGAAGGTTTGGCTGGATACAAACAAAGAACCTGATGTCTCACGTTTGAAAATTCAGACTAAAGTCCTGTAGAGGACAGTTGATGGTTAAACTTGGTGACACACTTTTTACTGGGAGAACAGCATGGAGAACTGGACTATGGACACTATGCTCACAGAGAGGCTGAAGGAAAGTCAAACACAATCTAGAAACACAACACAGATGTTCATGATTGATTAATAAATTCATTAATTAGACATAAAAATGACTTTTTTTCATCAAAAACTGAAGATAAATGACAAGTATAATAATATTCCATTAACTCTGCGGTTCCCATTGACAACAATGTCAAGTCCCCTCATCTCATTACCATGATAAACCCCAACACTTACAATGAAACTGAAGAAATGCACAGCTAAATAATATTGTTTGTTAGAGAAATAGTGTGGTGTCATTAGATCATTAATTGTATTAATTCCTTCTGCCACTGATATGGTTTTATCAATTTCTCCACTATGTGGCTTTTTAAACCAAGAACTTCTGCTCACTACTTTATATGAGGTAAGTAGAGCATTTTTCAAGGAGGATGCTGCTTTAGTTAAACAATTTACGACAGTTGACTAGTTTATTAATCAACAAGGTTTTCTTTGTGTTCAGGATGTGAAATGCCCAAAGTGGCTTCATGTGGTCAGAGGCCAATATTCTGAGGCATACAACACACTGTGCATTACCCACCATTACCATTAAAATACTTGACCATTACGTGATCAAGACCAGGGCAAGATATGCCTCCACATAGTTTCTGGTCTTCTTTTGGATGCTGAAATGCCTGTTGTTGAGCCATTATCATTTGTCCATTTGTACTTTAATATATTTAAATACTTTTACAGGAACTTACAAGCAACATTCAGTTCAGAAAGTAGCAAAAAGAAACAAAAAGCTGATAAAATTACATGATATTTACAATTATAGTCAGCAAAAATATTGGTGACTATGAAGGTGTCAGGATTGGTTATAAAAGGGATAGCCATCACAAGGTGGATATTATAAATGATTTTATCATTTTTATCTTTGATATTTTTTTCATGTATTTTTAAATACATTAAGTACATTATAAAAATTAATACAAACAATGCTAAACATTTGTCAGTGCTGGATTTTTCTGGTACACTGATTACACTGATGCACATGTCTGAGCTCGATTAACACAGTGTTGCAAACTTAGCAACTTTGGTGGTATATATAGCTAGTTGTCAGACCCCTTTAGCAAAAACAGCAACTAGCAACAAATGTAGCAACCTTTTCTGGTGTTATTGGAGACTGACTTGAAAGCACGTATCGTTTACTACTTCTCAGGGAGGAGCAAGTGCTGCTGCAGGCTCCCTCTGTCCCTTAAAAAGTTTGAAAACCACTGAGTTAAAGTGCTTAAGATGATACTTTAATTTTGGGATTGTTCAGTTTTGGCCAAGGATATTTTCTATTTCTTTTTCTACTGTTTTGAATTGAATTGCTAATAAATGCATTTTTCCAGACACTACTAAAGCTTTAGTTTACAATTTTAATGTCTGCATCTATTATTTGATTCAGTCATCCACTAAAATCCAATCTATATTTTAAAAAAATTGTTTTTGGGACAGCTATTGTTATATTATTAAAATGTGATTAATTGAGATTAATTACAAAGCCTCTAATAAATTAGATTAAAAAAAATTGAATCAAGTCCCCCCAAATTCAGATGATATCATTTTCATTTTATGATTGAATAAATGTATTTATCTATTTTTTCAAAATGTAAGGCTTTGTTTGATTTGTAATTAAATCAATTATAATAATTTTTATATTATTCAATATAATGGGTTTTTTATTATTTATGTTATTATTTTTATAGTTTCTCTCAGGAGATTAATAACGTTTTTTTTTTAATCTAATCTAATTTAACCAAATAATGATGTGCTCACCAAACTTCATCAGAGAATCATTAATAATTTCCAGAAAAAGAAAAAAAAATCTGTTCAAGTGTAAAGAACTTTGTTGTTTCTACATTTTCAGAGCAGAATATCAAGAATGAAGAAATCTGGGGAAAAAAATCTCATTATGCAAAGGCCAAGAACAGAAACAGCACGAGATGCATGAGAAAGCTTTGTACCACAGTGATCACTGCAGCCAAATGGACTCAGGAGGACTTGAAAACTATTTTCACTCAACAGTTTTTCTCTGGCTGACACAAACTGAAAGATGAAACCCGAATCTGGATTACCCAAGAAAGAATCCTTAAATCCACCCTGTGAGTTCCCTGAAAAGCAGCTCATCTCAGACTGACAGAAAGTTGGTGATTTGTGATCTCAGGAAGGCATCAACAAGAAAACAAAAGGTGTTCTGGGTTCTATCGTCAAACTGGATTAAACTTCAGACTCAGGAGTCTAATTCTGAAAGACTAACTTTAATGACTGAACGGCTCCATCTAGTGTTCAAATGAAGAATTCTGCTGAACGGGAAAAATAAATCGAACAGAGAAATAAAATCAAGAAATTACCGTGTCCATTACATCCTTCTGACTGAATGCACTCATTATCTATTTGAAGGTCCAGTGTCTGTATGGACTTCCTGCTTTGGCTCATTCAGACTGAGAAACTTAGTGCTGGAAAATTAAATGATAGAAAAGATGGTTTATTTTATTATTTTCTATGTTGTTAAATACGTGAATTGAGAATAATGATGTTTAGCTTTAGGAAATAATGATCCTCACCGTATAGATGTTGAAGTAAAAATCATGTTTTTATTTTAATTTCAATAAAAATGTTTTTATCCAAAACTGAAGATAAATGAC
This sequence comes from Atherinosoma microstoma, assembly GCA_037177055.1. NCBI lineage: Eukaryota > Metazoa > Chordata > Actinopteri > Atheriniformes > Atherinidae > Atherinosoma > Atherinosoma microstoma. The sequence goes on from JBBBVU010000016.1 coordinate 26,879,766, forward strand.
AAGGAACAAGAACATTGCATTAACTTCAATTCAGTTCTGTTGGGAATATATTGAACAATGTGGTCATTAACATATACTGGAACTTGGTTCTGGAGAGCTTTATATGTGAGGAGGATTTTAAATTCTATCCTAAATTTAACTTCAATATAAGAGGAAAAAACAGTTTCAGTATAAATATTACGGCTGCAAAGGTCAAGTTGAGCTGAAGAACTCAGGATATATTCCAAACTGGAAACTTTCCTTGGGAATTAACTGACAATTAAGGATAATTCAAACAAGCTGTATGATATCCAAACTTAAATAAAAATTTGTTAAGTCATAGGCAGACATCCATTTAAGATAAGACAAATTAAAAACATTTCAACCGAAGTAAAAACTGTTTTAATTTTTTTACTGTTCAATTAATTCTTTCATTGAACAACAAAAACATGAATGATGAGTAAAATAAGACTCATTTCCTGACCCCAAACTTTTCCAGCCAAGCTTCTGGCAGCAGCCTCTTTCTGGGCATGATCATCACCCACTTCCTCAGCATCCAACTCCAACTCCTCCTCTTCACCGTCTTGTTGAGAATGGCTCAGTGTCAGCCTGAGATTTGCCCAAATGGCCAGCAGTTGTTGTGATGGAGGAATGAATCGGCATGGCAACACCAGAAAGAGACCAAACCTCCTTTCCTTCTTTTTTTTTTTTTTTTGTATTTGTATGAAAATGTTATATTGTTATGTTCAGCAACTTACAACAATGCTGTTATGTAAGCAGTCTGATTGAGGGATAACATAGATCAGGAATTTCAAACTCAATTTATTTCAGGGGTCACAAACAGCACAATTTGAACTCAAGGGGGCCAGGCCAGTAAAGTAACTTAAGAATTACCTTACAGATCACAATGGATCTAAAAAAGGCACTAAACATTTAATCACAGTTATTTGGAACTGAAAAATATATCTATTTTTTCTATCATTATTAAACCTTTACTTTACCAGATTAAAAACCCATTGAAATCGACATCTCTTTTGCAAGGGTGACTGGTCAAGAAGAATGCAGCAAGGGTCTCAAAAATACAATTACAAATTATGACAATAAATTACACTATTTATTCATTTAACATAATGATTTGAGTAACTTGTCAAGATATACATGTGTGTAGTAACCCTGACAACCTGAACTAACTCACCTCAACATATTCATCTCACTGCCTTGTACATGCATTTATTAGGGCTGTCAGTCGATTTTTAATCGTGATTATTTGCATGAGTGTACTGAGTTAACTCTCAATTGATTGCATATTAATCACAGAATTTTTAAAAATACCAACACGTTATCAATGCGTTAACTTTGCTCTAATATTTATACATAAATATATAACCTTCATGGGACACATTAAGATTAAAAGTTACTTTTATTTAAAAAACAATGCCGTTAATAAAGCCTCAGATCAGCTGAAACACTCAGTTTATTTAAATCCAGGTTAAAGACCCTCCTGTTCTCTGCTGCACTGACATAGTTTAAAAGTCCAAATCTGCACTGTTTCTTTGAAGCTTGAATTTTAAAACTTGATCATGTTTTTAATACCGTTTATAAACAAATGTTCTTTCTTTCTCCCTCTCTCTTGTTTTCAATTTTAAATTACATCTGCACACTGCTGTAATGTTTATGTAAAGCACTTTGAATTATCTTGTACATGAAATGTGCTATGGAAATAAATTTGCCTCGCCTAATGTCTTCTTTGTAATTTTTACATTTACCAAATTCATCCTGTGGCCAGATTGGATCCTTTGGTGGGCCAGTTTTGGCCCATGGGCCATATGTTTGATACCCCTGGCATACATGTAGTCTAGATTATGCATAAATATATTTCCCTCAACAATTTTTACCAATCCATGTTAAAGGCCAACCTTATTTTAATCCCAGGTTTATTCCCTTTTATCTCCGTAAGGCAGGAGTGTCCAGCTCCGGTCCTCAAGGGCCACAATCCTGCAGGTTTTCCATGTTTCCCTGCTTCAACACACCTAAAATCAAATTAATGAGTTATTGTGCAGAACTTCTTAGGCTGTTGGATCCATTTAATTTGAGTTGGGTGTGTTGAAAAGGGGATACATTGGATATCTGCAAGACAGCAAAAGTAGTCAAGTTCTGGAAACATCAACAGGGATTTGGGTCAAAACAAACGTTTATTAACATGAAACAGTCATGATGGCACCTTCCTACCTTAACATATTTCTCCTCTCTCAGCAGACCTCGCTGGATCGAATGTGACGTCTGTTGTCTCTCTTTCTGTCCCCTCTC
>JBBBVU010000016.1:26882228-26899474 GCA_037177055.1 Atherinosoma microstoma
CTGTTAAGCGCCCTGAGATGACATTGTCGTGAATTGGCGCTATACAAATAAAGATGAATTGAATTGAATTGAATTCATATTTAGAAGAAAATAATCAGTCTGTCTGAAATGTGTCGTCACATGTAAACATTTCCTTTTTATTCACTTGTCTCCTTTTCTTCCTGCTCTTTCTGTTTGTCCTCTTCCTGTCTTTCACGGCCAAACTCAACCACCAAAGGTTTCCCTAGCAACCGGTATCCATGGACCAACTGCAAGGCATTCTGGGCCGTTTCTTTGTCTGCCAAAGGAAAACAAACAAATCAAATTTTTAATTCATTAAAGAAAGTTCAGAGATCTCTTCATTTGTTGCAAGGCAAGTTTATTTGTACGAGAATTTGCACGAAGAATTAAAAACAACAGTATAATCACAAAATAAACAACAAAAATGAATAAAGAAAGAAACCCTCAGTGAAAATATCACTTGTTATCATAAAAGGCTGAAAAAAGCAAAGTTTTGAAGAAAGCTGCCCAATCAGAACATCACACACACCGACCAACAACTTTGACCAATCAGGGTGTGGATGAGGAAGATCTGATGATGTCCTGGAATTTCTGGTCCCAGGAGCTTAACCTTCGGTTCTGTGGGTTGTGGTCTTTGTGGATTGGGTTTGCTTCATATAAACACCATCAGATCCAATCAGGTTGGTATCTGAAGAGTTGGGAGACTGGGACCGGGACACCTCTGTCTCTTTCATGTGTTTTTTAAGGAGTTTTTGACCCCCTTTTGGGGGAGTGGTGTTGATATGTGGGAGGTGTGACTGGTGTGTAAAATATTTAGGCAGGTGGTAAAGAGTCCACACAGCATCCTTAGACAGCAACAAGATGAGCAGTGGTAATGTTGTGGCTGATTGCTATACTCAGTGGGGTTTTCTCCACTAAACCAGTTCGAGTTCCGGTTCTTAGCCAGAGCCTGATCTAGAACCAGTTCTTTCTGTTTCCATCATTAAAGCTACGATTCAGACACTGGAAAACTGATGCTACGCTGGAACTCTCTGCTGGTCCAGAGCAAAGAACCACTGACACCAGGAGCTGGGGGTCGGGTCTGCGAGGGTCAGTGTTGTTTTGATCTGATTCACTCGAGAAGAAACGATAAAAAACTGAGCTGCAACATGGATGTGAAGCAGCAGCAGAAGAGCTCAGTGTTCCTCTTTTTCTCCACATGTTTATTATTTTATAGCAGAGCTGTTCTGAGTTAATGAGCTCAAAACTAAATAAATGATTACAGTAAGATCAAAGAAATGATTTGACTCTGCAGCTCTGAGTCCTGTATAACAGAAACTGTTCTCACCTGGCAGAGTGATGAAGGCCTGGCCCTTCATCCTTCCTGTCAGCAGACGGTAAAGAACCGGGGGCCCGCCATTCTGCTCAAACCTGGAGAACAGTGCCACCAGCTGGGCTACTGATGCCTGAGCACTCAAGTTCTTCACACACAGAACCTGCAAGACAAAACATCTCAAGTTAATTCATCTACAGAAAACTGCTGCTACAAACTGAGTGAAAATATATAAAATCCTATTTTTCTCCTTCCTGACTCCTTTGAACACAAACTGTTAGATGTCACATCACCGATGTTCATCTGATGGTAGAAGCTCAGTTTAGGAGGAATTTGCTACAAACTGCCTTTGCCCTTTTTTAAAAATTAAATTTTCTTTTTTTCCATCAAATTAGTCCAATTATTTATTGTATTTGCAATTATTGATGCAGGTTTTTAAAAAAAATCAATTTATTACATTTCTTTGTTTAATTTCTTTTGATCTAATTAATTAATTAAATTTACTATTATTTATGATTTGTATATTTTAGATTATTAATTTATTTCAACTTATTTTTTAAGTAATCTGATTAATTTATTTTCATTTGCTTTTAATTAAATTGCTTTTTTAAGTTAATTTATTTAATTATCTATATTTTATTTCATTGCAGTTTTTCTCTCTTTTTAAAAAAACCTTTTTGTTTTCAAACAATTGTAAACAAATTCAGGCGTCAAGGTATTAAATGACAAAATTGATTTATGTATCGATTTATTTCAATTTATCATATCATATTTATTATATATTTTATATTCAGTGGGGAAAGTTGCTGCATTTGAATTGTTGAGTGTTGAATACAGAAGTCTTATCGAATATATTACGGAAAATTTACACCAAACGTGCAGTACATGCTTCAGTTCTAAGGATTTATATGTCAGTATGTAAAAAACAAACAAACAAACAAACAACAACCTGATGATTATCAGGTCTTAAAACAAAGTAAACAGTTTATTTTTCAGCAATCTGATGTAGATCTGCTGCTGGATTTTCGCTCTAGAATATTTTGGTATCCAGAAGATGCACCTGCAGGTGTCCAGGTCCTGTGGCTGCAGAACAAGCCCAGATCATCATCCTCCACCACCGTGCTGACAGCTGTGATGTGTTTGTGCTGATGAAAACCTCTGCTTTTAAAGAAGTTTTTTTACTCACACTTGATCAGTTAATTGGCTACATTTGATCAGCAGCACATGAATAATAATTACATTCAATTCCTGTATAGGCCTAAAGTCAGGCTCAGCTTGGTTCTGAGTTTAGCTGAGGTCTCTGCAGCATTTCTGTGATCAGTATGCCTCATTCTAGATTTTATTATGGTTTATTCCATTTACTAACACTTTTTATTATCATTAGCTTTTTGCTGTTGATTGTTTTGACTTTTGTAATAATTGTATTTTTAAATCTTTTTTTTAAGAAGCACTTTGAGTTGCAGTTGTGCTTGAAAGGTGCTACATAAATAAAAACTTACTATAAAAGCACGAAGTAAACTTAAGTTTTCACACACTGTCTGTGTCTGTCTGTTTTTGTTAAATGCATCAAAACATGGTTTAAAACGTTCTCTTTCAGTGTGGTAACATTAATCTTTGTGAGATGAAGACCATCACAAAAACAAGCTGCTCAGACCTTGGAGGCTTTGCCTGGCTGGTAGTTTTTGAACCTCGGGATGCTTCGGATCCCCTCCTCAGATTCGCGGTTCTTCAGGATTTCTTCATCTGTAATTGTGTCAATCTTCCCTCTGACAGTCAGCGGCCTGCTTGACCTCATCGCTGCCGCTGCTCCACGCAGACTGCCGATTGGCTGGCTTATATTTATCTGGACTGGAGCAGCAGGTCCTGGTTGCTCTGAGGTGTCTGAATTTGACTGTGACTGGACCGGTGAGCAACTTTTTTCAGCCTTAAGTTCTGTGTGATGGTCAGATTTTGATTGGTCGCTCTCTTTTTCTGAGGTTTGCGATTGGTCAGATAAAGTTCTGTGTGGAGACGGGTGTGGTGCTCCATTCGGTTTTCCCTCAGAGTCACAGAGTGAAGCTTGTTTCTGACTGTTCAGAACATCCCTGTAGAGAGAGTCCATGGGGTCAGAGGATGACACCCCCGGCTGGATCGTCTGGTTATCTTCATCTGGGAAGGAAATGACACAAATGACTCAATTTGCTCTGAAATGATTACAGCCTCAGCTCTACTCCTCTCCAACTGGTTTAGCATATTCTTTATCCTGCTCAGCTGAACACAGTTCAAATGCATCTCTCCTTGATGAGACCCCCCCTTAACAGGAGGCAGCATGAGATCCTACAGCACAGAAGATGTTTGCAGACACCAGGAAGCAGCAATGCTAGCATGTAGCATAGCAACACGGCAGGGAGAAAATCAGCTAAAAGACTCTACTTAGTAGTTATATGGGCATGTAAAAATACCATGAGAACATCACTGTCCACTTAGAGCTTCTGCTCATTTCTCCCCTTCAAGCAAACCACACAAAAAAGGTGTCATATGAAAGCACAGACTATTGATTACAAAGATGTCTGTCTCATCACTGTGGGACAAAAACTCATAAATCATGTCTTACTTTTGCTGCTTTTATTCCAGCTCAAAAAAACTCTGTTGTGTTCTCCTATGACTCTGCCTTTGTTTGCATGTCATTTTAGACAGGAGGCAGAAAAAACAGGCTGAGCTTCTCCAGATGTCCATACCTCGATGGTAAAGTGCTGTGAGGAAACCCCGGCGGTCGTTCCCCTGAAAAAGCGCCTGTTCGATCTCCATCTCCCGGCGTGACAGTGGGCGGCTGGCGGCGAACCGCTGTGGGCGGGACAGGAGCTCAGCCCTGGCTTCAATCTTGTCTCTGATCACCTGCAGACGCTGCTGCTTTGCATCCGGAGCAGCAAACACACCATGGGACTGTTAAAGGAGAGGTTAGATATCAGTTTACAGGATGAAGGTTACAGAGGATTCTACACGCAAACACCTTTCACCTTCTCTGTTTCCTCCTGTGCATCTCTGCTCTGCCATAGCAGGATCTCAGCATTGGTGAGGCCCAGCTCCCGCAGGCTGGCCAGCTCATCCTCCCCGTCCTTCAGAGCCTGGAACTGGGAGAGGCTTCTAACTCCTGCCGCCTGCTCCCCAAACGGCTGATAGAGCGCAGCCGGGGCGAAGCACTTCCTCTTGGCCACACATCTGCATGACAGAGTTGATTTCAAATTAGCATCAACACCAAAGTGTTTCAGGAAAAATCAGATACATTTGATGTTTTTTCACTCTCGTGGCCTGAATGTTGAAGAAATGATTGCGCAGACCTCGGGGCCGTATATAATCAGAATCTCCAGGTTGCTGCTGCATACCTCCCGAACACAGTGCTGCCCTGGGAATAAAGCCACAGCAGCAGCTTTCTCTTCCATCCGAGCAACACAGGAACTCACAGACAGGTTTCAGTGTTCATAATTTATAACTGTGTGACTCTAAAGTCAAGTTGGATTTTAATGAAGGAGGAAGAGGAGCAGAGTCAAAACCAAATCTGCAATGATTGCAGTTCTGTTTAAAGGTTTCAAAATGTTTTCTGCTCATGTTGAGAGTTTGAAATGTTGGTACTGATCTGCTGAATGTGTTGTTAAAAACCTCTCACTATGGTTGATGAGGTGTTTCTGTATGTCCCAGTCCCAGTGGGGGTCTATAACGGCTGAGACAAAATCTGGATGGTGTTGTGACATAGAATGCAGCTTTTGTACATGAAATCATATTTAACTGGGATGGATGGTAAATCAATGCTTCTCCATCAATTCAATTGATTTAGTTGTGAAAGTTTGGATTTTTTCTTTACTTTCAGCCGACAACTCATATTTTATGGGAAAGTGATCTGGGGATATCCAGAGAAGGATTTCTGACCGGTCGATGTCGACGTCTGTATGGAGCTGCTGCAGCAGGAGGCTGTGGAGCTGCCGCTGGCCCTCCGTCTCCTGCTCCTCCAGCAGCGGACCCTCTTCACAGGCTCGCCGGCTCACTCTGACAAATTTAACACAGACACTGATCATGTGCATGCAACAATAGGGAAATCATTTCAAATTAGCATCAACCAAAGTGTTTCAGGAAAAAATCTGAGACATTTGATGTTTTTTCACTCTCGTGGCCTGAATGTTGAAGAAATGATTGTGCAGACCTCATAAACTATCTTCACTTCTTTCTGGATCCTCATGGTACTGCATCAGTCTCACAATGGCTTGTCATTAATATTAACTCTTAACCCTCTACAGCATTTTAATGCCAGTTAGAAAAACAATGTTTTTATGTCTAAAAATAGACTAAATAAACATAATCTAAAGAATTTGACCTTGTTTGCAAATTTTTGGGTTCCTTGCCTGTAGGCAACATTGTACCATAACGGTTCATAAGTGAAAAAAAGGTTTTTTTCATTAAATTTGATCGATATTTATTTCAGAAAGATTATAATTTTCAACAATGTCAACAAGTTACAAGAATACAATAATTTAAAGGGTTTTATGTCGCCTGGAGGCAACATTGGACCATTGTGGAACAACCTATTAAAATAAACGTCTAGAAGGGCCTAAGCTTCATTTTTCCAACTTAACACAAACTACATATAAATACAAAGATCACAACCATTTACTAAACAATAAACTGGAGTCAGATTCCAGAGTTTGATCATCATTGGTTCATTTTAAGGACATTTTTCTGTCAGTTTTCTGGATCTTTCCTGACATCTGTTGCCATCGTTTGTGATCTTATGGCTCAATGCTTATGGAACTCCATGAAGCAGTTTTTTTCTACCATTTTCTACCCTCTTCTTTCTAGAAACAGAGAATGTAGTTGCATTAAAATGGACAAACAGTACAGGATATTACTGCACAAACATCAGATTTATCTGTCTAAGATTATAAAGATCAGAACAAAATCTTAATGAATGATCTGATTTTGAGCACTATATACTGAAACACATAATACAACATTTCACACAGCCATGTTGTTTCCACCATGGCTCAATGTTACTTACAGGCAACAAATGGAACTTTCCATTATAGTAACAGTTGTTTTTAAAGGGAAAATGTGTAACTTTTGACCCAAATATCAGCCTAATGTGAGTAATAACGGATGATTTTTGGGGTCAATACACAGTGCTTGATCCATGTCGGCGCTCTGAGGGGGCTGCCCTCTTCAGAGACCACACATTGTAACTTTGCAGGGGCGGATCCGTCTCTCATGGGATCATGTGACCTGGAGCACTTTGCTTTATGGCTCCCCCTCTATAAACACTGAGGGCTCTGCTTTGTGCTACTTTTACCTCCTCTTCGATGGAAAGTTTGTCATGGCTGAACGAAGTAAGAAGGTGAAAACGGTATCTGAGGAGGCCAGAAAGAGAAAGCGGGAAAGGGATCGCTTCAGAGGAAAGACACGAGTAAACCTTGGCAAAGAATTTACTCTTTGGAGTCTGATGAAAGAGCAGTGTGGATGCAAAACCCACTCTCTGTTTGTCTCGGTATTATTAGACTGGTAAGTTAGCTCTTCAACTGTTGTGCAAACGTACCAAATACGATGTACTTTTCGACATCTTTCAGCAGCGTTTAAAACAACGGCAGTAAAAACCTGATGATCTGCAGAACGTTGCAGTATACGTCTGTGTCTTTATTTTGCTGTTTAGTAGAAGGTAAATGGGGCTAGTTGAAGCTAATCGGCTACAGACCAAAGCTAACGTGACTCCGTAAACATTTCGCAGAAGTGGGGCTGCTTTGCATGCAATAAATGCATTTCCTATAATTCATGTAAATATCAAAGAAGTAAAAAACCAATTAGCAACTAGCTTGGTTTAGTTTTATGGTTTTCATACGCTGTTCAATAGGAAGCAGTACTACTGTAATGTCCCATAAGCTAAAAGCTTATTCTGATGTTTTCATAACAATAAGTTATTGATACGAGTTGTGCCAAAGTTACTGCTTCATTCGATACCCACAACTATGATCTATAATAATGTTTTTTGCGCAGTTTTTTGCCTGAATTCTTGATTCCGAATTAGTTCGCTATTAGCTGGTCAAAGAGGTCTGTAAACACGATTCCAAAACACGGATGGAGATTGTTTCATTTTGCCAGTGCCGTGTGGCCTGTGAGAAGTTACAGGTTTAGTGCCCCTAGTGGCCAAAAGTTACATGGTATCCCTTTAACATGTTTTCATTATCTATTTAGGAAATAACCAGTATTAAACTAGTAAATAAAAAGTTTGCTCCCCTTAAAGTGTGAATATATTGTTTCTAGACAGAAAAAGGCAAGTAATTATGATTTTAAATCCTTTTTTTGGAACAAAATAGCAAAGCTGTTTCCTTTGAACAAGTCCACCAAAAAGGGTTTCAGTATGGCTTCCACTCAAATTAAGGAGCTGTTACTGGTTCCCCGTGGTCTTGCCTCCTTAATGTGGGATTGCAGCATTCAAAGGGAGACATTTGAACATAGACAAAGTTGACAAGTATGCACGAACCATATTTCCAGAAAAGTTGGTATTTTTTTCTAAAATTCAATTCAATCTGAGGTTCCCCAATTGAGGTGACTTTGAGAACAGATGGTGCCAAACTGTGCAACGATGGTCATTTTGGAGACCTGTCCTGAACTGTCTGCAGTAACATTTCTAATTTTGTTTTCTTTTGCAGAGATAATGTTCACATATAGGTTTAGAACTACAGGTGCATCATTCCAAAGAGATATTCATATTCATCCTGAAAGTCTTTGTTTTCTTTTAGGCGAGTCTGTAACCTTTTTCTTTTGTGCTATGTGCCATCTTCACAAATCTCACACATCTTCCCTTTACTGACTCCAGAAGTATTTAAATAGACCTTGTAGTTGCGAACTATACTCATTTCACAATGTGGATCATTTTCAAGTAGAGGCCTAAATATAAAGGGACTGAACTCAATATAAATGTGAATTTGGAACTTTTAGCTAACAGACACAAGTCCAAAGAAATCATTTTCAGTGTCTTCAACAAACAGCATCATTGCACATGAATATATGAATATGTTAACATCTGACATCACGACAAAGGCAGCATAAAAAAGGACTGCACAAGGTTAGGAAAACGAGCAATATATTAAACCAATGCTGCATTGAAGCCCAGCAGAGATCAGCGAAGAAATACAAATCTGTTCTCACTGTTCAACATGCTCTTTTTTTATACAGACTATGTGATCTGTGTGCACAACTGAGATTATATCTATGTCTTATGATTAGATTGTTAGTCAGGGGTGTGAAACTAATTTTAGTTCAGTTATTTATTTATTCATTTTATTCTACCTATTTTACATATACCATTCACATATTTACTCATTTCCACGTGCATTACAACTTCAGGATCACAATGGTTCTACATAATCACAAAACAGTATTTCACGTTATGATTAGAGAAACTTTACAATATTTAGAAGTTATTTTAAATGTACATACATGTACATTTCATCGTGTGTAGTAACCCTGACCACCTGAACTGACTCACCCCATAATACAAACTGAAGTCACATCACAAAGATAGGACAAGTTATCCCCCGTCTTATAAATGTTTTATATTTCAACATAAAAAATTAAACCTCATGTAGACAAATTAGGAACAATTACATGTGTTATTGTGCCTTTAGCTGTAGAGTTGTTTACGACCATTAATTATGACACAATGATTCTCTTTGACGAGTGTCTCAACTTTGTCATATGGCCATATGACTCAGCTTGCATCAAAACAAAGAGTAATGGATGGCCAGGATTCAAAGCCCCAGCCTGCTGCGTTGAAGAGCTTTACGCCAACCACCACTGTCTGTACTGTAACATTTAAAGCACCACAACTGAACTATGGCAGATTTTTTTCAATGAGGCCCCCCAACGAAAGCTAATTCAGCATCCATCTTCATCCTGTCTCTTCTCTGAAATCTCTCATGTCAGTAAAAGTCAATCTGATGTTGACTCTTGTCTTATCTTTTGCTCTGTCACTTTCTCTCTTTTTTTTTCTCTCATCCTCCAATAATTCTCTCTTGCATTTCATAGATGGACCAGCCATGGTGTGTGAGCAAAATGGCCAGTGTGCTGATTTCCAAGAATGTACATAATAAATGTCACTGTGCCATCAAACAGATACACACAGTTTTAAGGTCAAAAAGTTATAAACTGCTACTTAAAAGAAAGAGAGCCAAAACTATTAGAGTTTGAAAATGTTGAAATACCTATTAACTCATTGGCTGCCTGCATTAAAAGTATATTTCATTGATTATGACACTCTCTTTCACATGAAGCACCACAACACATACAATAAAATTTGAAATGAGTATTTTTTTTTTTTATTTCTTCTGACAACATAGTGGTGAGATACTGTGGGACAACCCAATCTTTGCTTGAAAAGACAAAACTTTTGGTGGATGATATTTTAACACCCGATTCTGACACCCTCACTTATACTATCAATATGGCCAGTGAGGACACTGAAAATAATTCAGAACTTGTATCTGTTAAATAAATGTTTGGGTTTTTTGATTCAACATTTCACAACTTTTCAGTGAACGTGACAAAACACTAAATGAGGAATTTAGTTTTCCAAAACTGTTTTGATGATAAAAACAAACCATTTCTATCTTTTTTGCTGTAAATGCAAAAATATACAGTCCTTAGAAGCACGTTTTGAAACTTTAAATGAAATATCTGGTTATTCAACAGCAACAGTGATATATAAAGTTAAATAAATAACAAAAACATAAAATGTATTCCAGACGTAATTGTCAGCACACTTCTAAACCTTAAGCAAAACCTTTGGCAACGATCTCAACCCCTGTCTGATGGTAGTTTACAAATATTCTTATTCTTTTGTATTGTTGGCTACGTGTACTTCACTTGTAATCTAGCTGAAGGATCAAACCAAACATTTCACATAAAAAAAACTGATAATCTTCTAATCTTTCCCCACTGGGCTTCAATCCCTCACCAACTGGCAGAATTATGAACTCCATGGACAAAAGCTGTGGAGGATTACTTAGACAAGTATGAAGTGTATGATACGAGCTGAAATCTAAGACTACAGTTTTCTCAAAGTCAGTCTGGAGCTCTGTAAATGGGTTGCTTGGTATTTTCCCCACAATCCTAAACAACCGTAACACACTTGTTTCGCTTGGGTGTCTTCTAAGTGCCACACACAGGACGCATTTTCAGTCTTTTAACTGATAAAGAAATCTAGGTTTCCGGATCTTTGGATGCTGCCATACAGCCTACGGAATTACAGCGTTTTTAATATTGTGAAAATGGAACTGCGTTCACAGGTGCACCCGGATCCAAGACTGCTGAACTGAAAACTGGTGTCAGAGAGGTTAGGCGAAGAGGAACTGATGCTAGCGAGTCTCTGTTGTATTTTGCATCAACACGCTCCACTTTCCTAATAAATATCAATTTATTCTAAGACCAAGATAGGCAGGGGTCATGCAAACTCTGTACACAGAAACAGTTCAGAATAACGTTAAATATCAACATGACAAGTCAAAACAGTATCATCCATTTCTGTAGCAGCTAACGCTAGCTTAGACATTTGTAGCCATCTCCATGACAACAGTCTCTGAAGCAGACTGAAGGACCGACATAAAAAGTGCGTAATGGCTTTAAGACGGTACTTTTACACATATTTGGTGTTAAAACAACACTAAAAACCAAATAAACTGTACTCAAATACTACATTTCTGTTATCATTTGAAAGAAAGATTTGTTTACCTCCGCATGCTTCCTATTTGACGTCCCTCTTCCGGTGTGGGATCATGGGAAATGTAGTAACGAACATTATGAGCCATTAAATTGGTTGACAGTCATTAAAAAAAAATGCATAAATAATTTCACAACTTAGGGCAATTTGGGGCTGAAAATAAAATAATTTTGATCTCATCTAATGGGGTGAATAAAAAACCTTTAAGATGAAGCCAGTTATTTTCAGTTATTATGGTTGTGATTATAATAATAATCATTAGCTATTAGTTATTTTTCCTCATTTGTGGAAATCTACATTACCCTAACAAGACGGAATTTTTTCTTTTCTTTTTTTGCTGTTGTCGGAAAATTGCATAATGAAAATAAAGAGCATTAGACCCACCACACCCTGTATTATTACACAAGGTGTGGTTATAACCGCCTCTATCATTAGAGATGACTGGCTTTTATGCCATTAATCTGAGCTCTGCAATCTTAGATTTGTAAAAGGTGATGCTGCAAAGCCTTGACTGGATATAAAGCCCAAACTGCACCCACCCTCCCCACCCAGAAGTGTCCTCAATTAGCCTGCTGGCTGACGTCAGTAAGGTGACATGGTTGCTTGTGTTCAACGTCTCAAAGCAGTAAGCAAAGCAGCCCTTCAGATGCTGCAGCGTTCCATTAGTAGATGTGCATGTGTGAATGGGAGAGCAGCAGATTGCACGCAGTTAACATCCGCTATTCCGCTCCAGCTCCTGCCCGCACGCCTGCAGCCGGAGTCGGGTCCCCGGCTGCACGGCTCCGCTCTTCTGCAGGGCTGCGCAGCTCCTGACTGACAGAGAGATGAGGGGTGGGGACGCAGGGTGGGGTCACAAGCAGGGAGAGGCGGAGGAGGAAAAGGCAGAGAGAGAGAGCCCAGCCCTTGAATACACGGCAACAACAAGCCGACAGAGAGAGGGAGAGACACAGAGAGACTTGCCGATATTTGGGGGGAGCTCAGGGAGCCTTCGACGCTGCGGATATGAACTGAAAAGACACACTGGAAGAGATAGGGGTCGTGCTCTTATATCCCAAAAAAATTACTGTAAAGGTGGAAAACTAGCTCCCCAAACCCTCCTCTCTCCCTGACAGTTCTTATTCAGATAGTGCTACACCCAAAGCCCCGACCGACCCCCTCCTGCTGCTCCACCCCTCCGCCGCTGCACCGCTCCGGCAACCGAGATGCACACGGAGACCCGTAACAAGAAAGTAAGTGCACGTTATTGGCTATGCCCTGCTCCGTGGAGGAAAGAGACATCTACCTGCGTGGGTGATCTGCTCGTACACAAGCAGAGCTGACATTGTCAGCTTAACATGTGACAGATAGCCTATGGATGTCAGTGAGTAGGACCTGCGCGTCTGTATCAGACAAGTGCATCTCTGCAAATAAGGCAGCTGATTTTGCAAATGAGTAGAGGAGTTTTGTAACAGCGACCTCATTGCATGGCAAGAGCATCACACTGGGAGCACCGTCATGTCCACGGTTAACACGGAAGCCTCCGCGGCTCCTCTGTATCTGGCTTTCTCCCTCTCTGTGTGTGATGGTAGTTCAGGTTCAATTTTAAATGCTCTGTGATCTCAGAGAGACAGGAAGGAAACGGAAGGCAGCAACTGCAGCTTGTAGGACACCATCTTAGCTTTTAAAGGGCCAGCAGCCTCTTTCCAAACAGAAACACACATCCCTGAGAACAGCCAGGTGCACTGCTTCCACTTACTGTGTACAGGCCTAGCTACTGATATGTAGATGGCACCTGCTAAAACAAAGGACCCTCAAATTGAGTTAAACTTGCAGAGGTGGTGATACAGGGATGGAAACATATTTGTGTGATGGTTTGGAGGTAGCTAGATGATGGAGATAGTGGTACAAATTGTGGGATTAATCGTTTGTGTTGTTTTAATGTACAACCCCAATTCAAAGAAGTTGGGTCTCTGTGTAACATGTAAATAAAAACTGAATTTAATGATAAGTAAATCTCGTCAACTCATATTTTATTCCATAGTAGAACATAAACAACTTATCAGATGTAGAAACTGAGACATTTTACCATTTCATGAAAAATATGAGATCATTGTGAATCTGATTGTAAAGAGTAGTTCCAGGGTGATGTTTAGCATTGTGTAGCGTCCCCTCTTCTTTTAACAAGTGTCTGTAAACATCTGGGAAGAGAGGAGACCAGTTGCTGCAGTTTTAGGAGAGGAATGTGTCCCATTCTGGTCTGATGCAGGATTCTAGCTGCTCAAAAGTCCAGGACCTCCATCATGATGCTCCAGATGTTTAGCATCGGCTGCAGCTCTGGACTGCATGCAGGCCAGTTCAGCAGCCGGACTCTTCTGTTGTGATGGATGCAGTATGTGGTTCAGCATTGTCTTGTTGAAATCTACAAGGCCTTCCCTGAAAGAGACGTTGTCTGGATGGGAGCAGATGTTGCTCTAAAACCTCCATGTACTTTTCAGCATTGATGGAGCTTCACAGATGTGGAAGCTGCCAACGCCATAGGCACTAATGCACCCCTATACCATCAGAGATGCAGGCTCTTGATTGCAGATTGGTGAATCTCTGTCTATCGTTCCATCTGAGACTCTGCCTCTCTGAAATGCCCCTTTTATAGGCATTTTACTGACCTGTTGCCATGCAACCTAATTATTTGTCAAATTTACCAATGACTTTTCCTGCCTTATGTTGCTCCTGTTTCAACTTTTTACAGATGTGTTGCTGGTATCAGATTCACAATCAGCTCATATTTTCCTTAAAATGGTAAAATGCTGCAGTTTCAAAATTTGATGAGTTGTTTATGGTCTGCTGGGTATAAAATATGGGCTGATGAGATCTTTAATCATTGTATTCTGCTTTTATTTACATTTTACACAGTGTTTTTGAGTTGGGGTTGTAATATCCTTATTTATAATAATATCCTGATATTGTATTGGCCTGATGACTAGTTTGTTCTGCTAAGGAATATATTTTACTTAGTGCACATAAATCTGGGCGTTTGGTCTGTGCTAGCACACCCATGAAGATGGAGCAACTGCTGCAAAACAGAACCTCTGACTGTGAAGATGTTTGTCTTGCAAGAACGTTGTTGTCCTGAAATATTTTCACATTTCTGCTGTTTTATGATATTGAATGTTGAACCTTTAACAGCTGAATGTCATGTCGTAGAAGTTGGCAAACAACAGCACAGAAAAGAGTTGGCTCTACACAAATAGAGCTGTATAGAACTAAGTAGCAGGAGATGTACAGGAAGTATACTATTCATACACAAAAATAATGACAGAGTTTTAAATTCTATTAGATCTCTAAGCAGAAATAAATATTTTTGTAACATTTGCAATAATTGTACCCTCCTGGCTTTTGGTCTTACAGACCTGCTTGCATACTCTTTCCCCTCACCTCTTCCTGTTTTTCACACTGCTGTTCTGCAGTGGGTGACTGTTTACAAAAATTTGGAGTTGCGTGACTGGCCAGAACAACACCAGAGGACCAGGTGCTCAGGAACACTGAGTATAGAATTAACTTTGAGCCTTTTTCTGCTGCTTTTAGTCACATTTCATTAAATGTGACGAGGTTAACTAACAACTGGTTATGAGACATTTGTGCAAGTGAAGGTGTATTGAAAAGTCATGAAGTAAGCTGTAGAAAGCTGCACACTAAAGCACATATGTGTTTTAAATCGCACATATGTGTGCTTATCATGGCTGCCTTGCGTATTTTGCGTTTGTTTAAAGTGTTGTTTGTGTACATCATCAGAAATTCACTCTATGTTTGCAAACTGCAACATGTGAGTGAGGGGCAATGTGGAGACCAGTTTGTCCAGAGGTAAGGTCACAGGGTCAACAGCTGTAAAAATGATAAAACCAAACACGGCATGCTGAGTTTAGAATCCAGCGATTTTTATTACCTAGAATTTATTTATATTCCTGGTAATCTTTGTGGTTTTCATTTCCAGAAGTTGCAGTTCCAGAAAATGTATTCTAATGGCTTATTCCTCTTGTTGGAACAGCGTTTGAACCCACTGTGGTTGTGTAGTCCCTTAGCTTCTTTAATTTAGCTTCTTTAATTTCAGTTTCTTTAGCTTTTCCTGAATTTGTTTCTGCGTGTATCCTACATTCAGCTCTGCTAGTCGGCTTTTCTTCCAGACACTCGAATATTTCGAGTTGCCGACTCAAAGTTGTGCTGAATGTCATTTCCTGAAAGTACGTTCAAAAGATCCCAGACTTCATTGTCTGTCCTCTTCTTTTAGCTCCATTTTTCAAATGATCAAAACACAAACTTAAAAGTAAAATAATCATGTTTGCAGTCGCACACCGGCTGCGAGATTTCTACAAGTATGTTCCACCAATCCGAGCTCTTCAGCCCCTCAAGAATTCCAGGGAATCAAAAAGTCCTAACCATCGTCTATGTACTTTTTTCAGGGAAAGTTTGGGGTGAGGGAAAGTTATTTACCCGTGTGATGTCGGTGGAAATGTGCTGAGGCTTTTAAAAATCCTGGGTAAAGGAAAAAATCTGGTCTATCTAGGTCTATCTGGTCTGAGTTCTTTAATGCTCCCCCTAGTGGAATCCTCCGGAAACGGGGGAAGTATTGCCCCATTTCCACCAAAGAGTCCGGCTACGAGACAGGGCGGTACGCAGACTGCAGACAATAACATGAAAATGATAACTATTTTAAGGAGAAGTAAGGCAGGTGGAGGGAAATATCCAAACATTTCTCAGAGGTAAGAGTTGCTGTGGAGGTTGAAGTAAACTCTCTGCTTACTAAAAATCATATATTGAAATGGAAGTTTTGAGTTATCTCACTTCAACTGGCATGTGTTGATTTTAACATGAATATTTTATCAGGTAATAAATACAGAGCTTCCGTGTCCCAGCTTTGCTTCCAGTTAAACGTTTATTAGCCACAGTAGCTGTACCCTGCTGGAGTATCTGTTTAGTAAAATCTGTATGAATAGTCAAAGTACTTTGGACTGCAGGGCAAACAAGGTCTTTTAACACAAAGTGGAAACCAATAGATCTGTCTGTAGCCTTGTGACCGAAGAAGACTGCTCTGTAACAGTTCGGAGAGAAGTTTTCCATCTGCAGCAAGCCAAGCAAGGTGTTTCGTTGTTGACATTTCTAATTAGCCTCAGATAAATTTATCAAACAGAGAGGGATGTTTATGATCTGTGGCACATTTCACTACCTCTGGCAGTGCATATGAACAACAGCATGTGAGTCACAAGCATTTAATTTGCCAAATACAGTAAATCTGCAGGAACTTCCAGCCACTGTTGCATTTCAGCAGGTTTGAAAAGTGCAAACGGAGCACTTGGATAAGTGCAACTCTGTTCTTTTACTTGTGCTACAAGTTGACACTTGAGGCTAAAACATGATGAAAACTAAAGTTCAAAGCAGCAAGATTAGTAACAGAGTAATTCTGCAGTCATGCGAAGCCTGAAAAGAACTCTGGATGTTTGTTTTTCCACTTATTAGCAGCGGTGCAATGAACACTTTATCTTTGTAGGTCAAAGTTAAAGACTTTCTTTACATTTCATCTTCACACACCGGATCTGAGCATGCCCTGTGAGGTTATCACCAAAGTCTTTCTGGACTTTTATGAGGTTTGCTGGGTAATGGAGAGGTCTTTTTTACTTTTTTTTTCCAGCCAGTGCAGATCCACACATTTTGTTCCAAACAAACCAAAAAATATAACATCTCACATTCTGTGTTGTAGGACATATAGATCTATAGTCTCACACATAAAGGCATTGGTCTCTTAACGTTCTTGTACTGTGTGCTAGTGCAGCCCGTCTTTGGATATGTTTGTAAACTTGTGTACTTCCTTGTTTTATATTCGGTATTTCTTCTTATTTTTTGTTTTTACACTTTCACCTAGATAACAGTATTTGACACATTGGAGAAGAAATCAATTTCTTCTCATCAGCTATTTGTTATTGGACCCTTAGGTAACTGATAGCAGTGTACTGATCCAGCAGCACAGAGGCATTACTGAGCATGCTCCGTAGTTTCTACACAGAATGGTGGAGCAGCTGTGATGTAGAAGTGAGAACAGGGTCAACTGTGCGGTCCTGGGCTGGGCTTCAGCAGCTAACGGTGAATACAAAGTCTGCTTTTGTGTGTGTGTGTGTGTGTGTGTGTGTGTGTGTGTGTGTGTGTGTGTGTGTGTGTGTGTGTGTGTGTGTG
>JBBBVU010000016.1:26932539-26948628 GCA_037177055.1 Atherinosoma microstoma
TATATGTATATGTATATGTGTGTGTGTGTGAATCCTGTGGGCATGAGCACTGCGGCTGACTAGGACAGTCCCCCACCCCCCACCTACATGCACACAGAGAGCCGGGGGGGGGGGGCAGCAGTGACACAGAGGAGAGCGCTGACCCAGATAGTGTCTCTGTCCCACCCTCTCTGACGGCTTCACACTGTAAAAAGAATCTGAACCAGTTGTTTTATATCACAGAAATTCTTTAGACACTCAGATTATTTGAGAATTAACAGTTATTTTCTTATTCTGCTACTTCTGCCAATTTATATCATAATAAAAATGATAAATGTAAAAATTCTCGTCTCATTTAGCTAACTAATGGATAAATGTGAAAACAAATAAGGTTTTTCAGACCTGAAGAGTCAACCTCTTCTTGATGAGGCCTATTTTCCCCCCCTGTCTGAAATGACATACCCAAAATGAATGAAGTATATCTTCACAATTTCAAGGGCTGTATGTATAATCTTACTCTCTACAGAAAGCTGAGACATGTGAGATTACTACAGATGTGTCAGAATCAACATATGTGTTACTGTGTCAGAGTAAATACACCTGGAACACAGTAGAAAATGTAAATATTATCTCCTCCTAACAGAAAACACCATTACTTTCAGTGAAAACCAGAAGATAGCAGCCCAATTAATCTAGGAATGAGTAAAGTAATGTGTGATGAGGAACTGAGCTACAGTAGAAGGTAAAAAGGTTTCCAGGTATTTTAATAGAGGTGTTATCCAGATAAATATCTCAGGAATCCACCGGCCAATGATGATGGACACCTCTATCAATGGTCAGAGTCAGGAGAATCCAGGGATTCCAGGGATAGCCCCCACACTCACCTTAGAAACACCATGAGGGTCCAGAAAGAAGTGAAGCCCAACATAGTATATGATAGGAAGAGAGAATACTTCACTATAAAACCTCCTTCATCCCCATGGAAACCAGCATGACCTTCATGATTCATTTCAAGCAAAGGCAGAGTTATAGGAGAACACAGCAGTTTTTTAGAGCGGGAATAAAACTTTTCATCACAAAACAGCAAAAGTAAGACATGATTTATGAGAAATGAGTAGAAGCTCTAACGTGGACAGTGTTGTTCTCATGGTTTTCTTACATTCCCATAGAACTGCTTTGGGTTTTAACTGTCCTTGGTTTGGATGCCAATGCTTGTTAGAGTCTTTTCTACTATAATGTGAATCAAGTTGTATACAAGCCAAGGTAGATTTTGTTCTAAAAAATTATGAAAATGGTTAATGAAAATGCATATACAGTATATAATCAGACAAAGCAAGAGCTGCAGCTTAAACTCGGTGCTGCAGCTAATTAAGAAAAGTTTGGACAGAACGCTTATTTGATTATTCAATAATGTGATATGTCTAACTAACCAACTGACTCTCAATGTTGCTCCTGCAGTTCACATGTGCATGAAAGTGATACGTATACGTTCAACGTGGTCAGGTCAGCATCTGAAAACATTATAAAAAAGCACCTGGGGGGTAATTCACACATGATGGTGACACATTCAGTTGCTGCCACATAAATTGAAAGCTGTGCATGTGTGAAAACAGACCTTTGACCAAAGCATGTCACAGAAATTTCAATAAGACTTAACAAAATTCTGTCAACTTGTGAAAAAAGGAAGAATATTCCACATTTTCTTTAAGTTGTCTATAACGTTTGTCCAGCAGATGCCACAGCTGACTCAAATGAGTCTTAGGATTTACCAAAACAAATCAAAAAAGGATAATGATCCATTCAGGCCTAAAAAGACCAATTAACAGAAAATAGGACACAAATTTTGTTGAAGACTGTCATTTTAGATAATAGTTTACAAGGGAGTTCTCATGCAGTCGTCCATTGGATCCCTCTCTGGGCTTAAAACAGGCCAATATCAACATTTTTGAATCTATTTTTATCCAGTAAAGGCCGACCGAGCGTGAGCTGAACGCTCTACTTCATCCTCATACAATCCCACACATTCACACCCGCTCAGAACAACCAGTCTGTCACGGCTAAGCTGTCAAGATCTGATGAGAATTAGTCATTTCTTAAGTTTCTGACAGAAGTTTTTCCTCTCCTTTCTGAGTCCTGGTCCCGTTTTCAAGCCCTGAAGGTGCATTTAACCCCTTACGACCTCGGGCTTGTTTTGAAAAAGCCCCCTAAAACCTGAGGATTTAAAGGGACTTAAAGCTGTCCCCCACAACCTTTGATGACTCTGCCTTTAAAGAAACAAGGAACGTGAAATGTAAAAAAAATCAAGAAGTTTTAACTTCTGCTTCTGTAAATGACAGGGTTAAAGAACTGTTTAGTTCAGCTCAACAGAAACACAGCAAATATCTTTTCTTTTCTTTTTTTCTGCAGGAATAAAGCAGACATGACAGAGACTTGCTGTAAAAAATGAACCCTCCCAAACATTTGTTGAAGCCTAAAACATTAGAGTTAGCACCCTGCTAAGCTGTGGGTGATGGTCTCTTGGTGCACAGTAAGGCTTTATTAGCTTTTTTAAAAGCAGTTTTAACTCTCATGACATCAGCTGAAGGTTCACATATACATATGTAGATCCTCTGTCCGTCCTCTGTGCATTTCAGTAAGTTGTTGGCATGCACTTGGCGGATTATGTAAATTAGGTGATGACATTATTTAGTGACATTTAGGACAGCCAATTCCTCCCTTCCTTTCTGGGGAGTTGGCAACACTGGTCGTCATAAAGCTTGTGGAGCAGTACTACTAGAAGTCATGAGAGGCGGTGTTGAACAGAAAAGCTCACGTGTGACCAGTGAAAGGAACAAAGAAGACGACAACAATGGAAATGGCAGAATTTTTTTAAGAGACAGTGCACAGATGTGTACGAAAGTACAAACATCTATAGACATAGAAACGGAGAACCGTGAACTCTGCACTTTTTCCACCAATAGGAAAAGTGTTATGTTTTGGTTTTTTTCTTGCTTGTGAGCACTTTCCTTATGATCTGTATGCCTGTATTTACCGTTTCTCCCTGCATGTTCTACGTCTCTGTGCAATGAAACACAAGTCTCCTCCTCCACCGTTCCGACTTATCAACTAAACAATTTGTGCACATTGCAACAATTTATGCATGAAAAGTGAGCATAAAAGGCCCTTACACTTCTTATTCTTATCCTGAACTGTATTTCTATAATATACTTTTCTACTTTTCAGATTAAGATTACTTAAGATTTCTTCTATAATTTCTTCTATAATGGGACAAACGTTGTGTTGCTTGGTGTTTAAATATTCTTTTTGTTACTTTAATAATAGTTGATAAAGTAAAACACCATGTTTTCATGGGTAAACTCTAAAATATGGATCTCAAACTCCTCGTGGGCCGAAATCCAGCAGTTTTCGTTGTTTCTCCGGTCCAACACACCTGATTGAAATGAATGTGTCATTGTGAAGTAGTAGACAAGAAGCTGTTTGATCCATTTGATTAGATTCAGGTGTGTTGGACCAGGGAAACAACAAAAACCTGCCAGATTGCAGCCCTCGAGGACTTGAGTTTGAGACCCCTGAGAAGACCCGCAGGGTTTTGTGTGGTCCTGCAGCTTTTCTTCAGTATATACAAGCTAGCATTTTATTAATTTATTTAATTATTTGGGGGGCTTCTCATACATTCCTTAAATACCATAATTTACCATAAAACGTATCTGTTTATGAAAATAATGAAACAGTGGTGAAAGTAAAAGTGATGTTTATGTTGCCATCAGAAAGTTATTTCTTTAATGCATTGAAAGAGTCAAGTTAATCACTATATTACAAACAAAAAAAGAATTGATTAGAAATTTGTCCCAACACTGTAATGGTTTGTCTCAGCCACCAGAGAGAGCTGTGTAATTTGGTGAAACTTGGTTTATCTTGGCGTGATTGGAGTCGACAAATTCAGCTAAAAGCAAAATCATTTCACCACAAGGTTTGCTGTTGTGCACCGCTTGCAGACCAAAACAAAGTGTTTAATGAGCCACGCCGCCCTCTATCTCTGCTCCCCCACCTCCCCACCCCCCACCACCAAAGTGCAAACACACTGAGCAAAATAATATCACCATTGTGTGGAACGTGTTGAAGTAATTTATAACGTTTATATTTTTACTTGCCTGCCCAGGAGAAGAGCAGCCAGCTCCCAGTCAAATGGTCGCCCCTTTAGCTCTTGCAGTGCGCTTCCCTTTCTTTATCCGGCAACTTCTTCGCCAACAGATACTCGTCGTTTCAAGTGAACATTTCGTTCTGCTCTCTGCCTTTGCTTCGAGGGAGGGAATGCAGAGGGCTCCAAGTGGAAGGAAGAGGCGGAGATTCACATGAACTTACATAAAATATGAACGTACATGAAGGCTTGGCCGGACCGGCTGGTAAACACGAGGCTGGAGATCAACACAGAGAGACGGTGTGTGACGTCGTGCTATACTCCAGATGAAATTACATCTCTAGTTCTTCACATATCCATTTTGTTTAAATTCCTTTTTTAAATTTCTGCTTTATGCCCCTTTAACAGCAAAACAAAGAAGTAATATAAATATGCGTTAGACTAAAAACAAAAAAGAGATAATAGTGTTATTGACTCTGTGCGTACATTATGCATGTAATGCTAGTTTTCTTTAAATGCAGCTAACTTTACTAATTAAAGATGTTTATGCTAATTTAGATAAACAGCGGCATTTTGCCCAAATTTGATTTGAGTTCTAACAAGTTCTAAGTTCTAAGTGATATGTTTGAAAAAACGACTCCGGTTAAAGAGCGGATGGACTTTACCGCACATATTCTGCAATGCAAGTCTGAAAGCGGCTTAAGTGAGGGATGTCCAGTTCTGGTCCTCAAAGGCCACCACCCTGCAGGTTTTAGACATTTCCTTGCTTCTAACACCTAATTTGAGATATAATGGATGTCTCCAACACCTTGTAAAGTTCTGCACAAGCCTGTTAATGATCCATTACTTTTAATTTGAGGCTTGTTGAAGCAGGAAACCTCTAAATCCTGCAGGATAGTGGATCTTAAGGACCAGAAGTAGACATCCCTGACTTGTTTTGGTGCATGTTGTACAACAAGCTAGCATGCACCAGTGCAGAGGCGGAAACCGCCACATATTGAAGTGTTTTTTGATGTATCACAAGTCTTGTCATCAATATATTTAACAATTTCACATTCTGCATTTTTTTCCTAATATTATGTAGCCTTGCCCTCCGTTCACGCTGCCTTCATAAAGTGGATTTATACAACTATGACCACAACTGTTTGGCTTTGGATGCATATCTGTTCTTGTCTTGACAGACCTGAGTTAATTTGTGTTGCTTTTTCAAACTCGCGTCTCACAAAGCGTGGACACAGAGCTTTCTGAGGATGTTGTTAGGAGTCCCTGTGGAACATGCTTTTTCCTTAACATGAATCTATGGGATGCATGATCAAATTGGGATTTGGGGGGTTAGAAGGCTGGATGAAGACCCTGGGCAATTTTTTTTTCTGTTGCTTGAGCTCACCCAGAGCAGTTTTTGCAGCATGGCTGGGTGCATTGTCCTGCTGGGAGATTCTGGGTGTGTACATTGAATTGTAACAAGATTATGAGTGTTATTCACTTAATTTCTCTGTGGGTTTAATATTGTAGTGACACTGGGTCTCAGTTAGTTGCTTGCCAGCTTTTAGAAGTAATCCACTATGTTTGCAGTTTGCATGTCTCCTAATGCATCGCTGCTGTTTCCTTGTTCCACAGTCTGTGAAGAAAATCTCTCTCTGTTTTTCAGTCCTCTTCATCCCTCTCTTCCCCCACCCCAACTTCCTGTGGTAGGATCAGAGCCTGACAGGGTCACACCCACCCCACCCTTTTTTATTCCTGGAACTCCACAGTGGGACCCCTTCTCTTGGGGGGGACACACACACACATACACATAGGCATCTTGTCAGCCCTCATTTATACACACAACATGCGCATGCACTCCCACACAGTCTCACTATCACTCCTCGTTAGTGCTGCTCTTCACACACATAACTCCTGGCCCCCCCTCGGTGTGCTCCTTCACCTTTGCTGCCTTGTCGGGGAGGAGATGGATCAAGTCGGATTTGCTAAAGATTCTGGGTGTTTGCTCTGTTGTGTCTGCAGCCTGCGTCATGTGAATGCTGAAGCAGTGTCTTAAAGTGGAATTTTACCACTCACATGGTTTACCTGTGTCCCTCCACCTGGAGCTCCTTTATTTGCCAATATAGCTTCGGTCACAGCATATGACCTTCCAAACCACAGTACATTTAACTGATTTATGCTGAAGTCTGTATGCGGTGGCAACAGCTCACAAAGGCTAATTTCTAGCCGACGTACCTTGACTGATTGCTTTATTTGAGCCTGTTAAAATAAACTCTGGTCCACTACCGCGGATAGTATGGTTAGTTTGGAGCAGTGCGAGTGCTCATTTGCACTCTGGTGTGGACCAAAGACTAACTCTGATCCACTTGAAAACTTGGGATCTTGGATTTTGGATTTGTGTTAAGTTTTAGCACCAAAGTATAAACAGAAAAATATCGGACACAGTGGGCTCTGTTCAGGGTCCGTACAAACCATCAACAATGACGCTGCTGGTGATTTCTCTGCTGTGATCTTAAAATTCACCAAATGTTAACCTCCTCTATTGTTGTCAAATCAATTCCATCCAGTCTAAATTCTCTAATGCGCCCCCTAGTGGGATCCTACAGTAACAAGCATAGTACACAAGCAAGTATGTGAATAATTACACTTGTGACAGTGTCGGTTGGCTATGGGAATATGAGGTTAAAAGCAAGTATATTCCCAGCCTAAATACATTGAATATGTATATATATGGCCATTTAAAAAGATTAAAACACCAAACAACACAGCAACATGTATAACATTATAGTGGGAAAGTTTAATATCCAAACATGGAAGTTCACCATCTGATTCTGAAAACTTTAATGGTTTTGCAGCCAGAGCACAAACATGCACAGGACAACACAATGAAAAATACATCACAATAATTACCAGCAAAATCAAAACCAATATCACATGTCAAAAGAGACATTCTCATTATTCAGAAATACAGTAAATAAAATAAATAAATAGCAACTATGGGCAAAAAATACCAACAAGGTCACCTCCATTAAGGACGTGAACAGCAGTAGGGACAAACAACACCGTCAGTCTCTTTGTCCTCCCTGCCGGGGCCCTGAAGCAACAGCCCAAAGTAATGAAGTCAAAGACTCTGTTTAAACTGCCATCAAAAGTGGCCCATATCTGATCAGATATTTTCTCACCAGTGTAAACACCCCAAAACACTTCAAATCTGATATTTTCAAACCAGATGTGGGCCATTTCAGGAGGTAGTCCAAATCTGATCGGTATCCGATCCTTTCAGATATACATCCGACCATGACGTCATCTTTGTGCGACCTATGTCGTTCGTGTGCGCAAGAAGAGAAACCGATGCGCATGATTGTGGACAGTAGTACACAGAAAGTTTTTGCCGTTGCCCTTCACCTCATGATGCAGTTGTTTTCCATTATTTGCTTATTCCCTCTACACAAAAACCACCAAACAAACCCACGAGCATACTCGTTTGTAGCATCCAAGTTTTCTTGTCTGATGATTTCCATGTACATTTCTGGTCAACTACAGCATTCTCACTAGAACTGCCAGTCACATTGGGGCCGGTGGGCTTTTACAATGGAGTCTGAAAAAGGTCACATTTTACTCGTAATGTAAACTGGACCCAAAATCAGTTTTACATCACTTTTATGTCACTTTTGCCTGCAGTGTAGACATAGTCAAATTCATTCTGGAGAAGGTGGTTCAGGCAGTTCAATGTTGAGGGAGCCATTCTCAAAACATTATTTTTAAAGATGGCCGAAAGGCCCTCCTTGCACCCAGAAACTTTACCAGCAGCTTTCATTAAGCGACCCAAACGGTTCTTGTGGGCCAGTTTTAAACTCCTGAACCGGGCAATAATACAAAAAAAGATAAACTGATTCATAAAAAAGAGAAAACATTTCAGTGCAAACATTAAAAGATTTCATCTTTCTAAAGAAAAAACCTCTTTTGAACCTTTTTAGAGGCGGCATCAGTGTGAGAATCTGAGAAACATCAGAAAATAAAGTGAAAATAAAGTCTGTAGCTTATAAAGTTTTTCATTTTCTCAAGAAAGATTTAATAGAAAGTAAAGTCAATTAAATCGATAAATAGATGAGACTGAGTTTGACATGAACTTCCTAATTATGATTTTAGTTGTTAGCAGTGTCCAAGAAAAGAATTGAACCTTTCTGTTTAAGATAGGCTCTCTTTCGCCAAAAAATTGGACTTTCTCAACTTAAATTAAAACTGGCCGTGGAATAATAAATTTGATTGAGTGGAAAATTGTGATCTATTCTTTTAAACTCATATTTGCTTGTAAAAATTATTCTACAAGCTTCTCACCATCTCAGATGAGTAAATCTGTCCTATGTTTCCTGCTCACATTTTCTTTTTAAATGAATTGACAAATGATTTGATGTCTGTCGGGACTGACTGAATCTGTGAAGAGAGTCGTTTTTATTCACTTACCTTCTGTATGGAAAACTTTAACATGAATGGGAGGTGAGAAGGAGCCAATCTCTGAGGAGAAGGGCTCGTAACGAAGCCGTTTCAGACCAAACATTCTTACAGTGAGCTGAAAACAATTAGACTAAAAGAAGAGTGATGAAGCTCACACATACATTTATCTTTGAATCTTTCATTTGAAACCATCTGATCACTATTTATAAACAGATCTAATTTATGTGGATTGGTATAACCCTTGCATCCAGGTAAAGAACTTCCTTGCAGGGGGAAAAACAACATGTACCACTCTCAACGTATCTTCAACCCTGCAGTGCATTTCTGTCTGTTCTTGGTCTCTATCAGAGGAAAATGAACTTTTAAGGAGAGATTTTGGTGAAATTTCCAACCTTGTCTGTGTGTTGCTGGTTGGGGGGAAGGTAAGGCATCAAGCTGCATTTACCTTTGTTTAGAGACACAGAGGGGGCTCTGTCCCCTCACAATGGGGACTGGGAGACCAGTGTGTCTCCTCTGCATCTGTGTGGGAGGGGTGGTGCTAACAGCCACACCCAGGCTGATTAGCTGAAGCCCCACCTCGCTGTGGAATCCACTGGGGCTGGGTCACATGCCAGCCTGCAGCACACCGCCTCAGCTTAGAGTCCGCCTGCTTTCACGCGATGAGCAAAACGCAGCAGACAAAAAGTAATCAATACAAATATTCATCAGTAACCCCAGAAAAGTCAACATTTTTAAGCTGACTTGAAGTTTTATTTAGAAGTTTTTATATAAACAGGATAATGGTGACCTTTGATTATTTTCTTTAAATACCTTCCGGTTCACATTACGTCCAGACAATAAAGTTTACAGAAAGATTATCTTTTTCCTTTAGTTAATCCTTCTGTGTCTCATTCTGCATGTCCAGCTATAACATTAGAGTACAGCCTGTGGGTCAGCACATCAATAATTGAACATATTTAGAGAAACTACTCCTCATGCTCAATATTTTCTCTATAAATTCCTACACTGTCTCACTAAACTCATGAGTACATAATACCAAACTTTGTTTTTTTTTATATTTGTGTTTGCTGCTATGAATATTATAGAAGAAAATCTGCATTTTGGATTCTATTTGGCCAGTATAAACTGTATGAAGTGGCACAAAAACACCATGATGCCATCTGTAGCTTCAGGTTAGCTTCATCATGACCTATTAGAGACAGAGGTGGCCATATCTGGACAACAGCGTCAAACTTGACACCTAATTGGACAAAAATATGGATCTTTGAGGCAGAATATTGGATTATGGGAACATTTTCAGTCATCAAAGGAAATGAATCTGAACCATGAAGACTTGTGGGGAAAATTAGTTAATTTAGTGTTTCCCTTGAAAAGATGATGATTTGTAAATTTTAGTGTATTGGAGATGTCTTACTATAGCTAGTATTGATCACTTTAGCCCTTTAAACCCAATTGGCCCTCATGAATGCTGGAAAAATGACAGAACTAATTGGCTTATAAAACAGGAGAATAGTGTTTATTTCCAACTGTTGCTCAAAGTTTTGACCCTAAAGTTCATAAAACCAGACTGAAAGTGTGTTTTAGTGTAAACATTAATGTTTAGAAATGATTTTGCGTCTGAAGGTGATCAATGACATCTGTGTTCATGAATCATAGTTCGTATGGTGTTATCCTTTCTCAGACTCAGGCATAGTAACGGACACAACATTTCTGACACTGAGAATCTATTCTCTGAGGTCCCTAGATGACACCAAGAACATGAAGATGAACCTGATTATTGTGAGGAATTCTTCATTAAGTCTAGGAGATATTTCTTATATATATCCATCATTGTCTATCGTCAGTATGAAGTCTTTATGTGACATGAACATACTTACAGATGGAACAACTTTACAGTACTCTGCTCTGATGCTTTGGAAATGCTGCAACAGTTGCAGTAACTTAAGTTTTTATTTCGGTGTTGCGCTGTGAGAATTACACAGACATGTAGCTCAAAGTAAAAGAATCAAACCACACAATCGAGAGTTGATATATTAACATGGCATTTCTTTTTAAAAATGATTCTTCTGAAAGTTTGCCTGTAAGCACTTTCACATCATCATCATCATCAGCAGCTGAAGTCAAACAGGAAGAGAGAAGTGACTGTGAAAATTCATCTTTTTACAACTTCTGCTTGGCGAAATCCTCCGTGTCTAAACAGAATATAGCTGACAGGTTTTCTTAAGGTTTTACACGGATTTCCTCACAACTTCCTGGTAAATTCACTTTAACTGATCATGACTAATGGTACCTGACTTTTTTTCAAGCTTTATTTTGACACTTTTCTGCTGTACAGCTCCATTTTCAGCATATAAACCTGTTGAAATATCCTGATTGATCAGCAAAAACTCTTCAAAGTAGATGATTTAAACTTTTGGCTGCACTCATGACACTGCAGAAGTTATCAGCTCGAGCAGTTCAACTTGATGATCGTCTGAGAGATGATTTAAGTGGGAAAGGAAGAGGAAATTAGCAGTAAATTGAGACAGAAGAGCTGGGGTGTGTGCTCTACTGAAAATGTGTGTGTGCTGCCCTTGCCTTGGCACTCCCCACTCGCTCTGAATGTGTGTGTGTGTGTGTGTGCTGCTTGGCTTCCAGAAAAGGGTGTGTCCGCCTGCCTGCCACTGAAAGGGAGGGAGGGGTCATTTCACGGGTACTCCTCCCTGCTTTCCGTGTTATTTCTCTTTCGAACTCATTCCCTCTCTGGCAGCCTCAGGATTAGGCCTTTGTCTCTCTCTCTCCTCTATCTCTGTCTTTCCTTTTAATTTTCTGTCTCTTTTGAAGAGATAGTGTGTTTCTGAGTGTTTCTACCCCCTCTTCTGGTAGATTTTAAAAGAGGTAATACTTGTAATCTTTTCTTTTTTTCCTTCTCCAAACTTTAGTTTTTCATCCACTGATCTATTTCCTCTCTGGTCTAACTTTTTATCTTCTACCTCTTTCATATTCTTTAACAAATCTCATCATACACCAAAACTTTTGGCCTTTTTTTTTTTTTTACCTTGTTCTCACCCCTTCCCCCTCCTCCTCCTGTTGTTCACTACTCTTTCTCCCCACCCCCCCTTGTTTTACTCTCCTCAACTCCCCCTTATCACCTTCTCGCTTACCTTCCTCCTCTTCCATTTGTGCTCAGGCCCACCTCCTTCCTCTAACCTTCCTTATCTTCTTCTTTTCCTCAGTGCCAGTCGACTCCAAAGCAGAAGAAGAGTGCCGTAAGTGCCCGGAAGAAGCAGAAGAGCCCGGCCAAGCGGAGCACCCCGACCCGGCAGCCATCGCTGCAGCCACAACCATCATCATCACCTCCATCACCTGCCGTCCAAGGAGAGGAGGAGAAGAAGAAGGAGGAGCCGGCGACCGGGCCTCGGCCGCCACACAGGGAAGAGGAGAAATCAGGCGAGGACGAGCCAAAGGAAGTGGCCATCCAGACTGTGGGAGTAAAGGAGGAAGAAAAACAAGAAGAGAGGGAGGTGGAGGGCGAGAGAGACATGCCGTCTGTACAGATCAAACCAGAACCAGAGGAGATGGAGTGCACGGTGAGGATGGGGGTAGGGGGGAGGCGGGGCTAGGTGGAGGTGATCTGTTGATTGATTTTAAGGGATGGGGCAGATGATTTTGATGGAGGACATTTGGGTGGGTGTGGCTGCAGCCGGCACCCCTCCTGATGGGATGTGTTCAAACCAGATAAAGATACAGGTTAATGACATGAAGATCATTCAGGTTCATCACATCACAGACTTAACTTTTACTGATTTCTGATTATTTCTCTATGAAATTATTTCTCCTGCAGTCTGCCTGTAATATAGAAATGTTATGCTGAACCCTTTGGATCGCAGTCAACATGCAGACCTTATGTTTTCAGGACAGCCTAACAGGGACCAAGCCCTTTCTCATCTGCAGATCATTCTCTCAAGTCTTTCAGGAGAAAAATCTTGGCATTGAAACTCACACACAACAGAAACTATTTACATATTTACACTTTTTCCTCATTTACAGTTATTTCTGCTACTATTTACCTCCTATCCAACTCCAACTCAGCTTCTTGGCTTTATTCCAGTCATAGAGGACCATTATTTTTCTTCTTTTCCGACACACATAGAACTTTCTGCTCACTTGTTGATCTTTGGCTGCTCCTGATTGGACATTGCTGTCAATTTAAGCTCCCTGATTGATGGAAAGTTTGACGTCATTTCCAGGTCTGAATAGAGGTCTCTTAGCAACGTGTTGTGTGTGATTCGTTGTGTCTAGCAAGTAGTGATAGTGTTTAAAATGTGATAGATAATGGTGTTATCATGGATCATCGTACATCGTACAATGCTTTTTGTGGCTGGATTGTAAACTTCCTGGATGGGATATAAATCCCTGGAAAACTTCTGTAGATCACCTAAAGTGTAAGCTATCCACCACAATTTACCCCACAGATTTACAAACTACCGTTCCTGAGAAACTGGTGATTATATTGTATATAACCGATAGCACTCAGCGGCACCTGTGATGTAGTGGAGTTTTAAGGGTTAATAATATTAATTCCCAAAGTGGCATCAGTTTGGGAACACAGATAGAAGTTGGACCAGCTTTTCCATTTCCATAGTTTTGAGGTTGATGCAACCTTTTCTGTCGTTTAGAGGTGCATTAGCCAATCTCCACCACTGTTTCTCACTGTTACCATGGGCAACAAGGGTGAAAAGGTAAAGAGGCGTGTTTTGTTTGTTTGTTTTTCTTCATTCAGGACCAACTGAAGGGAACAACCAAGGTTGTGCTGATGGTACAGTTAGTAGAGAATATGGAAAGTGAAACATCTGAAGGTTTTCTAACTGAAGCAGGAATCAGTTTGTAAACCTTGGACAGGATGTGTCTATGTGGCATTACTTTTCCCTCCTGAGTAAAAATAGATGATATTATTCCTCGTTGGTCCAGGTCTGGTTTTCCTGTTTTCGCTGTGTTTTAATGTGAACGTGGTGCCAAAAGATGGAGTTGAATCCCCACAATCATGAAATTGAAATGAAATTGGTTGAATATTAAATTGAATCCTTTGTTTAATAAAATCCATGGTATTAGGTTTTTTTGTTTTTACTTTTTTAAAAACCTACTCTCAGTAAAAGAAAATAGTATTCACGAACAAGATTGACCCCCATCAGGACCTGAGGAGTCTTCCACTTACAGACACCAGTATTCATAGTGGTTGCATAAAGTCTTCATGGTTAAAACACAGAGAATTCTGTTACTGGGAATTTAATTGGACAGCTTGAACCAAAGGAAATGAATCAGCATGTTAGATTATATCAGCTATGACATGAGACACTGTTTGACTTTGATGCCACTAAACAAGTCAGAATCCAGAGTTTTAATGCTGTAGTTTCATCAGTGAGGACTGAGGATGGGTCGGACCAACTGAAGAGGAAGGAGGAAGTGAAATGGTGATTCTGGTTGTTAGTTGGGGCAGGAATCGATGGATTGAAGGATGGAAGTTCGACGACACAACTAGCTGAGCAGGGAGGGAGAGGAAAGGATGGGTTGAGTTCAGTAGCTGATCTGATGGCTTGTTTTTGAAGAAGAGGAAGAGTTTGGTGACAGCTGAGATAAAGGAAACCATGTCGTAGTTTTATCCTTTTAGATATATGATTGTTGGATGTTGTTTGGTGATAAAGCAGCTAATTCAGCGCATGCTAATCTAATCGTCTAACTTCTGCGTCTTTTATCTTGTCTTAATTATTCTGAAAAGCAGATTTGATCTTTTATTGCCTGGATTTTAGCACAGGTAAGAACCACCTTACTTTGAGTTTGCTGAGAAGTAAAAAATAACTTTGAGCTGTTTTTACTGATACTGATGTGGCCTACGACTTAGTTACAGCTTATCTGTGGATTATACCTTTTAAAGAACATAACTCCTTTTCTTGAAGAGGAAATGGGATTTTACTCACTTGCATGGCCTCCAGTAGTTGGAGATCAAACCAGCACTAATGTTTGTCATTATTGATGTAGTGACTTATTACCAGCTTGCTTTCAGTTTGATAATTAACTATAATAATATGTAATGTTTGTGTTTTAGCCTGGATGAGCTCACAGGTTGCCAGCACAGGCAGCTTGCTACACCTTAACCCACTTCTGATTGTACAGTTAAGCTGATGGGAAGGTCCATACCCTGTTATGATCTGAGCCATCGGAAAACTTACAGTAAGGGGTGTGAGCAGTAATGATAAGGTGAGGCTTGTCAGAGTCGCAGGCACGCTATGGCAGCCATTACCCCGGCTTATAGAGAGAGAAGGGATGCTTACAGAGAGGGTGTAGGTGGCTGAATGGGTGGAGGGAATGAGATGGAGGAAGAGTTCAGATAGAGGGTGAACAGGGTGGTGAAGGTGTGGATGGTCAGATAAACACAGCAGGATTGTGTCTGTTTTGTAAGTTTGTCTGAAACTATTGTTTTCATCATTTGTTTTTATAATGAATCTGACGTGCAGGCAGGTGAAGGCTCGGGCTAGCTTCTCCCTGTGGTTTACAACAGGAAAGCTAACAATGCTTTCAGACACGGAGAGAAAATGCAGGCTGACATGAAATATTTCCTTGTTCTTCAAGGTATACTGGAAGTTTTTGGGAGATCAGTGAACCAAAATCATAACCAGTCATGTCAAAAAGAAAGTACATTTTCTTGATGGTTCCAGTCAAGCTGAGGTCTGGACTTTGACTGGATCATGTCAACACCTTGATTCTGCTGCTGTGTTTGGGATCATTGTGACCGTTTCAGCCAAGCTTTATCTGTCGGATAGATGGACTCAAATCTGACTCTCGAATACTTGTCCAGATCATCATCCCTCCGCCACCGTGTTGACAGCTGCTATGAGGCGTTTGTGCTAACATGCTCTGTTTGGTTTTTCCTGCATTCTAACCAAACATTTCCACTTTGGTCTGGTCTGTCCAGAGGATATGGTTCCAGTAGTCTCCCAGACCTTAAGGCAGCTACATACTCAACTTCTAAACATACTTGTGATGGAAACAAAATGACGTAATTTTGTTCTCTCTCCCTGATCTGGCAGTTTTCGTGGCTTGTTCTCGACACATCAGCCGAGCAAAACTTTTTTCTCATGTGGCGTCAGAGAACATTTGTGTGATTTGGTTGGGAATTTAAAACGGGAATGGTTAATGTGGCATGAAGTGGTAATTTGGCTTTTTTAAGTTTCAAGTTAAAATCTGACACGAAGCAGTCAGTGAGATGTTTTACACTCGGAGCTAGTGAATACCAGGATGCTCTGAAAATCTCTCTCTTCTCATCTTGCTGATGTCTTTCCTCCTTGGCATTGTATTAAAACAGAGGAGCTCACGCCGATGATGATCAGCAGCACTTGGCTGCTACTGATCCTTTTCACTCATGTGCTTCTTGACATCATGATGAAGACTGT
The DNA here is from genome assembly GCA_037177055.1 of Atherinosoma microstoma. NCBI lineage: Eukaryota > Metazoa > Chordata > Actinopteri > Atheriniformes > Atherinidae > Atherinosoma > Atherinosoma microstoma. The sequence goes on from JBBBVU010000016.1 coordinate 26,948,521, forward strand.
CTGTGCATTTTTATTTACTTTCTGTTAATATTGTGATGATAGATAGATAGATAGATAGATAGATAGATAGATAGATAGATAGATAGATAGATAGATAGATAGATAGAT
>JBBBVU010000016.1:26966013-26977019 GCA_037177055.1 Atherinosoma microstoma
TTCTGATGGCTACTTCCAGCAGGATAATGCACCATGTCACAAAGCTCAGATCATCTCCAACATGACAATGAGTTCACAGTACTCCGACGGCCTCCACAGTCACCACATCTCAGTCCAATATTTCACCTTTGGGATGTGGTGGAACGGGAGATTCTCCTCATGGATGTGCAGCAACTGTGTGATGCTATCATGTCATATGGAGGAATGTTTCCATCACCTCGTTGAATCATTACACCAAGAATGACGGCAGTTCTGGAAGGAAAAGGGGGTCCAACCCTGTACTAGAAGGTGTACCTGATGAAGTGGACTTTACTGGCTGTTGCTGAGAGAGCAAAGGCAGAAGTGCTTTCTCACTTTCTCAGCCTGTTCTTTCTAACACCGAAACAACATAAACTTTTAAAGCCAGGACCAAAACGAAAGTCTCTATATCCATCACCCCTCCCATCACGTGTCCTGATACTAAATCTTATATGAGTGAGCTGTGTGTGGGATGGTGTTTTAAACCATAATCAAACAGCCTGTTATGAAACAGGATGCTGGGATGGAACCACACTTTAAAACTTAGTGAACTGATGTCAATAACCAGGAATTTGATAAAGATGTTTAAAAGCCAGATTTTCTTCTTCTGCCACCCATTTTTTCCTCCTCGCTTCTGTCACTCGTCTGTCTTTGGAGGATTACCGTCCCTCCCCTGGGAGCTGGTGTGCGTTTGGTGGTGTATCAACTCGTCGTCTGTCAGCCTGTTTTCTCTCCATCTGTGTCAGATGATTGACAGTCCCACTTCAATGAGGAAACTTCTTGGAAGAAATTGGTACATATGCTTGAGAAAAAGGTTCCTGCCTGAGATTCCTCTTTGAACAGCATATTCTGTAGAGGAAGACTTTGTGATGTACACAGAAGGCACCGAGGGCTTTTCTGAACTGTCAGAGTCAGTAACTTGTACCTGAAATGAACATTTTTGAGCCTTGTTCCTTATGTGGAGCTGGTGAAGAATATTTCTGTTTCTGGTTGATTCATATCAAACTACAGTGAGCAGGAGGTGAAAGGAAGTGTAATCCATCCTCCAGTAAACACAAGGGGAAGACAGATATTTGCTGGCAGAGCAGGCCCCCACCCCTTTGACAAACAGCAGGAAAGTCCTGGGTTCAGACCGTTTGGGTCTAATTCAGAGCGGCGAGGCCTCGACTCAGGAATGTACACGATGGAGGAAGTCGCTGAGGATAAAAGATGCTCTCAGCCTGTTTCGCCTGACTGTGTGACGTTCAGTGAGTGTCAGAATTTCCTGTATCGTGGGAAGCTGATTTTTCTGCCTTCTGACTTTTCTTCAGTTTGAAACGGGGCTTTTTTTTTTAAACATTAGACCATGATGTTTCAGAGATTCATGTGTTTTGTTTTTGTATTATTTGTGGTTTTGTATTATTGTATTTTATTGTGGATGTTTGCTTCCAGATAAAGATCGTTCCTAACCAGTAGTCTGTTTGTAGACTTCCTTGATGAATTGGATTAGATGCGGTTGTACAGAACTCATTCCAGCCTGAATGTTAACTGCTGTTAACTAAAGACATTGAACATGTAAATTACAGTCACAAATCCTGCTGCAATGTGATTTGGATTCTATTGAAGCAGGATCCATCGATCATTATGAGACGATGTCACAGCAGATTTAACACAATCACTTCCATCAATATCAAATCAGAAAAAGCTCACTTACTTCCTGAACTCAATCAGACATTTAAATGGAAATGGTCTGGTTTTTTTTTGTTTTGTTTTTTAAATAAACTGTACCACATTCTGGTTATTGAGCTTTAAAGTGTTCACACCATGTAAATTACATGAAATTATAATTCTAATTTAATCAAATCCATATATGATTCACATTAGTCCATTTCATAATAACTGTGTTCATATAAACCAGTTCATATAATAATGACCTAGCTAAGGAAACCGACGGATCTTCTCTTTGATTCAATCCTCCGTCCTGAGCTGCACGAGGAGTCAGTGGAGAGGAAAACCTCCATCAGAACCAGGAAGAACTGGACCGGTTTGGGGTGGAGAGGACTTACAAGTGACCACTGTATCAATGTTTGATTGATATTTTGTCAGTTTTCTCCTTATATTTAATTATTTGTTTCTACAATGCAAATCATATCATCATCAGAATATTCAGCAATGATGATGCATATTGTTTTGCCCTGTTTCCACCAGCAGGTCCGGGTCGGTACAGGTTGTGTTGGTTCAGTAAACCCTGATCTTAGCTATGTTTCTACAGCCAGCCGTACCCTTATCTGGTAGGCCGGGTATAGTGATGGATACGTTAGCTACGGAAAAGCGAGACGTCATAGGGGTGTGATGTCTTCCTGTAATTATGAGGAAGAAGAATGTGACCCAGAAATGAAGGAGGAGAATGGTGGACATCCTTTCTGTGACTGTGTTGGGCCAACTTTACTCATTTAAATAAATGCAAATGCCAGAAACCGCTAACGGTCGTGTAGTTGTTGGGGAGGAACTTCATGTGAACCTGAGCTTGTTTCTAACTGTTGGTGTTTCTGCAGAGGAGTTTAAGGTACCTCGTAATGAACGGAGATGTTAGGGGTTATTTCTCATTTCATAAGAAACTCTACAACTTGAGAGGCCATAATGAAGCCTATAAACTTTGATGGATGTTTACAGAGACAAACTGGGTAATGGTTGTTCTGTCTGACTCTGTCTGTTTGCACAGTACTGTATCAGTGTTATAAAATGATTTAGGTGCATTATTTTTTATTTCTTATATGGGAGGATATAAACCATGTACCCTGTTTATGTTTGTCTATGCAGCAGTGTCTCTGCTGAAGACATTTTCTTTGTAGCTCTTTATAACTTCCCCTGAAAGTACCAGACATGATGATATAATTTGCACCATTCAAGTCTTTCAAAAAATTTGCCGTTTACAACTTTACAACATTCTTTAGTAACCACCCTGTACCAAACTATCTTGTCCGAAGGATACAACGGTCATAATTTCAGTTCCAGGTTTAAGTTTCAATTTTACAGAATGAGCTCATTTACATGACTATTAATATAACAACATCAGATTACTGTAATTATCAGATCTGACATGACTACATGCACTTCTGAAATGGGATATTCAAAAAACGCTGGTCTACATTTTCCCGTCCATTATCGGATTTATTCTGAAATACACATGTTGTCCAGTAACTTCCTGTTACTTTCAAAACATGTTGGCTTTGTTGAATATGGTGGTGCCCGTGGTATTAGTGTTACCTGCTAAAGTAGGAGCTAATAAGCAAAATAGACTTCATGTGAATGTTTAAGTTGGTTTATACTCCGACTTCCTCCAGCTGCACACCTGCATGATTTTTTTTTGTCTTCTGCTCACGTTGCGACGCCTTCAGTTCTGTCTTTTTTAATGAAAAAAATTTAAAAGACAGAAGTGATGTAGTTTGTTTGCAGGTGTGCAGGAAATAAAACTAAACAAATCAGATATAAGGGGTCTACATGCACAAAGACATCGGAGTTCTGGAGAGATATCTAGGTCTGTTAAGCATGTTAACTTCTGCACGAGAGTACAGAACTTTATTCTTCTTCTTGAGGCCATGAGAACAAACTTTTATCTGTTGGCACATCAGCCGAGCAGAACTTTTGTTCAATTGTGTGATTGGTGGGAAATTTGAAATGGGTATGGTTCATGCAGGAAAGCGTGAAGTGGAATGTTGTCGCTTCTGCTTTGCCAATAATGCAAAAGACTGAACAAGGTTTCAGAAAGTTTTAAAGAACAGCCGGTAGAGGTGGTGAAGAAGAATGAAAATCTATACAACACATCTTGCAAGGCATATAAAGACAAGGACACCACCGCATGCAAAACCTTTGTGGACAAAGCTTTGTGAAGTATGAACTCACTGAGCCAAAACTAACTTTTTCTTGCTCTTGCCACCTTGAGAAAAATGTCTCTGTTTTTGCAAAGTATGTAACAAACTTTAATCCTAGAAACACATTTTGAAAAACACCAAAACCTGATCATTATCAAATAATTCAAGTAGGCAGCATAATCTGATATCCTTTATCAGATAATGGCCGTTATCTCATTATGAGAAATCAGATTAACACAACTGTCTTCATACAAGGAGATCGATGTGGTCTGTTTATTGGCTCTCACATTAGCAGCTAATGCTAAGACTGCCGATGCAGCCATGTCCAACAAAGACCAGGTGTTCTGAAAATAACAAAACGTTAAGTCACTACTTACTGTACATACTCTAAAAGAAAGTCAATAATGGACTGTCTGGATTATCTGATTACTCCCAGATATCAGACTTTGATGGACATGTAAACCTGCTCAATGACTGTGTTCAGTTTGCTCACTAATAGCAGTCATGTGAAACGAGGTCAGGAGGATGTTGGTAGCAAAGAAAATGTGAAACAGTGAGCAGAGATTTGAAACCAGGAGAAGATGAGAACTACAATGGTTTGTTCACCCTAATTTACCTGGGACCTGAACCAGCAGGAGGCAGCTGCATGGGAGGGGAAGGAATGGAGGGTTGGATGGGTTGGTGCAAGGGAGAAAGGGAGTGTGGCTGGGTGGATGATGTGGAGGTAGGAGGGTTGAGTAGGAAGGATGAGGAGGAGAGGGTGCGGGGGTCGAAGAGGGACGAGATGGACTGTTTTGCCTTTGAAAGAGGAAAGCTGCGGTGGTGGAAAAGTGGAGGGGGTGACTTAGTTGTCTCCAGAGACAAAGAGCACCACTTCTTTTGGTGTGTGACCCTCCCCACGTATACATATACTCCACCCAAATTCCTTGCATCGACTCTCCAACCACCCCACCCCTTCCCGCTCTCTTCAGGCTGGCTGGACTTTGAACAGTGTGGCTTCCACATTCCTGCAGATAGAGGACGGTGGAGGGGGAGAGAGGACACTTCTTTCCCTCAAACTAAATGATTAATCTCAGTCTGACGTGTGAATTCTGTACTTATGTTGGATAAAGTCTGAGCACGTAGAATACAGAGATTTTAGCTTTGGTTTCTGTTGAGAGCAGCACGGTTTACCATAAAACGCTGCTTTTTTCTGCATAAATACAACCGAAAACCTTCAGATTTTCTCACAATGAGAAGAGAACTTAGTTCAACAAAAGAGAGATAAGTATTTTTCTTGGTAGTTTATATATTCAGAAAAACGAGCCGCTGCATATCTGTGGGCTGTGTTTTCAGTGTCTACTGTAGTGTGACCTCCTTTTGCAGTTTCCTGTAACTTCTGATGAGTATTGCATACTCCTCTCCTCTGTACATCCTGGCTTTCTCCTCCCAGATATTTCATCTAGATTAACAAACATCGACTTTTAATTCTTCTTTTAGCACCCAGGCATACTCTGTTGAGGATAGTTTTGTAGCAGTTATCTGGATTCATCACTATCAGCAGACTCTTTTGGCCATCTTCTGGTTAAGAGTAATCTCTCACCGGAAGACCAAAGAGACAGAAGGCCGTCATCCCTCCTCACATTATCTGAGGCGGACATGGAAGAGAGCTTTGCTGTTACTCTGTATCAGGAAGAGACAAATAAGAATGTGTGAGAATTTTGAGAGGCTTGTTAAACCTTGAGAACAGACAGAACTTTCTGATAGTCCCCGAAGGTTTTTGGTTTCACATAATGCCTAATTAGCATCTAGTTCAGAGGATTTCATTAACATCTGTTCACGTCGGTTTTCCTTCTGCTTTGACTTCGTAAAGATATTTTAATGGACTTTGAAATTAATGTAGAACTCTTTGTCTTTGTAAAATCCTTGTTCTCCACTTAACCCCCTGCTGTTCTTTTTTGTTTCCACCCATCCTACCTTTCACCCTTCCATTTTCCACCTTCAATACTCTCAATATTTCCCTTCCTCTCATCCTTTCCTCCCTCCAGTTCGTATAAAGCCAGGTTCGACGTCTCCAGTGGAATACCAGAGCGACAGCGATGCAGAGAGCGGTACGGATTCTGGAACGGCCTCCCAAAGCCTCGATGCAGGGTGAGTCCATATCACACACCTCACATTTTATCCTTTAAAGCCTGACTCAAGAAATAATGGGCAGAAAATGCTGATCTTTTTAGTTTAAAGCCTTTTATTGGCCCTTTAACAAAATGTAAAACAAAAAAACCCAAACAACACAATTAGCATATATGTGCCGTTTATTACCGGTATGATATGTCAGAATTATTGTTTTTCAAAAGCGTTTCCACCAGGGGGTAGAAGACAAGTATCAGATTGCTTATAACAAAGGAAAGTTCTCATAAACAAATATGATTAACCAGAGATCATGTGCAAGAATTCCATATCCAGGAAACAAAGTAATGCGTTACTAGGAAGACTTCCAGTAGGAAGTGGGAAGCATTGAACGTGCAGGAAAGTTTTACAGTTGGTTTAAAGCGGTGTTGAATAAAAGAGTGGGAACAGCTCACTTTTCTTCACACTTATACTCATTTATCAACTGTGACGTCTGACAGGGAGGTTCTGAAAGTGATAAAAATGTTGTGGACAAAATCAATAGAGTTTAACCCTAACTCTTATAATCTGAGAATTAAGTCATGGTTATCCAAAGTTGTAATCCATCTTAAGGTCCGCAGGATACGGATAAGGCCCATTTATGCTCTACATTAAAAACACATATGTAAAAAGCTTTCTTTCTGTCTTCTATCATCTTTTCTGTGGGTCTTTCTGTCCGTTTTCAGAGAGCTTGCAAACTGAGCATTATCACTGGAAACAGTGATAATGTATCACTCACATGTGACCAGTGAAAGGAACAAAGAAGAAGAAGCCGAAATGTATTTGATGGCTCCACAGACCACCGTCATCTACTGCTCCGCCTTCTTTATGCCCCTTTCTGAGAATATGCATTATCATAATCCCCTCCACCGTCACCATGTTTACTGTTGTCTGAAACGGTCGTCAGGACTCAAAGGGGGAACTATGCGCTGCCCTCTAGTGGATGTATTGATTAATAAGCATGCCAATGTAAAGGATTCACGGGAGTATGTGGGCAGTGAATTTTTTCTAACGTTATACTCAGTCGTAGCTATTTACATACATAAAGAGAGCAGACATGAGGCTTTAAGCCATGCTGGCGTAGTCCCTCAGAGTACTGCTGCTGGCATCAGGATTAACAGGATGTATTTGGCTTGTTAAACTAATTCATCCACGTTTAAAAAAAGGCGTGTAAATTGTAAGTTTGATCATAAAAAGATACATTGATTCAGTGGCTAGTAATTTGATGTTTGCCAATACCACTAATCCTGCTACAATACGATTTTGATTCGATTCCACTCAGAATCCAGAGATCAAAATGCTCTTGCCCAAGGGCACTTCAACATATAGTCAGGAAAAGCCAGGAATCGATCCACCGTCTGCACTTCCTCCTGCAGATCGATGGGTTGTTGGGTTGAGAATATAGTTACTTTTTAATGTCAGGTTCATGTAGCCAAGCGACTCCATTGTGAGCATATTTGTTCACATGGCTGCTTGTGTGCTGCATCTACGTTACCGGAGGATTCCTCTAGGGGGCACATTTTAAAACTCAGGATAGATTTGCTAAATTTGTGGGATGTAAACAAAATAATAAACATGAAGACAATAGAGGAGGTTATTGTTTGGTTAAATTTCAGATCATAGCAGAAATTTTTATTCCATATGTCCATGTTGATTTCTAAGATAGTACGAATCTTTCGCCAGCTGTTGTGACAAGCATCACTGTGGAGTGGTGATGATGCATCATAAAGATGTAGGTCATTTCAGGCTTCAACAAGCTTGTCTTCTAAACTTTCCATCATTTTTGCTGCTGTCAACCCTTTGGCTTACATCCAAACTGCTTCATACACTACCTATATTGCCATATTCCAACTAACAAGGGTGTAGGAAATTACACAAACGGAGCCTCGTAGAAGATGTAAAATATATGAGGCAGCCATGATAAAAACAGGAATGCACAGTTAAAAGCCTTACACTTTTGGTTTAAACATGCTTCTAATGTAAAAACAGGTCTGAAAAATGCTTACTGAAAGTCACGTATCTTACAGATAAAAACCTTTTTTCCTGCCATTTACATCTAAACTGCACCTCTAGATGTATGTTTCATTATTCAGATTCACTCTGAGCTACTTGTGTGTACTGGTGGTTAACTAACAAAAATATCACGATCACTACTTTGTTGCTAAGAGACCTCTATTTTGACCTGGTTATTATGGTAATCCACTTCCTGTCAAACCAATCAGATCACTTAAATTGACAGTGGTGGAAAAGTGGAGGGGGTGACTTAATTGTCTCCAGAGACAAAGAGCACCACTTTTTTGGAGTGTGACCCTCGGGAAGATCAACAAGTGAGCAGAAAGTTCTATGTGTGTCTGAAAAGAAGAAAAATAATGGTCCTCTACGGCTGGAATAAAGCCAAGAAGGCATTTTTGATGCACAGTGGTGCCAAAATCAGCTGAGTTGGTTTTGTGAGGATAGGAGGTAAATACTGTTGTAGCATAAATAATTGGAAATGAGGAAAAATTGCAAATGTGTAAATAATTTCTATTGTGTGTTTGTTTCAATGCCAATATTTTTGGTCCTGAAAGCCAAGACTGGAGAGAATGATCAGCAGATGAGAAAAGTCTTGGTCCCTGTTGATCTGTGTGTTATTTCTACAAGTACAAAGTACTGTTAGTGATAAATTCTGTTTTCTTGTTTTGGCTGACCTTTATGGTACTACATCTATTAATTTGACATCATTTTAGCTTCATACTCTGACAACTGAGTTGTATAGTGCGGTTTCTCGTTGCTGGACTGCGATTGGCTGTAGAAATGCACACAATAGATGTCACTGTGGCATCAAGCAGTCTGGAACCCAGAGATTTAAGGTTGAAAAGTTAAGGAATGGATCTTTCAGTTCTGCATAATGACTCATCAATTTGAGTCAGGTGTGTTGGAGCAGGGAAACATTGAAAAGCTATAGGATTGTGGCCCTCAAGGACCAGAGCTGGACACCCCTGTTTTAAGGGTTAAGAACTCTTAATTTATTCTGATTGAGGTCAATTAGATAATTGGAGGTGTTTATACGATGGATTTTGTATTCCGATTGGACGTTCAATTGGCTGAAAAGCGCTCTCTGTAAACACAGCCATTGACTGACCATGTTAGTCATATGAGGGTAGTTTCATTCCTTCCATCATCCTGCAAAAAACAAACAACAAAAGCTGAAAATCCGTTTTGGAGCACATCTGCTGTAAAGTCATCCGGTCACAACTCTTAGCAGGGCTTACAGAAACAAGTCATTCAAACTGTAGGTAAGAACACAGGTTGGTAAGCCTCTCTGTTCCAGGGGCCTCTCTCAGTACTCCACTGTAAATCAGGTGTCAGTTAAACTGGTGACGGACATAAATACCAAAATCCATGCGTGATGTCAGCTGACCGTAGAGTCCATAATGCAAGTCAGCAGGGCCGGCAGGAGAGAGACTAATGCGCAGCAGGCTTTATGGGAAATTTGGTCTTTGTGTGGGTCACCTCCCTCGCTTGCAGGCTCCTGACTAATTACATTACTGCAACACTGCCATGACTGGATGCTTATATAACCTTATATAACCCTCTGAACAGCAGAACACACTGGAGACGCCCAGATTGTAACACAGGAAGACAAGTGTGCAGAGACTCAGCACACACTTTGTAAAGGAGGACGTTTGCTTTTCTAGAATAAAAAGTTAGGACATTTAACAGACTTCTCTTTAGTCTCTTTAGTGTGTGTGATGAAGTGTTCAGGGTGTTTATTAGCAAATCAGGACAGAGTGCTGGCCACACCCAGTGGGCGCGGCTGCCTTACTTAACTGAAATGAAGGGCGTCGCGCTTCATGGTTGGCTTAGTGCTGTAATCTGCTGCTGTAGTGTGTGTTAGAGAGAGAGTTTGATAAAAAACAAAATGTGTTTGTGGGTATTTTTATATGCATGAAGATTATTTGTGTGCTTTTGTGTGTGTTTGAGACAGCTCTTGTACATCTGTGTGTTGCTTTGTAGGGCTTTCCCAGAGCTGTGGTGTAAACAAGGTTACGTAATGCTGTCACACCTCTTTGTAACAGGACTTGTGATATCAGTGGGTTATTTATTTTTTTACACCAACTTTATTTAAAATGTGGTTTTCACATAAACTTCAGCCAAGCACAATGACATCACTAAGGCTTTGAAGACTAACTCATTTAAGGAGCAAAAAGCAGAAAGAGTGGAACCGTTCAGTTTGTCTGATCTGTGAGGGAAAGAAGGGACTAATGAGCATGGAGGGGTGGGGGGGAGTAATGTTGAAGTGGTAGCCGTTTTTAACACAAAGTGACTGTCTGACGCCCCCTGGTGGTCTGATATGAATGTGTAGCTCACCTGAACCTGATGAGATATAATAAAAATAAACATAATTGATAAATATGTTAAAGTTTCAAATTAAATTTGTTTTATTTTAAACCTGCAATTCCTCAAGAAATGAGACGCAAGACAGAAAATAAGAAAATCTAAAAAAAAAAGTTGGGACAGAATGCAATGATTTACAAATCTCATAATTCAGTTCAATTGGACTTTAATTGTAAAGTGCTATTTTCCACAATAAATCATCTCAAGACACTTTGCAGACACAATTTAGAACAATTCATTGTGATCCAAATAAAATAAATCCACATTACTCCAATTTATAATAACATGTTCATACAAGCCAATTCACGAAGATGATTATCTAGCTAATGAAAACTATAAAAACCTTAATTTAATTCCCAGCAACACATTAACATCATATCAGATGTTGAAACTGAGACATTTTATCATTTAATGTCTGAAAATATGAGCTGATTGTGAATCTGATGGCAGCAACACATCTGTAAAAAGTTGGAACAGGGCCAACAAAAGGCTGGAAAAGTAATTGTTACAACTCAGAAACAACTAATTAGGTTACTCTGCAACAGGTCAGTAACATGACTGGGTATAAAAGGAGCATTTCAGAGAGGCAGAGTCTCTCAGATGGAAAGATGGACA
>JBBBVU010000016.1:26977119-26987637 GCA_037177055.1 Atherinosoma microstoma
AAGGAGCATTTCAGAGAGGCAGAGTCTCTCAGATGGAAAGATGGACAGAGGTTCACCAATCTGAGACAAACTGGGTCAAAAGTTGTGGAATGAATTCAGAAAAATGTTCCTCAGACTTTGAAGATCCCACCATCTACAGTGTATAATATCATCAGAAGATTCAAAGAATCAGGAGAAATCTCTGGGATTATATAAATGATATTACATTCAAATTCTTTCTCAGATATTTTCCACTATTGATTATACTTATGAGGTTCAAAGCAAAGTTATTTATTTCTGTTGAATAATGAATATTCTGTTGGCTTTTTCCCATCTATCATCTAATATAGATAGATTACTATACAGTTACAGTTACTGTTAGAAATAAAGAATATATATTCTTATTTTCTGTTCATCTTGTTTAAAAGACAAGGTGACCTTTTTTAATGTTTTCATTTTCCAAACACCAAAACAAACGTGGGAGTAACTTCAGCTGAATATTGCTTTATGCCATCAAATAATTGAATATCTTATTATTGTCATAAAAGAAAATCTTTTGCTCATCTTTTTCATCATCTCTGCTCAGCAGAAGGTCTGTTTTTATTTACATTTTACACTGCGTCCCAACTTTTTTTGAATTAGTGCTGTAGGATACTGGAGCAAAAATCTCCATGTTTACTACATGAAGGAAAACTGAAAGGTTTTTGGGGAAAGGAGACTAGTTTAAGTTCATCCTCTGTCCCTAGTGTTGACAAAGCCCAGAGGATCCAGTCTTCAAATCAATCACCATCTTTGAAAACAAACGTTTCAATCCATCACTGAATGTCGACCTCACGTATCTATCGATCATCTCTGGTCTCTTGTGATTCATAGTAACGAAACAGGACAAAACACCACAGCAGATAGTCTTCTGTCTTTGTGTAGCCATCAGTCATCAGCATCACCAACTCCTTTCTGTCTGTTTCTCAGGTCCGTCATGGATTTGGAGCCCGTCGATCCCGATTCACTAGACCTGAAGAGGCGGCGGATTCACATGTGCGACTATGAAGGCTGTAAAAAAGTTTACACCAAGAGCTCTCACCTTAAAGCCCACAGAAGGATACACACAGGTGAGACCAGAGAATTTAACAACTTAACCACTTAATCTGTTCTCTTGCATGAAGCAAACCACAAAATATGCTCACATGAGCTGTTTTTCAAACATCCACAGACATTTTTAGTTATGAAAGTCAGAATCAAGATATGTGTTACTGTGTCAGAGTAAATTCACCTGGAACATAGTAAATGGGACTGTGGAGGATCCAATGTTTTTGTTAGAAACTAAAAGAGTTAAATATTATTGAGCATTTCAACGGTCAAAAAGGTTTCAATTAAAAAAAGAAAACGCTTCTTCTTCTGAACTAGTTGCATTGCGCATGTCAAAAGCGATCGTATTAAATCTGTCCATCATGTAAATACAACTGATCGGATCATTTTATCCAGCATCCATGTAAATGTGTCAGCTGGAATCTCTGATCAGATTGATTTCAATCGGATAGATGAAATATTTGTCCATGTACAATGACTCCGTTATTTGGCAACATTTAACAAAGATGCTTGTGTCCTTCCAGGAGAGAAGCCCTACCACTGTACCTGGGAGGGCTGCACCTGGCGCTTCGCACGCTCCGACGAGCTCACCCGACACTTCCGCAAGCACACGGGAATCAAACCTTTCCGCTGCACTGAGTGCGACCGCTCCTTCTCCCGGTCTGACCACCTTTCTCTGCACCGCCGTCGCCACGTGATGATGTGAAATCCCCCTTCAGCCAACCCCAAAACCAACCTCTGACCCCTTTGGTTTCTCAGAGTCCCTCACAGCACATCTTGTACCAGTGCCCTTCGCCTCCACATCTTGCTTCCCTCCTCACTCCTGCAGGATTTTAAACCCAATCGGCAGATGAGAAAAGGACATGTCTTCCTTCTCTCCATCTTCATATCACAGGATGATTGGGAATGTGTCTGTGCATTTGTGTACATGCATGTTGGGAATAATAATGATCATCACCGTCCACCCCGAACCAGTCCTTTCTCTAGAAACTCAACTGTCACCTCCTCTGAAAGAGAAGGATGGACTCAGAGACATCCAGTAGCAGGGACGCTCATCCATCCATTCCATCACATGCATCCATCCATCTAAGGGATAGGAGGAAGAGAAGGGACACAAGGAGAATTGACAAGTGTACCATTTTTAATCTTTTGATCTTAAATCGGACATCACTTCAGCTGCCCTTTTCTTTCTTTAAGTTGAATTCTGTACATATCCAGAGTTAAGTAGAAGTTACACCACCAAATAAATGTGACTTCTTAATGGAAGCAAAGGTGACTCCCAAGGAGAACTTATATAGCTTTTTTCCACCCACAAAGACATTTCCAGGAACCCAGGAACCTTCTCAGGAACTCAAGGATTTTACATTGGTCTCTAACCTTCTTCTGTAGAGGATCTGTGACAGTATTGAGAAATTCTCTAATCAAAAAGCAGGTAAATAAGACCATCAAAGTCCCAGTATGTTTGCTACAGAACCAGAACAGGGACTATATTTCTCTTGCTCTATTTGTTTTTTAACATTTATAAGAAGGATAAAATGTGAGATATATATCAGTGTTTATGTGAAGTTCTTAGAGGTCCTGTTTCTATATCTCTTATAGGAGACTAATATGAGGAAACAGTTGAGAAAATTAAAGAAAGATATCCTTAAAACTGGTATTCTGCTTAGAAATGCTTATCAGTGGGACGGTATTCTGAGTCGTAGGACTGGTGATAAGAAGGAAGTAGAACTTGTAGTTCCTGGGGTTTTTTGGCTCCTGGTACCTTTGAAAAAGGGTCTAAAAGAAAAAAAATCACACATATAGATAAAGTGTTTACTAGACTGTGCATATCAGTGTGACTCTGTATGTGTTCTTGCATGCAGTGAATTTATTCCCAGCAGCTGAAGTGAAGTCGAACACCACCCCCCCCCTCCTCTGGTACACAGAGCCACAAGACTGTGAACTTTATAAAATACTTTTTTTTTCTTTTCTGTGTATCAATCACATTGTTGTGTTTTATCCCCGCACTCACACCTTTCAGATTCTTCTTTAATAACAGTATTTGCTTTGTATGCGTTGTTGTCGGTGTTTTACAAAAAGAAAAAAGAAAAAAAGGCCTTCAGTTCACGTTTAGTTTTTCTTTGCCGGGTTTGCCGCTCCCAACGGAACGGCATGTTTTTAGAAAAAAAAGATTTGAATCCTTTTTTTTGTGTTGAGGCTGTGAAAACGTCAGAGGCGACACAAACAGTCTGAGAGGTAAAACTCTCTTGCAGGGAACAGGGGAAGCTTTTCAGAGTATGTGTTACGTATTGTTTGTGTGTGTGTTTGTGTGTGCGTGTGTGCATGTGGGTGAGTTTTGAGATAAACACATAATCAGAATAGAAGATGTTTATGAGTGCGTGTTCCGGGCACTTGTTGTTCTTTTACCTCTTGCCCGTCGAGCCTTAATAACCGAAGTCAATCCGTAAGGGCGAAACCAGAACCGCTGACAGAAGACGGCAGTTGGACCAGGGCCCATTGCCATCTCTCAAAGTTGTTTCACGATGAGATTTTACATTTTAATCTTTAATTAAAACTATGACGTAGCTGATGCTTCAGTAAAGCAGGTGTAACTGGTGTAAAGTGGTCTTTATGTTAAAAATAGCAAATATCCAAATGGTTTAAAAACATCTCGGCCTCCTTGGATCAGCTGGATGGTGGCTGGTCGTCGTCTGTCAGGGGTTCTGGGAAAACCAGGCACTGTGTCGGGCTGTCAGGGTCCATCACGTCTGGGATTTAAACCATGAGGAAACTAAGTGCTCTCCTCACTAGCATTTCCACAACAGAGGGGGGTCAATTCTCTTTCTAACTACCTTCCATGAAATACTAACAGAGATTCTCGTTTTTTGTTTTTACGTTTGTAAAACTTCTAATATCTAACACATGCTGAGATTTAATCAGCACATTTTCAAACTTTCATACATTTCGGAGCAGAATTGACCCCCACCGTCCCTCAGCCCTGCTCTCTAACCCACAGTGTCCAGTGGGCTGTTTATCAGCTCCTGATTGGGGCTGAATTTGATTATGCAACAAAACACAGACCTCGCTTCAAGCGCTGTTCTGAACTCAGAAGTAGAGCACTAGCTGGTAGTTGGACTCACACAAGTTGTCACAAGAACCTTAAAAAAGGGATGTCAGGATGTGCAGAGGCCATGTTGTTGATCACAGAGCGAAGCCGCCCCTGGAGCTGCAGCGTGATCAAAGGGAAGGACTTTTAGAAACCAGAACTTAGGAAAAGACTTGGTTGGTGATCAGAGAAAGATGTTTTTAATCATCCTGATTGTCCTTCAGCAAGCTAAAAATGGCATTCTGCTACAGAAGCATTCGGAGTTGTCATTTCAAAAAGCTAGAAAGTGAGAGCAAAGTATGGATGACTGAGAAGGACGTGCAGGCCTCCTGTGAGCTGAATGCATGACATGAAAAGGGCAGATTGTTGTTTGGTCTGCACAACGCAAAAAAAAACAAAAAGATCCATCCAAGCAGAGTCACTGAAAATAGTTTAAATTTTTTTTTATCTTTTTCTTTTTTCTTTCTTTTGAAGTACAAGGTCAGTTTTGTTTCTAGAAAAGTCTGCAGACAGATGTAACATAAGAAAAACTTTTGCCATCAATCCTGAGTAAAATCGGTCACTTGTTTGGAGGGATTTTGTTCTTTCTAGCAGTGCAGAGCAATGCAATGTTCCCATTTCTCTTACCATCTCCCTTCTGCTTCAACTAAAAAAAAAAAAAGTTACTAAGCACATCTTTCTAGAAGAGTATATGCATATGATTGCAATTTTCTTTCTTTTATAAAATGTTGATAAAGACATTAAGGACAAATAATTAAAAGAGATCCGTGTACATAAATGTATATAATCAGAAAGTGCAGAGTAAATGTAACGGGTGAATTTCTATTTTTAACACTGACTAGATAATGTGAAAAATCTTTTTCTTCTTCCTCTGTTGGTTTGATGAAATGTGCTTCATCGTGTGATTTCCCCCCCCCAAATCTAATACATTTGTTTCGTAGTTTCTTAAAAAACAAAAAAATGGTCCCACTTGTGCTGTGAACACTTGTGTTGCATGGAGAATAGCCTTCTTGTTTTCTTATAGTGACGTTGGTGAGCATGTCGGTGTGTGTGAGATAGTGGGAAGGAGGGGTCTCTTAACACTGAAAACCTGAGGGGGAAAAACCCACTTTCACTATGAAATTTTAACTAAAGTTGATAAATAGGAGGTTTGTTTATAATGACAAAGGTTAATATTTCATCACTGGACCTGATTAAATATAAAAGAAGAAAAAAACACTCATCAATGCGTGTAGCTGATTTGGGACAGTCAGCTGGGGTCACACAACTTAAAATGGCTAAAAAAGAAATCACTTCAATAATATAGTGTTTGCAGAAAATGGTAGACAAGTGCCCACAATAAAAAGTTATAGTTAACAAAACATGCAAGTTGTTGTTTTTTTTCAAAAACACAAATAATGATAAAGTTTTAGCATTTAAAAGCAGACATTGTCACCTGTCGATCGCTCGGGTGTTTTCTGAATTTGGCAAGCTAGCATCAAAGTGGCTAATATGTACCACTATGGAGATGACAAACAAAAATATGGAAAGTTTTTATTTTTCATCCCACAAGTCATGAGATGATTCTCTCTCCAGTTTAGAAGTAAATTCCCAAACCACAAATACTTGAGAAACAGCAACACGGGTTTGCTAACTGAACATCAGCTAGCTAGGAGAGTTTAGCCTTGAGCTTCACAGATTTACTTTTATTCCAACTCAAACTAATGACAAGATGAGAAAAAGCCGCCGATCCAAAAATGCTAAACACTTCTTTGAAAAACAACACAAATTTAGTTAAAGCTAACTGAACATCAGCTAGCTAGGAAAGGGTAGCTTTGAACTTCACAGATGTATTTATATCCAACTTGAACTGATGAGAAAGTGGTAAAAGGTTACATATATCAAAAGTACTAAATGTTACAGTTTTACCATTTCAGGCTAAAAATTCTACAGTAACTATGCTTACTCTATTCCCTACACAGATATAGCTTGTGTTTGGATTTGTTAGCATGTGAACATACCTTGCTTCAATCTTCATTTACCACGCATGTAATTAGGATAAAGAAGATGAAGTTGAGCTAATTGACCGAATTGGACTGTTTAGTAGTGTATTTGTGCAATATAAAAAACAAAGTGAATGGAATTTATCCACAGATCCTCATTTGAGAGCTAGCTAGCTTGAGATTTGTACCACAACTTATCAGGACTGTGTTTTCACCAGAGAGAGTTTAGGATAAGATGCTACATGGTTAAGACTGGAATTTATGAACATGGAGCGATGTAGTTGTACATCTGCACAGTAACCCGCTTGCATGTTTTACCATTTGTGGATCATAGTTCATGAGCCTAGGGATGCGTTACCATCTTACAATTTAGTGACACTGCTATGTTTTAGACAAGTGGACAGCTGGACTTTTCTATAGTTTCACTGTCTTCTCTCAGGCTGAATCTTTTTTTTCCCCCTTCAGATTCTTGTCTCTACTCAAGGAGCACTTGAGTTAAATAGAAGTGTTTGTGTTGCTAATAGCAATGAAAATGACCTGCAGGAAAATGCCTTTCCAGGCACCTGTGTTATATTTCCCCAGAACAATCCCAAAGTCATTGTGGACAGTTTTGAAAGCTTGAGTTTCCAGATAATTAGTATAGGCTATAGTCCCAAATTACTTTCCTAGTACAATTTTTCCATACATTTAGAGCCATAAATGTGATACCGTACACTTCAAATGTATATTTTGACTGAAAAGAAATTTCATACAGATGTATTAAAGCTGTTATAATAGTTGAATAACACCAGAGGATTGTTACGAAACAGATGAACCGACCCTTTAAAATGCTTGCATTTACCACACTGGACACCAGTCCCCAATTTTAAACTTAATTTTGGATCAGAAATTGGCCCACTGCTTTCCAAGCACACTGATCAGCTCTGTTATATTTACACATAAACACACTAAAACCCATATTCACACTGAAGACAGCCAGTCGTTGCGTCAGAGCCTCACTGACAACGACTCAGACAAAACCATCTCTTTGAAATTGTTGTTGAAAGACTGATTCACATGTTTACGTTCTTTTCCTGCTTCCAGTAGTTTTACTACTGCAGTTGATTTAAGCTTGTTTTCTTCAGTATTCATCTACAGTTTCTCTTCATGTGTAACAGAAGGAATGTTCTTCTCTAAAACCCTCAGTTTTATCTCTGCTGAGTTAATGTCTGAGGATGACATCACTGACCGCGTCAGTCCATGTTGAGAGTGCCTCGACTCACCAATCGCTTCTGCAAATCCAAAACTTTAGGTATTTTCTATTGAATGCAGTAACTTATGGGCCAGTACTATATATACCCAGTGCAATGCAGTTATCATGATAATACATTTAATTTTTTTCTGTTTTTTTTTTTGTTTGTTTTCTTTTTGTATTTGTACAGAACAAATGTGTAAAGATCAGTGAGGAAAACGTGAGCTTTTTGATACTGTGATTCATAGTGTTTAAAAGTCAGTTTCTCCCTGTACAGTTGTGATTATTCCCCCCGCTCTCCTCCTTCTTCTTTTATAGAATAAAAAATGTTTTTGGTGCAATTCAGTGCCTGCAGTCTGTGTTGTTTCTGTTCTGCTAAGATATTGACCGAGCTTATGTAGCTCAGCTGATCAGATGTGGTGTATTGTGCTCTAATCATTAAATTCCCATCTGGATTATAGCATATGTTACCCCAAAATCTGCATGTACTGTATCACTCAGCATTAACGGTGCATTCAGAGGTATTCATGCACCTGTGTGCAATAATGTATCCTCATACTGTAACAACTGTAACAAGCCAAATGGTCTCTCCTCTCTTTTATCCTTGATTTTTGGGCACTATTGGCACTTATTTGAAAGTAGCTTGACAGGAAAAGGGTCAGAGAGAGAGAGGCGGACATCATCCAGCTAAGGGCCTGATCATCCAACCGGGCCCCCTGAAAATATATAAAAATGTTGAATAAATTCAATATGAAAATAGAATAATACAATTATTTAAAAAAGTTAATTGATGTAAGGGAAAATGTGAAAAAGAATTATACAGAGACCCCCAGGGGACACAGGGAGATTTTTGTCTTTTGCGTTCTCTCACCAGAACTGATTTACAGCAAGGAGAGCACCCACAGCCTGTTAAAGCCATTTTATTCTTTTTTTTTTTAGATGTTTCTGGTCTGCATCAGTTCCTTTCAGCATCAAGTCAACATAACATGTTAATACAGGTGACATTATGTCCATGTTGGCAGAGGAAGTATGTTGTTGCCGTAATAGATTAATTACTAGAGGTTTTGGCTGCATGTGTTTTGCTTAAGACTTATTTGTGGTGTATTTATTAATTCAATATTTATTCATTAATTAATTAGATTATTCATTTGCCTCTCCGATGATTTTAGTGTTGTCCCTGTCCACATCATGGACAGAAACAGCTGTTCGAAGCCAACTTATGGCAAACCAATGAATACCAGCTGATAAACGTCACGTCACAGCGGTCAGATGATGATTCTAAGGAAGAGTGCATACAGAAAAGCCTGAATTTAAGAAAGAAGACAAAATTAACATTTTTGAGCCAGAAGAGAAGCCAGCATTATGCACAACCTGAATTCTAGAAATGTTAGAACGTTCTTTAAATGTGAACAAAATGAACACTAAAAGACATTCAAATCACATGAGCCTATATTTTATTCACAACAGAACATAACAGATGTCTAAATTTGAGTATTTTATGTGCAAAATGATCTCATGTCAAATATGATCCTGAATCGGGTCTCAGAACAGTTGGCATGGGGCATCTTTACCATGGTTAATATGGTTATCATGGTGTAGCATCGCTTCTTCTTTTCAGAACAGTTTGAAGATGTCTGGGCCTCAAGGTTATGAGTTCCCAGACTTTGGTCCAATTCTTGCCTGATATAGGTTTCCAGCTGCTGAAGAGTTACTCTGACGTATTATTCTTTTAATGATGTTCCAAATGTTTTCTATGGGTGAAAGATGTGAACTGCAGGCAGGCCAGTTCAGCAGCCGGACTCTTCTCCTGTGAAACTATGCTGTGATGGAAGTAGGATGGGATTTAGCATTGTCTTGCTGAAATACACAAGGCCTTCCCTGAAACGTCATTTGGATGGGATCAGCATTCAGGGTTTCTTCCAGAACATGCAAGCTGCCCATACTGAGCACTTC
Source organism: Atherinosoma microstoma (assembly GCA_037177055.1). Taxonomy (NCBI): domain Eukaryota; kingdom Metazoa; phylum Chordata; class Actinopteri; order Atheriniformes; family Atherinidae; genus Atherinosoma; species Atherinosoma microstoma. The sequence goes on from JBBBVU010000016.1 coordinate 26,986,436, forward strand.
AGCATTCCAGTTTCTTTTCATTTTTTGTTGATGTTACCGGAGTTGTGCTTCCAAGTAAACATTGTGATTCAGTGTTGAGACTGGCTCATGATGAGTCTGGCCATTGGGGTGTAAAAAAGATAGATGCCCAGGGTTGCAACACTTTTTCTGGCCACGTTTAAAGCAGGATGTTGCTGCATACATTAAAATATGCCATTAAAATAGGTGGACCGGGATGGGGAGGGGGGGATGGCATTGATGTTCAGTTTACTACATTGTATTGAATTGTATGTACCTGTAAAATGTATGAAATAAAATTGCCGAAAAAACAGAAAAAAAGAAAGAGACTCAAATGGTGAGTTAAATATCCCACAAAAAACAGACAAAAAGAAAACGTGGCATCTGGGCTTGTTTTCACAAATCTGGTCAGGCTGCTATTCCACTTGATTCCAGCAGATAGCGCCATCCACATTTAGACTGGACTGAGAGAGAACTCAGCATGTTTAAAGTGCGAGTTAGCAGGTTATTCTGACTTAAATCACATGAAACTGAAGTAAATAAAACAACTGGAGGTTAGTTCAGTTAAACTCAGATGGAACTCTGCACTTTGCACAAGCTCCATACCTGAAATGAAATCAGTTTGTGAGATGGAGCAGAAACATTCTCCTAAACAAACTACAGAAATTATTCCTTAAGAGTTGTTGTTTATACAATGAGCAACATGAAATGTCTGGAGAAAAACAAGTACAGTTTTGATTATATTTTACCGTAACACATCTATATGTTTGATTTATTTATCAAATTATCATCAAGTTATTTCACACACACATACACACACACACACACACACACATATATATATATATATATATATATATATATATATATATCCAACAAAATATGTTGAAGTGGATGAAACGCAAGGCATAGCAAGTTTATTTGTATAGAACATTTTATGTACATGACAATACAAGATGGTTTACATACAAAGATTAGAAACATTACAGTGAGGTGCAGAAAGCATCAAGAAGCATTAAAAACAAAGGTATAATCACAAAATAAACAACAAAAATACATAAATAAAGAAACCCTCAAAGAAGATATCACTTGTTATCATAAAAGGCTGCATATAGAAAAGTTTTTAACCCTGATTTAAAACTGCTGAAAGTCTCAGCAGACCTGCAGGTTTCTGGGAGTTTGTTCCACATGTGAGGAGCATAAAA
>JBBBVU010000016.1:27011420-27023435 GCA_037177055.1 Atherinosoma microstoma
TGTGTGTGTGTGTGTGTGTGTGTGTGTGTGTGTGTGTGTGTGTGTGTGTGTGTGTGTGTGTGTGTGTGTGTATATGGGATAGTGTGGGTTTTGCATATGCAGGTACATCTTTAGTTCTGGTGACGCTTCATGTGCAGAGCTAGGTGGTCTGAGCGTGAGAAGCAGCGGCTGCAGGCCACGCACTTGAAGGGTTTGGCCCCGGTGTGTTTCCGGTAGTGCCTGGTGAGCTCGTCCGATCGGGCGAAACGCCAGTCGCAGTTCTCCCACGTACAGCGGTACGGTTTCTCACCTGAAAGAGACCACAAAGGCGTAGAGGTGTTAGCAACCTGCAGGACATTTTATCAAGAAGTTTCTTTTTTAAGATGACCGTTTCAGAAAGCTGTGTGAGAAAATCTACTGGGAACTTGTCACCATGGTAACTGTAAAGGCCATTTATGCTCCCTTACATAGGTAAATAGGGACGTCTGTTTCAAACGTTAATTTTTTTCTTTGTCGTTGCTCTTCTTCTTCTTCTCTGGTATGTTTCTGCTCAGCACTGCCCCCATAATTTCCGGTGGTATTGCTATGTATTCTGCATCGAGTGACGGATCCGCAAGGACCCTGAAAACGCACCAAACTACGCACTTAACAGATACAGGAGACGGATAAAACTGTCTGTCCGTCTGCGTATCAGTCTTCTGCGTCGAGCATAAATGGGCCTTAGAAGTGGAGCTTGGAGTCCAACTCTCCTAAACCTAACAACCGTCTTTAGTTGCTTTAAGGGAACTGAACAGGAAGTGGAGTGCAATTTAAATTTGAAAACATATCATTTAGTCAGTTAGCTGATGTATAGGATTTATTCATTTTTATATGTTTTAAACTAGTTTTATTTGTCAAATTGTGACACTTCTTTTAACTTTTAATTGTGCTTGTGTTTATAATCTTCTTTGTTTTTAATACACCTTCAGTTAAGGCATTTAAATTTAATTATACAGCTGCCTCTACCTCATCTCATCTCATCTCATCAAAAAAGCAAGATGTAGATGGAGGTAACCAACACCATCACAATCCATAGAGCCAAAGACCTGGTATGATAATAAAAAACGGTTGTGTGGTTCATCCTGTTAGATCACTGGAAACCAGATGGGTAGCTCTGCTCACTCCCCACTGGTTCTTCATCTTTTTTCTTTCATGAATAATTCTGATGTTAGAGTAAAAGCTCACTGTAGACTACATGTAATGTCGGTAGAACGAAACAAGACACGTCTTGCTGCTTTTAAAAATATAAAGATGAATACTGAGAACCTGTAAAATGAATTCAAAGCACAAAAGAATAACAAGCCTTGTAAATCTAAGACAACAGTTCTCCTACTCCACCCAAACACTGACATTTCTCCACTATACCACAGCCTGTTATTGCCAAATGGTGAGCTAATCATCAACAAAGAGAAAGAAAGCTCTCTTGAATAGGCTGGTATGCACGCAGCAGGGGAAAAATGTCATCTTTCATAGCCAGGGTGGAAATTAATGTGTGAGAACCAATGCAAAGCACAGTTGAAGAGGAGATAACAAAACAATACGACTCTGGTGAAGCTGCATTCCTCAGGCTGACGGTTGGTTCAAAAGGGAGGGAGTTCATGAGTTAAACAAAACATTAAACACCATTTATTGAGTTTTAATAATTGCAGGTCAAGTCCAAAACAAATGGGTCCAAAAATTCAAAATTCTTCCCAACCTTTAGTTTGGTAGTGTTTGTGTGTTTCTGAGAGGGAACTCTTCTATTAACCCATGTGGAGAGAGAGTGTGGCTTTCTTTCGCTGTGTGGGTCATTAAGTGCTCATTACTACCATGGACCCTGTTAGTGCTGATTAGATAGCCTCTCCTACTGACCATCAATCACTTAGTGACAGCCATTATGAGAGAGATGGGGTCCAAAGAGCAAAAGGGTGTTTAAGGAGGTGACAAGAAGAACAATAAGAGGATAACAGATCAACACCCCAAACAGTCATTAATTTAATGTCTAAAAGGACAAAAATAATCTAAACTTGACATTAAGTCTTAGTGGCGCTTCGTTCACCTGTCTGGACAATGTCCAGCTCCAATAGCTCTTTATGTGTGGAGGTAGAGTACCTTATAAAAGGTTGAGGCTCTCAATCCACAGGTGTGTTTGGTTTTGCTCTTTAGCTCCACGGTCGAGGTCAAAAGCACAACCGGCTCTCTCGAACTATTATCCATGAAAGTTAGCAAACAGGCCGGTGAAATACAACACATGCACACACAGAGCAAACACACTTGACTGGGATATATTCCTAAACAAGCTGCCAAAAGGGCAGATAAAAACCTGAACCTCCATCCATTCACACATGCTTTCATTTGTCTTCATCGTATAAAAGGAACATGGAGTTTTGGACATGATTTACTACAGCAGTGCAACGATACCAACACTCACAAACCTGCAGGAACTACTCTGATTTTCAATGAAAACAGAAATAACAGCCCTCAAAAGCCTTCAGAGACTTTTGTGTAGGACAGACAGCAGCTGTTTGATCAGGTGCCTGATTAGAAAACGGTCAAACTACAGTATTATCTCTTTTTCCAGCACACGTACGTTATTGAGCTCACGTACTATGACCACATCATAAACCATAATGGATGAACACACAGTCTCACAATCACAACTAAACATACACTCAAAAGTACAGCGACAGTGCATCAATCACTGGAAACAAAAAAGCTTTTGTGAGGCCGGTGGTGTGTTTTCTATGTGAACAAACATATTTATTCTGACAGGCTTCAAGTTTCCCTCAACCTTTAAAACTGCTGCATTAGTAATGAATAACTCCCTGTAGGCTTTTAGCTTCTGAGCAAGGTCAAGATTCGTTTAAATCAAGTGTTGCGCTTCATAAAACCCTTTTTTCCCCTTCTTCAGACCATTCATACCATGCATGACTATACACAGTCTGTTGTAATATGTATCTGAAGTGTAATAACATTTTATAACCATCTCTGCCTGCTTTTACTGAGTCAAAGAGCAAACACTTCCAGGTTCTCCACGACGCCCATAAACTCTTTGTGGACCTCTTAGCTTTATCAGCCCAGTTAGTGTTTGTGAAGAGGGCTGGAGGGTTCCCTAATCAGCCTGATAGCACACACACACACACACTCATTAAAACAATGACTAAAGTCAGACTGAAGAGCTGAAGCAGGCGCTGCAGCCATGGTCAAGTTTCCAACCACACCCCGCGCTGGTATTTACAGCTTAAAATGATACGAGTGAAAACAAACGATGGACGTAACCATTTGTTAAATTTGACCTCTGTTTGTAACCAAAACATTTTTTCATTATGTTAGGATGCAACTGTGGCCAAATCAATTCATTATATACGGTCTAAGTTGATCAGAACTGAGTGAGAAGAGGTGACCTGAGCAGCTTTAATACCATGTCTCTGGTTTGATTCACAACTGGCCTGAAACTTTCCCCAGCTCTTCTCCCAGTCTCACATTTAGCTCAAATAAAGTAAAAATGAAGACGTTAAAAATTTTTTATTATTCATTATTCTCCTCCTTTGTTTCTGGGTTGTTGTTTTTGGTTCTTCTTCATTATTACTAAAGGAAAGCGCTACACCGCTATTACGTAGCTGACATATCTAGTGTTATCCGGTTATCCCCCACCTACTAGGTAAGGGCACGGTTGGCTGTGGAAATGCAACAAAGAGCAGGGTTTACTGAATCAAACCAGACCAAACTGTCCCGTCCCGAGATGAGCCAGACCTCTTGGTGAAAATGGGCCCTGTGTCTCTCAACTGGTCTGGGTACGCCTCTGGATTCACCCACGATGAGCTGGAAGAAGTGGCTAAGGAAAGCGAAGTCTTATCTTCTCTGTTTAAGCTGCTGCCCCTGCAATCCGATCCCGATAAGCAGTAGAAGATGGATGGATGGAAAAAGGGATATCAAGCCCACAAACAGATGTTAGAGCACAGCGTCTCTTAATGAGCCAGTCTGCTGATTAGCTCTCCAAAAATAAGTGCCCCCAACTAGACACAAATTTCTGCAACTATTAACATTGGTGGAGAAAGTTCTGGCTCCAGACTTCCAGAGGCTTCCTGATCACTACATCTTAGGGCTGGAAGACTGAATTCATAAAGCAATGTACCATATGTTTGAGCCAAATTAGGTTCATTTGACAGTGGGAAATTTTTGGATAATACATTTTTTAAATTTTATATGGTCTGTATGAAAAAGGAAAAGGGAGGCCATTATAGAGCCATGAGGAACTCCACAGTTCAGAGGATGCAGCATAACCAGTAATGTTTTAGTAATGGTAAGGCAGTTTGCAGTGATAGAGATGGGAGAGAAGAATCCTTCCAGGATGTCATATTTGTTCTGGATTTATCTGGGAAATACTGGCAAAAGAGGAAAACAGCTGTTCAAGTCACTAGACACAGCAAGTTAGGTTTAGTTCTCCTTTTCTAATTTGGCTTTATGATTTCTTGCAGTTCAGGACGGTTAGCCTTTTACTCTTTATCATCAGCTGAATAAAAGACAAGATTTGGCAAGCCTGGTGTGGCCCGCTGAGCCTGTTGGTAGATTCATTAAGTGACCAGAGCAAGTACACCTGGCCTCTCAGCTCAGGCTGTTACATGTTTCAGTGACTACCGTGGGATCAACTCAGTGTGGTCCACAGTATGACAGCAGTCGGGACTGGAAAATGTTTCAGAGTATCTTTTTTTTAACTTTTGCTATTTGTTTCTTATTGTTTAATCCTCAGTCTTAATGCTGGTATAAATTATCAAAGAAGTTTAAAGAAAAAGTAAAATGGAACAATTTGCAGACATCCAACCTGAACCACCAAGGTTGAACGTTTGATCTAATTAGATTTAATTAATTATGTTAATAATGAACTTATGGAAGCATATAGTAGTCACTGTTTTCATGTTATCATAAAAAAAGAAGCTCTCAGTCTTTCTCTCTATGGAAAAAGTAAAAACTTTTCGTAAATCAGTCCAAACCTGCAGAATGATGATTTAACGGAGCGGTCCTCCTTTTCCTGTAGAGCTCCAACTCAGCAGTGAAGTCAGAAATGACCACTAGCCAACAGGTGATTGCAACACAATTCCTCTTGGTGCAAAATGTTCTCACGGTTGTGCACTGTTAGGAGTGTGCATGCAGGAGCAAGCATTCCAGTCAAAACATAATCAACCAGGTTGTTTATCTTTTTGAGCTCAGCAGACACTGGAACTAACCGGATTTTATTAACTCATTGGTCTTTTAAAATCCGATCGTTCACTGCCAAAGACGGCAAAAGATGTCTTTTGCGGTTTTTAACGGAGGGCGGGGGCAGCCGGACACTCTGGTCAAGCAAAGTATGTGTTGCGGCGCTTTAGTGAAAGAGAGTGTCATGATCAATGAAAGACACTTTTAATGCTGGCAGCCAATGAGTTAAAGACGATGACTGGAACCTCATCCTGCAGCTACTTTCTGTGTTATTTGAGGACATTGTCTAAACTTACAGCAAGCATTGAGTCATTATTTAGGCCAATTCCCTCAGTCGTTAAACATACAACATCGTTTGTGTAATTTCTCTCCTCTTCCCGTCTTCTCTTGTATACTCTTCTCACTACATATTTTAGAGCCTGTTTGTCTTGTGCTGCTGTATCCTGCTGCTCTAACTGCCCAACTTCCTCACTCACATCCATAAACTTTCATTTATGACCACAGAGATGTTATTTGTCTGGGCATTCGTGTGGTACCTCGTCTTTTTTGTTGTTTGTTTTTTGCACACTGCAGGAGCTCCGCGGCTTTTATCGCATGAGTAAATCTCCAAACTACAGGTCTGAGGCTGCTGGGAATCTGCAGGTTTCATCTTACAGCGAGGAAACATAGAAACCAGCTTTACCCCATTCTGCAAACCCCCCTTCCTTCCCCATCTACATACTCTGAAAAGGAACTGAAAAGCAGGAGTAACTGGTTTGGCCTTAGTTTAATAGTGTGTCTTCCCTCGTTTTCTCCTCTTTCTTCTTCTTACCCTCCTCCCTCTCTTCTTTGTTCTCCCTCTCTGGGAAGCTCTGAAGGCAGGTATGAACATGCATAAACATGTAAGAGAAAACACAAAAACTAAAGCAAACTTAATTTCCTTGTGTTATTTTTTTTCCCTTTTATTGTCTCTGTTATTGTTACTGGGTGTATCAAAGCTGTGCAACATGTCACTAAATAGGTTAAAATCACCAGTACTCAGAGGATAATGGCTGACGAAGTGTGACAGTGATGGGTGTTTGCAGCTTTGAAACCAAAGGTTGAGAAAAATCTGGACAGGAAGAGGGAATAAATACACACAGATGATTGATTATTGTAGAAAATATGAGACTAAAAACAGAAGAAGGGATTCCTGGACACCGATGCTGATGCACACGATTATCCAGAATTCTGATCCTTAAACTTTGATTTGTCATCATGCAGCCAACCGTCACTGAAGCAGAAAATCCTTTCACCAGTTATAAATAAAGAGCAGGGGAGTCAAAACGTTTTCTAATTTAGTTCAGGCTCATTAAATTTGAGCTTCTTCAGCTGTTACTTCACTGGTCTTCCACGCATCAGTGCTAACATCTCACTAGCATCATCTAGTCTAGTTTCCTGTTGGGCAACAGTGTCTCTGTGTTGTATGCGTGACTTTGGAGAAAACAAAACAAAACAAAACACAGTGAAGTGTTTTCATACCTGTGTGTGTCCTCTGGTGTGCCTTCAGATGAGAGCTCTTTGTGTAAACTTTGGTGCAACCTGTGAGGAAATCAGAGAAATGTTGAAGCGGGTGGCAGATATGTGCAAACAGATAATAAAACATGTCCGTGACATTATATCTGGGGTGTAACCCTTTAAACTCCAAGCCATTTTTTGTGTTTTTGGTTCGGCTGTTTTGTTTTTTAATATAAAAATGCACATAGGGCTTAACAATTTTAATCCCAGTCAATATGCAGACATTATGTTTTCAGGACAGTCTCAGTTGTCAGATTATTAAGCTAAATTGATGTAAAATGAATGTATCAATAGATTTAGCACCATAAAGGCTAACCAGAAGAAGAAAACAGAATTTATTACTTTTTTTTAGGATGAAATGTGATAAATAATGGTGCTATCATGGTTCACTCATTGTGGATTTATCATATAAGAGTCTCTGAATAAACACTACATTTTGTGGCTGGATTGTAAACCTCCTAGACGGTATATCAATGCCTGGGAAACTTCCATAGAACACCTAAAGGGTAAACTATCCAATACAATTTACCCTACAGTTACACACTACCGTTCCTGGTTTAGGGATCTCGCAGAGTTTAAGGGTAAAAGGAGAAAATGTGATATGATTTCCAACCCTGAACAAATAAGATTCACACAGAGACGGAAAACCTGTCAGCAAATCCACATCCACATAGCCTGTGAGGATCTTTGATAAACAGAGCATTTCAAACTGGTTTTAATACACTGGTTCGATAAAATTTTGGTTCCCTGAACTCAGATGAGTTTGAATAATACCAGACTTCCCATTAAATTGCAGCTTGATTCAGTTTTCCATCATTACGTTTCAGCAGTCTCACAGTTTCTGCATAACTGCAGATACTGGGAGTCCTACTTATTTTTCTTCCAGACGCGACAAAATGTCTTGTTGCTAGTTGCATTAAAGCAGCTCATAATCGGTTTTATTTTCTCTGGGTGTCTTTTTAGTGTTTTACAGACGGGTGATGTTTTGCTGACAGACTTGGATTAGTGCTTTTGCCCCGGGAAGCGAGTTTATTTACACAACAGCAACCATGTTGGCATGTTGAAGGAACTTGTTGGAGTGGTTTTGCTGAAACTTGTTTATCAAACTGTAAATCTTGCAGGTAAACAGATGTTTGCTGTGTGTGAGCAGTCTAATAAAAACATAGACTTCATTAGTAAAACAGAGATGCTAACCCCAGTGGACTCATGAGACTGCTCACCTGGGTAGTCACAGAAGTGGATCCTCCTCTTCTCCAGCTCCGGGTTGTTCCGCCTGTTGTATTTGGGGCCTGTCAGGACTCCCTGGCCGTGTGTCATCAGCAGGGCGTGTGGAGACAACCCTGTCACCTTCATCCCTGCCAAGCGCTGCTGGTACGGAGGTGGAGGCTGCGGTGCTAAGCTGAGAAGTTCTGCCTGGCCGTCCGGGCTCCCTGGCTGGGAGTTTGGGGGTGAAGGCGGCAGGCTGTGGGGGGCTGTGTGCTGGGAAGTGTTATTTGGAGAGGCCTGGTAGTAGCCGTGATGCTGCTGCTGCGGCTGCAGAGGGTGCTCTGCCATCATGTAGCTGCCATTGGTCGTGGGCAAAGAGACGCTGCCGAGGTTCAGCATGGTCCTGCCACCGCTGGAGCCCTGTGCCGTTGGGCTGCTGTGCGACAAGGTCATGGTGAGGTCAGCGCAGCTGGTAATGGGCATGTGGTAGACCTGCGGTTGGGGGGGTGGGGGTCCGATGTGAAGCTCCGTGTCCAAACTTGGCTGCTGCTGCTGAGACCCCACGGCGACGCTCGTCACTCCTCCTGAGCTCATGTCTGGTTTTATGAAAACATTGTTGACGACAGGCGGCACGCTGAAGACGGAGGTAAAGTCTGGTAGGGCCTGGGTGGTGGTGGAGATGGAGCAGGGCACCTCCAGCCCTGGTTCTGTCTTGATCTGCTGGGGCGTGAGGGTCTTGTTGTTGGGCCTGTAGAGGCCTGTGCGGAGGTGGGTGGTGTTGGGCAGGATGAAGTTGATGTTGACACTGTAAGGAGCTGCAGGTTTGTCCTCTGAGAAGTACTCGTCCACCACGGAGGCGCTGTCTCGTCGGTACTTCTTGTCAATGGTGTTGGTGGAAGGAATCAAGAGAGGACTGGAGACCTGAGGAAGGTATTTGTCCAACTCTAGTCGAGTCTGAAATGAAAAACAAAAAAGGGAAAAAACATTAAAGGATCTCATTCTCCTCCACAGAAGGATTCTTTACCACGACTAAAGCTAAGAGAGGCTTCAGATTCTTTAAAGAACAAAAGAAGGAATAGAAACAGACACTGGTGGTATGAAAACAAAATTAAAATCATGAGGAAAGAACAAGAAACACAAAATAAAGCATGAGACGCTGGTACCAGGACTCCCCCCCACCCCCTGCACATTCTGTTTCCCGGTGGAGTTTGCTGCCCAGACAGTTTGGAGGAGGATCAGGCAGCTGAGGAGGGAATTCACCTCCGTTTAACTGTTCAATGTGTGTTCACACCTGCTGTGTGTTTGGAGACGTTTGGATTAATGAACTGGTTTTGTGTCCGGCTGCAACATCAAGTCTTAATGAAGGTCTCTGGCATTTATGGATAATTTTTAGAGGATTATTATGTATATGCACCATAAATCCGGCTTATTATTAAAAAACCCAAATGTTCAAAAAAACTTTAGAAAGGGTGTTTCTTGGAACAAATCCAATGGGTGAAAGGAGAGCATATGCTTTCCATTTCCATTTCATGCAGGGTAAATAGATAATACACATTAAAATCACAAGGATGTAAAGCTGTACATATCGTATGAGCTAGTAACTAAATCTGTAAGCCATTTCTTTTTCTTTGACACGCTTTTTTCCAACAAAAATAAGGTATTTATTTAACATCTGTATTTTGCTCTTTATCTTTCATTCTTCTCAGCAGCTTAAAGCAGGTGGAGTCTTTGTTCAAGACAAAGAAGATGTCAGCTTCTCCAACAGGTGGGATTCAGCAACACGTTAAACACAAAAACATTTTCGACTAGCAGGACCGAACACGCAGAGGAAAATAATATCCAGGGATTTTCCTGTGTTCAAGTGGCTTACATTTTCTGATCTTCATCCCTAATTAACTGGTGTGTGCACCATTCAGAGTCTGTGAAGCAGACAGTCATTCCTTCAGAGGGGTGCAAGAATCTGTGCAACAGAGACCAAACACATATAAAGCATATGCATATATGCAAAAAGCTCATGTACAGCACATATGCATGCAGAACAATGCATTCAGACACACTTTACAACACATGAGGACACCAACGTACACAGGTAGTAGGATCCCTTCATGGGTGTGGCCAGTGGGTTGATGCATGAGAGAGACAAAAAAGAAAAAAAAGTCAGGCAAACCAAAACAAAGGCTGAAGACATGAGAAAGATGCAGTGAAACCTAAACACTGTCAGGTAAAAATAGACCTGCCAGACAAATCTGATCCTCACAACGTCAACAGATACACAAAGGGGAGGACAGGAAGGAGGAGAAAACGGAGATCAGCGCAGGAAAAACAACAACAGGTGACAAAAATGAAGAAGAATCAGAGTAAAAAGATCAACAAAAAAAAACAAACACGTGAGTAACACAGGTGTGCGCTTAATTATGAAACTGATACCGATGCGTGAATGAGTGCAGTTTATCTAACGAGGACATCAGATCATGTTCACAAGCTTCTGTACGTTTCTAATAAATCTGGAATTTAAAAGTGAAACAAATCAGTCAAGTCTCTGAAATGCAGCCTGAAATGTATTAAATGGAAGTTTTCAGCACTGATTTTCTGAGTTATGTTTCTGCTCCATGACTTTGATTTCTGCCAAAAACTGAGCACAAAGGCTGAAAATTAGTTCAGGACTGGTTTTAAATTCTCAGTGGGACAACGGTGAACTTTATGAACTTCACCTCCAAAAGGAGATCATGATCCGGAGCTCGCTGGGAAGCCGTTTGGGAGAACTTAGCGTAATGAGGTGCTGATGTGTTGGAGGTCACTTCCAGCAGCTCAACAATCAGCACAAAGGAGCAGAGAGCTTTTCTTTCAATGCTGTTATTTTGCAGCGCTGCTTCAAGTGCCAGCACCATCAACACACACACACATACACACACACACACCTCTGTTCATAAACTGTAGATATATTTTCATACAAAAACCTTGGAAGGTTATTGCTCTGTAGGCACTTAAACCTGATAAGTGTGTGTGTGTGTATAAAACAGAAATGTGTGTTTACTGTTTTATATATTTTCATTGTACTTTTCTAGAGGAGCTGACTTTAACGTTTAGCTACATGCTAACCTTTGTAGAAGTAAATTTTACTCAGAGATATAACTAAATAAACAAACAGTATGGCTTTTGTTCAGTTCACGTTAATAAAATTAGTAGTTGGTTTGCATTAGGGTGGAAATTTAGCTGCATTTTCTAAAAAACCTTCTAAGGGGCGGTGGCTTGCTCTGTACTGTAAAGTCTCTGTTCATCAATCATCACAGGTCAGCTCACACAGCCTCGTCTTCACTGCAATCTGAGTGCCTGATGAAATGAAAGCTCAAAAACAGCCTCTCTGTTTCTTCCCTGCTGTTGGTGTCGGTTTTTCGGGGGTGATGGCAGCAGCAATCCTCGGGTACCCTTGGTCACGTCCTGTGTCTCTGCCACCTTTTGCCCTCTGATTCACCTGCATCTTTCATCACTGCTGGCATTTCTACCTTCAGTATCTTTTCTGGTATACAAAATAGATTACTGCACATGATCAAAAATTGATGATTAACCTTTAATGTATCAATATATTTAGCACCATAAAGGCCAACCAAAACAAGAAAATAATGCTTTGTCTAAATAACAGATCAACAGTGACCAAGCCTTTTCTCATCTGCAGATCATTCTCTCAAGTCTTGGCTTTCAGGAGAAAAAAAATTGGCATAGAAACAAAGACACAACAGAAACTATTTACATATTTACACTTTTTCCTCTTTTACTGTTATTTATGCTACTATTCATCTCCCATCCTCACAAAACCATCTCCAGCTCAGCTTCTTGGCTTTATTCCAGCCATAGAGGACAATTTTTTCTCCTTTTTAGACACACAGAACTTTCTGCTCACTTGTTCATCTTTGGCTGCTCCTGATTGGACATTACCCTCAATTTAAGCTTGGTGGAAAGTTTGACAGGAAGTGGTTTCACACTCATTTCCAGGTCAAAATAGAGGTGTCTTAAGGCCCGGTCACACTGCCTTTCACGGGCGTATCGCGGCTGAATCACGGGTAAAATTTTGCGATTTTTTTT
>JBBBVU010000016.1:27068968-27079248 GCA_037177055.1 Atherinosoma microstoma
CCTTTCCTGACCGCCCCCCCCCCCCCCCCACCCACCCACCCCCCCACCCACTCTGGCTGGCTATGCATTCAGACGGTGTATCGTGGCTGCCTTTAGAACTGTTCCAAATCAGGACAGATCTCACAAACAGATGCTAGCGATCAGGTGTAGGGAGGCTCCCCGCACAACCCACTGCATCACGTATCCACATGCAGCATGCAGTCGCAGATGTGCCCTGCCTGTCTAATAGGATCTTGGTGCTTCAGTTTCTATCTGCGCCTCAGACTTACACAAACAGTTGCACTCATGAATGTATGTTTGAGTGCAAATTTATACTTTCTTCTTTTTTTTTTTCTGCAGGTGGGTCCAGATTGCCTGTCCACGCCTTTCCATCGATTGGGGCACAGCTTTCTCCAAACCCCTGTTGTCTCCATATGAGGTAAACATGAGGTTTGCAGTAATCTCAACAAGCTGCCACTCACTTTTCAGACACACACAAATACACACACACATACAGACCTTCCTAACAGCAAATGGAGCCCTTGTCCTGCTGAAGCTTTTATGCTTGTACATGCAGGAGACAAGTTACTATGTTAAGTATGTCTGAAAGGGCAGTGAATGTATGAAGCACACATCAAGGCCTGCTTGTGCTCGAGATGGACTATCATTCTCGATCCTTCCCCCTTCTTCCTTTTTGTGCTATTAAGCACACCAGTACACACACACTCATACACACACACACACACACATGCAAAACACGTTGAGCAGCAGACTAGCCCCCCCTGCTGGCCTCGGGACCACACAGTCCCACCCTTCCTACATCTGTCTTGTTTTTCTAAAGGGAGAAAAATAGATTGGACATCAGCCCAATTCAAGCAAGTGTTTGTGTGTCCCGCTGCAGCTGTTGTAGCCAAAAGACTTTAAAAAAAAAAAAAGGCTGTTGTACACGTGACTCCACTAAATGGCATTTAACTATCAATTCCTTCAAGGATTTATTTTTTTCTCAATGACACTGATTTGAATCGTTGTTAAACGGTTGCGAGGGGAATTGCTGTCTCGTATATTGGATTTTGATTTGAAATGGTTGCTGTTTTATTCCGACTCTCCATCTTTTTCACCGCTTGTTGAAGCACAAACACTTCAGAATGAGGCCATTAAGAATAATGATAGCATTCAGCTGCGAAGGAAAAAGTGTTTATTTTGGGTTGTTTGTCACTGAGGTCTATAATTCTGTCTATGAGGTCTGAAATTTGCCCCCACTGTAGTGTGCACAGCAGCTATCTGTTTCCTTAAATTCCTTTGTGTTACTGCAGGCTTTGCTCTCCCTACCAGCTATTTGGGAACAATGGCTGTGCATTTAAATAATTTGGAAATGCACTCGTGTCTACGTACATGATTGTGATAATACTTTATTTCTCTCCATCTCATACCTATGAATGTCATGCGTCTCAGTGCACTGTGCTTTTCACTGTGGCATTTAAGATGAAGAGGAATGAGATGGGAGGGTGGAGAGTGTGTGTGTTGGAGGGGCGGGGGGGGGGGGGGGGGGGGGGGCACCCTTTTTTTCCCGTCCTCCCCCTTTCCCCTTCCCATCCCCCAAACCCCCCTTCCCTCCAACCTTTGTGTGGTTCAGACATGTCTGATGGTGTAAGCTGACCTGCTAAGCGGTCAGGGATGTAAACTGGACTGGGACTGGAAAGGATGGCTGGCAGCGTCATACTCTGAGGGGCTGGAGTGTTGGGTTTGCTGGTGTCCTGACTTTGAGCCTTGTCGGTCTGCATGCAGCTGTCTCTGCTGCCCGTCTTCGAGTGGCCTGCAGTCATCGGAGTTGAAGACAGTACAGGAGAGGGGGATGATGAGATTGATTCTGTCCTCAGAGACTCTGTGCGACACTCTGGACCCAGCAGAATCCCTGAAAAACCATAAAATCAGGTTTTCATTAAAAACCATGGCAGAGGTAGCTTTGTTTCAAATTATTTCTCACTTAACTCTACTGCTGCCCATGCATGCTAACCCATTAATTCGATTCAGGTGTGGTACAGCAGGAAACTTCTGAAACTTGCAGGACTGCAGCCCTCTAAGATAGACTTTGGTCACCCTGCTCTGTTTGGTAAATCTAAGTGAGTGCACCATGATAACACCATCATTTATTACGTTTTCATTTAAAAAAAGATCATTATCACCACTGTGTTGCTAAGAAACCATTATTTTGACCTGGAAATGATGATGAAGCCACTTCCTATCAAACCAATCAGAGAGCTTAAATTGAAAGTAATGTCCAATCAGGAGCAGCCAAAGATCAACAAGTGAGCAGAAAGTTCTGTGTGTTTGAAAAGAAGAAAAATAATGGTCCTCTATGGCTTGAATTAAGTCAAGATGACGTTTTTGATGCACGGTGGTGCCAAAAAGCAGCTGAATTGGAGGAAAAAGTGTAAATATGTAAATAGTTTCTGTTGTGTGTTTGTTTCAATGCCAATATTTTTTCTCTTGAAAGACAAGACTTGAGAGAATGATATGCAGAGGAGAAAAGGCTTGGTCACTGTTGATCTGTGTTATTTCTACAAAGTACTTTTACTAATAAATTCTATTTTCTTGTTTTGGTTGGCCTTTGTGGTCAAATATCTATTCATACATTCATTTTGCATAATTTTAGCCTTATAATCTGATAACTGAGGCTGTCCCGAAAACATTATGTCTGCATGGTGACTAGGATTAAAAGGGTTCAGCTTTTCCGTGCATTTTAAAAAAATATATATTTTTATTTGGAAAGACAAACTTCCATTATTTACATCACTTACAGCCTTAGGTATTCAGGGACATAGATAAAGATGGATACAGAAAGTTCAGATGATTTTGTCCATGTTGCCCTTCTGGGGTTTTCTTTCACGGACTACTTCTTATTTCAGTTTAACAGAACAGAACAGGGGGAGCGCAGCATCTCAGACAATCCTTCTCCTCCTCCCCTTTTGGCTTATCCCTGAAAGAGTTGCCACAGCGAATCATCCAGCACATGTTTAATGCCAGATGCCCTTCCTGATGCAACCCTCTGCATTTTATCTGGGCTTGGGATTGGCCCCCGTCCCCCTTGGGGCTGCAGAACCCACAATTGAGAACGCCATTGGTATTTGGTACCAACGATGGTGGCAGGGAGGGTGAAGTGTCTTGCCCAAGGACACAACAACAGCTGACTGGTGGGAGCTTGAACCGCCAACACTTGGATCACTGGATGACCTTCTCTAACACCTGAGCCAATGCTGCCCCATCATCTCAGACAATCAATATATCAAAATAAAAAACAAAAAACAAAACCAAACATACCTAGTATGGTCTTATTGCTTGGCAGTCCCAAAAAATGTGGAAATGGTTGGCACCATTAAATCCACAGAATCTCCAACAGGCATCTCCACTGCCTTGATGTTTTTTCTGAACGGATATTATAAAAAAATTTGCAATGTTTTTCCAACAGAACTCCTGCCGTGTGTTTGACCTGATTGAGAACCATTGTAGCTGGAATATTTTCTCTCAGCTCTCCCGTGAGGTCATTACCATTACTTCCTTTTCCCATTTCTTCTTTATGTATTCTGTATCCTTTCGTTTAGGTAACTGTATGGCATTATATAACTTGGAGATAATTTTGCTACAAGATCTTGGCTTAGTTAATGATGAAAATATCTCCATGAGCTGTGACCCACCTTTTCCTTATATCTCTTTAAGATTTTTGTTAAAGTAATGCCTCACTTGCAGATACCTAAACAAATCATCTCTTCCCAGCCCATATTCTTTCTGTAGGGTTTCAAAACATTGAAATACCCCATTGTGGACAAATAAATAATAGGTAGTTAAACCTTTTGAGATCCATATCTTTAATCTGCCATCGATTTTATTTGGTGCAAAGTCTGAATCATAAGTACACCTCATAATTTTGGATGCATCTCTGAATCTGCAAATCTTGACTATTTTCTGCCAAGACTTCAGAAAACTGCCTGTTATAGAGTTTACTGGGATCCCTAGTTCTATTTGTAATTTGTCGTCAGTTAGTAGAACTGTTATTGGGATTTATCGTTGTGCCTTCTCTTTCCATCCATGCTGCAGTGTATGATGGTGAACGTAGGCAGATTAAAGGTCTCAGTTGGGCTGCATAGTAGTATTCCTGTAAGCAAGGAAGGCTCATTCCACCCTTTTCTTAATTGTAGCATCTTGAATTTAATTCGGACCCTTTAAGCTTTTAAAAATATATGGACCAAACATTTTAATATAAAATGGCTTGGAGTTTGAAGGGTTAAAGATCCATGTCAGGTTTCAGAACACCATTTCTTTCTTTGTGACAAATACAGGAATGAATCTTCCTGTTTAGTCCTAGTTAATATTTCCATTTCATTTGTTAAGTCTAAAACACATGCAGTTGAGTTAATAGGTAGGTATACACAACACAGCTAGGTCTTAACTTGGTACGAATGTTGCTCTCCAGTGGAATCCATCACTTTCTGTTACTGGACAAAAAACAGGACTGTTTGGTGGAGCATACATATGTGCTTTTTCTTATAAAACCAGTTTTCATGTATGTGAACTGTTACAGCAACGTGTCATGCTGCTGTAAGAATACTGACTCTAACTGGACAGTGGCATTATACATTACTGGATGTACAGTCCAGTTTTGTAGAATATAGTATCACAGAACGTTATGTCTGAAAGAAACAGTAATAACCACCGATAGAAATGTGACCGATGTCAGAAGACTTGATGATTCTTTTTCTCATTTCTGAAAGGGTTAGAAGGGTCACATGACAAAAACGGTTCTTACCCAAACTGCCCTTCCAGCTGGTGTCCTTGCGTTCTTCAGTGATTGGTGAACTACTTAATCCGAGGCTGTAAGAAAGTAGCCCTGAACCACCGGAGCCGGAGTTGGAGATGGACATTAGGGATTTGGAAGGCCTCATAGCAGATGGTGCATCTGACTTGACAGGTTCTTTCCTGGAACGTTGGTGGAGCACCTTGATCATTGCATCCTTCTCAATAATCTGAGCATGGAGATTCTTTATCCTGGATTCAGAAGGAGTAGAACTAAGTCTTAGTTACTGTTACTAATGGACAGTGAGTGACTAAGACATAAGTACAACCTCAATTAAAAAAAACTGCCATTCAAACAATACAATGCACAGTTTAGCAATAAAAAGCCTGATCTGTGGTTACTACAACTTTCACTGTTGTACTTCATGTCCATCATATTTCTTTAACACCTTGACCCAAGAAATAATGGAGAGAAAATCTGAAGTCTTTATTTTGCTCTTTAACAATTAAACAATAATTTATGTTTATGAACAGTTTATTCGGGTGTGATATATCAGAGTTATTGTTGTGCAAAATGTCTCCACCAGGGGGCAGAAGACATGTATGAAAGTATGAAAGCAGACATTTTTTTTATCGTAAAGTGATGCAATAGGTCTCAGACACTGTGTGCATGAAATATGATTAAATTAGGTATTAAAAGTAATGTTGGTTGCTTTGTATCGTTTTGCAAGCAACAGATTATAGGTGAGGGAATTTCTTTAAGCTACTATCGGTTTATTAATGGCACCACAGTGCTGTTCAAGCGTGGAAGGGTATATTACATTGTCATAAAAATGAAACAGTGCACTCAAGAGAACTTACTGAGGTTTCCACTGATGTTCTTGATAATAACCAAGTTTAGTTTGTACTACTCTTCTCCGTCACAAGAGGGAGATGAACCAAACGACTGAGTTACATCTGGCAGAATACAATCTAACTTCTGGACCCAGGGAACATCACATCTTCTGAATAAAATGAAAAAGGACTTGTCTTTCATATCTGCAAGTATTTCAAACAAAACATACAGACTTTGCTTGACAGGAGACATGTGACGTCTCTGTCATGTATTGAGAGAAGCACCAGCTTGTCCTGCTGTCTGACTTTGTTTTGGCTTGCATTCACTGGTAGATCTTCTGGTCTCTAAGTTCTGTAGCTGGTTTTGTTATTAGTTTGACTTTGTACAGACACCTGAGGACTTTGTGGTTGTTCAGGTCTTTTCCTGAGACTTCAGCCTCTGGTCCTGTACAAATCCCCTGATTCCCACCATGTTTAAAACTAACCTACAAAACCAAATGCTGATAAAACTCATCCAGTGGTCATTTCTGACTTCATAGCTGAGTTGGAGCACTACTGTAAAAACAGAAACACTCTGATAAAGGATCATTCTGCAGGTTTAGATGTTCAATCACAAATCTGGGATCTAATCGGGAGTTCATCTTCAAAGCGAGTTTAAATAAATTCTACTCTAAAGACACAGTACAATTTGTGTTGGTTCTGACACATTGTCATGTATTTCTTTGGAGCAGAAATCTTTGTTAATTAGGCTCCAGACTTCAAAATGACTTGCATTTCCCTTGTATGCAGCTGGTGGGTTACAGATCTCTTATTTTAGCTACAGTTTCATTAAAAGTCATGTATTTAAGTGGCCCCAGCTGTTAAAACACACCTATAAAGCATAATAAGACCACTCACAACGCCATAATTCCATCCATCCATTTTCTGTACCGCTTAATCCACGCAGGGTCGCGGTTTGGGCTGGAGCCTATCCCAGCAAGTATCAGGCGAGAGGCAGGGTCGCAGAGAGACAGACAACCATCCACACACACACTCATTCCTAGGGAGAATTTAGAGTGACCAATCATCATGCACGATATAACCTATCATGCATGATAGGTTATATCATGCATGACACCATAATTCCTCCATCATATATCGGCTACATAAACTCAGGACTTCCTCTGGGTTCTGGTTCAGGTTTTAGCTGCTAACAATAAGAACATTTCACTGTTTTTCTCTGTAACAGCTGTACTGATGGTGTATTTAATGACAAGCTGGAAATGTTAATTTTCAAATAACAAACACCAATAAGTCTGATTTTTTTGTCGGGCTATAAATATTTGTACTGGTAGAACATCATCTCTCATGTTCAGCAAACTGTATAATGATTGGAAGTTAAAAGCGTTTCGGTGTCCCATCTCCATTGCATGTAGCGTCATTATGCCCAGGCACAGATGGAGGAGGCTGGTAAATCTGAACATCTGACTAAATGACACATTATTAGACACGTACCTGCTCTCCATGTCTAGGCAGCGCCGGTTGGCCATCAGGATCTCCTCTTCCTCCTTCTGAATCCGAGCCTCCACCGAGGTGTCGTAGCTGCTGCTGGGGGAGTGGCTGATCCCGGCTGCAGATGTATCCCTGCGGTACATGGGTCAAAGAAAAGGTCAGAAGATCCTCTGATGACTGAAAGAATGTTAAAGTCTTTGCTTTTTGTTTTTTCATTGTTTTCAAGTCTAATTTGAGACACGAGGAATACAGATGCAAAGGTCAAAGTCAAGAGTTGTTTTTTTTACCCTTTGAACCCTTGTGTCTAATCTTCAGGCCTCTGCTCAAAAATGACACCCCCATAATGTAATGAGTAAATGTGTGCAACCACAAGATCTATTTAAATACATTTGGAGACACAGTAAATGGAGATTAGTTAAGATGTGAATAAAGAATACATTTTCCTGCAGAATTGCTGAATCCAAACGTTTAGCATCTGCCATGGAAAGTACATATAATGTGATCGAGGTGATCAGTCTGGTGCCACTTTGAACCCTGTACAGCATTTTGAAGGAAAGATCTTATTGAGACAGATGTTCACTGTAGGACTGAGATCTGTATTCACCAAGGAACCATACTGCCACCTACAGGCTTTACTTTGACTTCCTCTTGTTCTCCACAAACTGAAATGCAATGCCATGAACTCATTCAGTCAAGTGTCTGTTTTCTTTGCTTAAGACCTCTCCATGTATACAGCTGTATAAATACAGAGTTCATGTGGACATCTAGAGACACATCTCCCAGAGAAAGAAAAAGTTTTCTGTTGCTCTCTTTTTGTTGTGACATTTAAATTAGTTTACGGTTTTCTGACAAGATAAAAGGAAACGGATGATTCTTCATCATCCAGGTCTTTGGAGCTCACTTTTCTTTCTTTTTTATTTTGCCTTCTTTACTTTTGTTTTCTTTATGTAAAATAAAGGAAGAGAAAAAGTCTCTGTTTTTCTTACCCATGTTGTTTCTGCCTCTTGTATCAGTTAGCTTTTAAGTTAATAACTTAAAGGAATCATGTCTATGGATATACGTGGACAACACTAATGGAGGTTTTCTTCTCCACTGTCTCCTCGTACAGCTCAAAGGATTGGATAAAAGAGAAGATTTGATCCAATCCGTTGGTTTCTTTCGCTCGGTAATTATTTTCATGAATTGGTTTCTATGAACATATTCATTATAACTTGGACTATTGTGGATCATAGAATGAATTTGTTTTAATTAGATTATAACTGAACTACAATTAATTGGATTGTATTGGACTGTTTCTGTAAAAGTGACTATACTCTTACTATTACCGCAATCTATATTAGCAAATGTCAAGGTATACAAAATGCTTGCATATTTTTGCCAAGCATCACCTGTACATTTTTTTTAATATGAATGAAAAACAGAAAAACACACCTCTGAGTTGCAACGGATGCTGCAGCATCCAGAGCAAACTGCCTCATCACGCTCTCCTCCAAGTACTTCTGCTCCCACTTGGTCATATCGGCCTCCAGAGCCAGAATCCGCTCCTCTTTCTCTCGTAGGTGCTCCATTAAGGCTGTGGCGTTATATTCAGATGGCACTGTGCCGTTGTTCTGAGAGCTTCCTTGACGCTGGGGTTGAAGGAGGCAAGAAGAAGTAAGAAAGAATAATAAATCAACACAGAATATGTTGTTGAGGCAAAGACACAGGACTGAGGTTCTGATCAGAACCTTCAGGTTCTCTCTGACATTTGGACCTCTGATAATAACAGAACAGGATGAACACATCGCTGCTGTAATATTGACTTCTTTCAGATGTTATCCAGAAAACTTGAGTAATTGTCTGCAGGATATAAACATTTTTCAGTAGTTTGAATCAAAACTTGAATCGGTGGCAGGGATTGCAAAAATCTTCACATCTTTCTTTGGTTTGGTTTATGTTCAAACTGCACTTAACTGAAGCAGACCAAACCATCTGGACAACGCCACTGCTTGCTCCCTAGACAATGGTACTCCCCAAAACAACCTGATCAATAATGAAAAAGTAGGAAGAAGAAGAAAACTGGATGCCTCCACAGTCACCAGATGGGACCCCAGGAAGAATAGCTGCAGTTTTGCTTCAGCTAATGGGGATCCAATAAAACATAAACATACACCACACCTCAATCCAATATTTCACCTTTGGGATGTGGTGGAACGGGAGATTCTCATCATGGATGTGCAGCACCTGTGTGATGCTATCATGTCAATATGGAGCAAAACGGACACAATGTGTCTCTTACAGCTTTAGAGCTCTGCAATATGGTTCTCTGGACAAGACTAAAGTCATTTTATCTACTGTCGACGTGAACTGAGTTTCCACCAGTAGGTCGGTGCAGGACACAGCTGCTCCTCCTCTAATGATGATCCGATTCCAGCAGAGATGTCCTGATAATACAACAGCAACCTTTCAATCTGGATAAACTAAAGAAGTTCAAAACAATGCCAAGGCACTACAGGATACAATATTGTCACCTGTTTATAACATATTAGTTTCTAAATGAAAAAGGCTGTCAGAATTGGTCTGAGGGAGAGCATGTGTGTGTCTGTGTATAAAGTCATTCAACCTAAGAAATAAAAGGGCATTATTTTATAACTGCAGGACAAAACTGCTCACAGAAGTATTAAAAACGTGATAAATATACTGTAAAAAACAATAAAATTGATAAAAAAAAGATTTTAAAGTCTGCAATTAATCGCGAGTTAACTCAGGAAACACAAGCAATTAATCTTGATTTATGCTTTAAAGGCCAGTTTGTTTACAAAACTCCAGTTTTTCATAAAAAAAGACCCCAAGAAAATTAAAATAATTCTAATAAAAATGCTTTGAATGTAAAAAAAAAAAAAAAAGTGGAAAAAACTCATGGACAAATGTGAAAATAAAAGATAGATGGCTAGTAGTCCAAAATGAAATCTCAACATAAAGGAATGCATTTGTTTATATCAAGATAAATATGGCATCAAAAATGGCAATTATAATAGTTTTAAAAGGGTATTTCATGTCCTTAGGTTCAAATGTGTAAGTGTTTTTGTAGCTTAACCATTTTAGGCTAATATCTAAATTCTATAATGATCCAAAAAAGGTTATCCCTTTTATCAACACAGCCAGAATGGTATGAAAATGGAAATGCCAAAGAATGTCCCCAGGATCTA
>JBBBVU010000016.1:27119455-27131811 GCA_037177055.1 Atherinosoma microstoma
TGTCAGCTAAGAACAGGAAACTGAGGCTACAATTCACACAGACTCACCAGAACTGGACAATAGAAGATGGAAAATTGTTGCCTGGTCTGATGAGTCTGCATTTCAGCTCCACATTCAGATGCTAGGCTCAGAGTCTGCTGGAAACATCATGACAGCATGGATCCATCCTGCTTCAAGCTGCTGCTGGTGTAATGGTGTTGGGGGAGATTTTCTTGTCTCACTTTGAGCCCCTTAGTACCAAGAGGGCGTCGTTTACCCACCACAGCCTACCCGAGTATTGTTGCTGACCATGTCCATCTCTTTATGACCACAGCATAACATCTTCTGATGGCTACTTCCAGCAGGATAATGCACCATCTCACAAAGCTCAAATCATCTCCACCTGGTGTCTTGAAAATGACAATGAGTTCACTGTACTCCTATGGCCTCCACAGTCACCAGATCTCAATCCAATAGAGTACCTTTAGGATGGGGTGGAACATCATCGTGGATATGCAGCCGACAAGTCTGCAGCAACTGTGTTATGCTATCATGTCAATAATGAGCAAAATCTCTGAGAAATGTTTCCAATACTTTGTTGAATCTATGACACCAAGAATTAAGGCAGTTCTGAAGGAAAAAGGGGGTCCAACCTGGTACTAGAAGGTAGAAATTAAAATGTGGATGGTGAGTTTACACTCTGATGATATAATATGATGCTTCATAAATGTCTTATATTTCAGCTGACTGCTCATTGTTGACAAGTAGAGAATGACCTATGCTTTTAGACTAAACATATTTTTGTCTCTGTGGTCACATTTTTCAAAAAGGAATAAAGTTGTTAATTCAAATAAAGATTAATTGAAATCTACATAGTCTCCAGTTATTCAATGTGGCAAGTAATTTACATTATAAGTGCTCCTTTGTAATGTAATATTTTGTGATAAGATTTTTTGAGCCTTTTTTCTTGAAACAAAAACTATTTTTATGTCTGAGGCTACTGTCAGCATAATGTATTTAGATTTTAATTCTAGGCTTAACATTTGCAGAAGATGAGTTACTGTCTCAAAGCATTTCCTTACAGTATTTATTTTATTTATAAATAAAAATGTACAATATATTCTTAGCTTTTTTTCCCTCAAAGCTACATATTTTTCTTCTCAATAAACTCCAGACTGCATACAGCAGTGTGGAGTTGATGCACACAGTAAAAAACCTGATATTTATACATGGTGGCTTTAACATTATGCTCTAAAATCACAACACAATTGTAAATATACTAATACTAAAACAAAAAATACTACTTCTACTAATAATAAAAATAAGCCCTGAATCCTGTTTGAAGCAATGTTGCTTATTTCATTTAAGGTAATATTTTTGTTTTGATCTGTCTGATATTTGGAGCTGTGAAATGTTAGCAGACTAACTGCTCCTGCCAGTAACAGAAGAAAATCTGCCCCGACTGCCACAGAATATAAAATTTCCAAACTCGCCCTCAGTTTTTTCCTCCCTGCAATGTGAATAGGCCTTTCTAACCTAACTGACTCTGTGGTTCATTAGTATAAAGATTTATGAAAAGGCTTCATTAAAATTGCATTCAGCATTTCAGTGGCTGTAATGAAAGTTAGTGAGAGTGTCAAAACCTCTCCCATTAACCAAACTCACCCTGCGCTCCTCCTCCAGAGCTTCAGCTGGTCTAAACCCTGGACTTGCTGCTCATAGACAGAAAAGTCAGCGTTCACAGCCGAACAAGGATCATACTCTTCAGCAAGTTGGGAAATGATCCGTAAAGCGGCAGCACTTTAAATCAGTGTGTTTGCTAACATCTCTGCTCATAAATATTGTCCTCTTCTATTGTTGTTGGTACCACAGGAAACAGACACAGCTGAAAGGCAGGTGAAACAGTTCTGCTTCATCACAACATCAACCAAGTATAGTGTACATCACAAAGCTTTATCCAACTTTTTCCTTTCACAGTCATTTATGTTTAAGGGTCTATTATAACTATAATATATATTTAATCTGTCACCAAATCTGCTTAGAAAATAACAAAAATAAATTATTTACAAATTTTTGGGAAACAAAAGGCTTTTTCACAGTAATATTTTCTCTTTATCCTCTGCTGTTTACCATCTCTGCTAGTGGGGACAAGTTCTGTTATCTGTTAATATAATCAATAACATCACTCTGCTATGACAAGTAACAAGGAAGAAGAGAGTTACGGGACCCGTAAATATAAAAGAAAACTGTGCTTAAAGAAGTTTGGAACGACTGTTTTTCACTTCCATATTTTTTGTAAAAATACTCTGAGGGGTTTGAAAAAAACATGTTTAATCATAAAAATACAGAAAGATTCATCAACATTTTTGTCAAGTTTGACAGGAAGGTTTTGTTTAATACCTGTTTTACAGTTGATATGAAACGAGAATACAAAAAGCAAAAAAACAAAACAAAACAAGACAAAACAAAACAAAACAAAACAAAATAAAACAGTAAGGCTTTGCTCACTGTGTTATTGTGTCTAACCCTAAACAGAGAAAAAGGCAAACAGACAAATTAAACTTATATAACACAACTTTGGTCTCTGTTCTTGAAGCTGATTTGTCCACCAATCTTTTAACAAGGATCATTCCGAACTCAGGAAGCTCCAAGTCACCATGAAAAGTGATGGTAAAGGTGTAGCAACAGCATTAAAATGTGTCATCATGTCTGTTTTAGTTTAAATACTACCATAAATATAGTTTGCACTAAAAAAATAAATAGCTAATCCACACACATATGAACAATCATGGGTAAATCTCTCCGTCTTGTCATGACGCTCTCTTATTCTACGTGAAAACTTAACAAATACGCCATCTGATGCTTTTTAACCCTGATTTGTGACACTAAGTTTTGAGACCTGTAGACAAACATACGTTTCATGATTTCTTATGGAAACAAGGAGGACATGAAAGCATTCATCATAAGTCTTTTTTTCTGCTCAGTTTCACTTAAATTTGACACTGAATTTAGTATAAATTTTATATAAATGAATACTTTGTACAAACAGTGTTCTAATTTATTAGAAATTACGAAACAAATATGTTTGTTAGAAACTTCCCAGCTACTTTTTAAAGGTTTGTAAATACTGTGTTTAGCTCAAAATCGGCACAACAGAGGGTGCAGATGAAAAGAGCTCCAAACAACATTTGGATGCCGACACACCACCAGGGATCAATAAGAAGCTCCCGGACAAGCCCCTACTCACGATACCACAACACAAAGCACAGAACTTATTTTCTTTTCATTGTAAAAAAAAATTACTTCCAAAATGTCCAGATGATGAATTGTTCAAGGGTCTGAGCGGTTGGAGTCACTTCAGGTCCATCATCACCAGTCCTCACTGACTCTCTCTCCTCTTCTAATTGCTTGACTAGTTTCCCATTAGTATGATATCCATTAGTCTTCCTTTCCTTCCCTCAGACCACCACTCCCTGACTTTACTACACCTCTGAGACACTTGCAGGGAAAAGTGTCTGCAAGCAGAATGAGTTGAGTTTTTTTTCTTCTTTGTACATATTTATGTACAAAGAAAATGTAAATATGTACATACTTATGTACAGATTGATTTTTTTTTTGGAGTGGGACTCGATTGAAAAAAAAAATCTAAATTAATTAGAGGCTTTGTAATTAATTACTCTTGATTAATCGCATTTTAATTGCAAAACAATAGTTGCCTCATAAAGCAACTATTGGGGGGAGGAAGGTTTGTGTGTGTTGAGGGGTACAAACAGGGCAGGGGTGCGTGTATGTGTGTGTAGGGGGAGGGTGGGGGCCTGGTTCTCGGGGTGCATGGCTGGAGCATTGGGGTGCGGACTGGTCCCCGCCAGGTGGCCGTCTGGGGAGGCCTGCAACCCCTGGGTGTGGTGCGGGCCCACTGCCTATGGGGGGGGGCTCGCAGGCCCCTTGGGCCCTGTCCGTCCTTGGTGGACGGTGCCCGGCGGGGCCGGTGGCTGCTGATCTTGGCCTGCCGGGGCCTGTGAACCGTGCCTGCGGGGGCTCTAGCTGGGGACTCCCTCCTGGACGGATGCCGGGTCGTCGCCGTGGTGGGTCTTGGGGTATCTCTGGCCTGCCTCTGACCTTTGTGCAGGCGCGGTGGCTTTTTCATGATCATTCTTCTTTGAACCCTGTTCTTGTCCTGTAGCTTTATTTACTAATAGATACTTTCAGTTAGTTTTCTTTGAGTGTGTTTCTGCTACTCTAGTTTTAGTTGAGATACATTCAAGGTTCAAGGTGTCACATGGATGTACAGGTACATGCACAGTGAAAAACTTGAGTTGGGTAGCTCTTGCCCGATGTACATTAAAGACAAAAAGGAAAAAAATGATAAAATAATAATAATAATAATAATACTACTACTACTACTACTACTACTACTAATAATAATAATAATAATACTAATAAAAAATGTACATAAATGACTTATCTAAAAAGTTAAAAACGCTGTTATTTTCACCCTAGAACACTAAAGGTGGGTGAATTTCACCCATGATACATTGGTTTTGAATGGCTAGAGTACACAACGTTAGTGTTCTAGGATTAAAAACCCAGATCAGTAGACAAAACCATGGTACTAAAAACAAGTAATTTTTTTCTAGACCTGTTCAGCAGTCTTACAGCCTGGGGAAAAAACTGTACGTCAGTCTACTGGTGTTGGCTTTGAGACTCTGTTCAAGCTTTGTCCCTCAGGGAAGAGATACCAGTCTGTTGTGTGGGTGTGAGGGGTCCTTGATGACCCTCAGGGACTTCCTGAGGCAGGGTTGTGTGTATAGTTCCTCCAAGATGGGCAACTGACATCCAGTGATATGCTCAGCTGAGTGTACCACCCTTCTAAGGGCCTTGTGCAGCTCCCGTACCAGCAGGTGAAGTTGCTGGTCAACAGGCTCTCGATCGTCCCTCTGTAAAAGGCCTTGATGATTTGTCTACTCAGACCAAACTTCTTGAGGCGTCTTTGCCACGACCACAGTTGTGTGTTCCTCCCATTTCAGCCTCTCGCTTATGGTCACCCCCAGGTACCTAAAAGTTTCCACCCTCTCCACTGCAGTTCCGTTGATGGTTACAGGAGGCTGTGGGACCCTCCACTGCCTAAAGTCCACAATAGCCTCCTTGGTATTAGAGACATTGATCTGGAGATGATTCTCTCCACACATTGCTCCAAGATGGTCCCTTCCTCTCTGTAGGCTGCCTCATAATCTCCGGTGATCTGCCCCACCACCACAGTGTCATCCACAAACTTCACAATTGTATTTGACGGATGAGAGGCTGCACAGTCATGAGTGTAAAGGGAGTAAAGGAGTAGACTGAGAACACAACGTTGTGGTGCTCCTGTACCGAGAGACAAGGAACAATTAATTGGGGGGGGGGGGGTATCTTCATATTTGTCATATGTGGAAAGGACAGAGTGAGTCGGTACAGCTGATGTTACAACCTTTACCGGCTAATAGCAGAGCTTTCTGGTTTTTTTCTGGCCCACAGCAGTCTGTGTCTTCCTGTTAATAAATCATCAGCAACACTGGATCACCATCGCCGTTCAGAAAGCTGTAAGATCTGTAACTTTACACATGCTGTTATTATGATTAATCATGAGTCAGATTTTTGGTGAGCCCCTTGAACTTGATGCCCTATGCGCAGTGCATTATGTGCGTGGTGGGAGCGGCGGCACTGGGTGAGTCTGAAATACTTAACCCTTTAAAGCCCAACCCAAGAAAAAATGGGGAGAAAAGTCCATCCATCCATCTTCTACCACTTATCTGGGATCGGATCGCGGGGGCAGCAGCCTAAGCAGGGAAGCCCAGACCTCCCTCTCTCCTGCCACATTAGCCAGCTCATCCGGGGCATGACCCTCCTAGGCCAACTGAGAGATGTAATCGCTCCAGTGTATCCTACCCAAAGGTCTCCTCCCAGTGGGACATGCGCAAAATACCTCAAAAGGGAGGCGTCCAGGAGGCCTTGCCACCCTGCGGAAGAAACTCATTTCAACCGCTTGTATTTGCGATCTTGTTCTTTCTGTCACTACCCAGAGCTCATGACCATAGGTGAGGGTAGGAATGTAGATCGACTGGTATATCAAGAGCTTTGCCTTTTGGCTCAGCTCCTTCTTCACTACAACAGACAGATGCAGAGTCCGCATCACTGCACACGCCGCACTGATCTGCCTATCGATCTTTCACTCCATCATTCCCTCACTCCTGAACAAGTCCAAGAGATACTTGAAATCCTCCACTTGGGGCAGGACCCCATTTCCGTGGGGATACTCCATTTTCCGGCTTAAGACGATGGTCTCGGATTTGCAGGTGCTGATTCTCATCCCAACCGCTTCACATTCGGCTGGGGATCACGGCCCAATGAAGCAGACAGAACCACATCATCTGCAAATAGCAGAGACCCAATCCTGAGGCCACCAAACTGGATCCCCTCAACACCTCGGCTATGCCTAGAAATTCTGTCCATAAATGTTATGAACAATCTGAGACTCGACTGTCTGACAGACCCTCTTCTCCAGGACCCCTGAATAGACCTAACCAGGGAGGCCGAGAAAGGGGATCCCTCTGTAGTTGGAGTACCCGCTGGTCCCCTTTCTTGAAGAGAAGGACCACCACCCCAGTCTGCCAATCCAGATGCACTGTCCCCAATGTCCACATGATGCTGTAGAGGCGTGTCAACCAAGACAGCCCCAAAGCATCCCCGGACTCAGCTTCCTCATCAGAAGATGTGTTGGTGGGACTGATGAGGTCTTCGAAGTATTCCTCCACCGACCCACAACGTCCCTCGTCGAGATCAGCAGCCCCCCACAGGTGTTGACGGAGCACTGCTTCCCCCTCTTGAGCCGCCGGATGAAGGCCCATAACCTCCTTGAAGCCATCCGGAAGTTGTTCTCCATGGCTTCTTCGAACTCCTACCACGCCTGAGTTTTTGCCTCAGTGACCGCCGAAGCCACGTTCTGCTTAGCCTGCCAATACCTGTCAGCTGCCTTCAGAGTCCCGCAGGCAAAAAAGGCCTGATAGGACTCCTTCCTCAGCTTGACAGCATCCCTCACTGCCTGTGTCCACCAATGAATTCGGGGATTACCACCGCAACAGGCACCAGCAATTTTACAGCCACAGCACCGACTGGCTGCTTCAACAATGGAGTTGCGGCACACAGCCCACTCAAACTCAATGTCCCCTACCTCACTAGGGACATGGTTGAACCTCTGCTGGAGGTGGGAGTTGAAGCTCCTTTTGACAGGTGACTCTGCCAGATGCTCCCAGCAGACCCTTACAACATGTTTGGGCCTGTTAGGCCTGACCGGCATCTTCCCCCACCATCTGAGTCAACTCACCACCAGGTGGTGATCAGTTGACAACTCTGCTATTCTCTTCACCCAAGTGTCCAAGACATGTGGCCGCAAATCCAATGATACAACTACAAAGTCAATCATCAAACTGTGGCTTAGAGTGTCCTGGTGACAAGTGAATGAAAATTTATAAAATGTGGAGTTCTATTAATCAAGTAATATAAACAGCCAAAATGATGTTAACCTGTCCATTTAGAGAGGACATGGAGATCCAGAGACAGAGAAGGTGAAGTAGATGTTTGGAGAAAGAGAGCAAACAGATGCAGAGATAGAACAAGCAACTCCTTCCACTAGTGAGGCTGATTTAGGAAACAAAGCAACAGGGCCAGACAGATGATGCTGCATATCTGCCCACAAGATAGTTTTGGTTCACAGAACAGAGCATTTCTTCTCTTTCTGTGGCAATAATGAAGGTGAAGGCAGACCAGATACGTTTGGAGTTTTTAAGGTGTAAATAAATAGTTTGATCCTTTTCCATAATTCCATCTGGTCAATTTTCACTATGAGCTTTAAATTCTCTTCTGGGTTATTCTGCTGTATTCTACATCCAAGTAAATCTACAGAGTAAAATCATATCCTGGTTGAATCAGTCTGCAGAGCAGAGATGGTGACCTGTGACTGGCTGCTTGGTGGTTAGATTCCTCACAGCGAGAAGGTTCCTGGTTCAGTCTTGGCTGGAGAAATTATGTGGACTTTGTGTTCTTCCTGTGCTCAAAACACTGTCCAAAAAAAAGTATTTTATTATGTGATTCTATTCTAAGTGAACGTGAGTGACTCCAAAGAGGATAAAGTAGGTATAGAAAATGGATAGATGAACAGACCGCAAGTGATCTAATACAAAGTGGAATTAGGTATGTTTCTGTTCTATTCAAACATCTACATTCAGAATTTAAATATGTAGATCATTACAATAACAGCTCTTCCACGTTGAGTTTCTGTCATATTTTCATATTCAGTGTGAGAACAAATCACCAGTGCTAGGTTGAATTAAAGTTGTCGGTTCTGGATATGAAAAAGGAGGCATAAGAGAAAATGAAGACAAAGACAGAAAAGAGGGACAACAGGGTGTCATTGTTTCATAGTCTGAGGACGCAGATCAAGATGAAGCTTTGTACCATGTCAAACAGTCACTCAGCATCAACCTTTGTCTGTACTGTATGTATGTAGGGGGGGGGGCTGTCACTGGTACATTTTAAAATTTTCATTCAGTGCTATGTATTTGTCATTCATTGCTTTGGGGCAATAGAAACTGCAGAAATGCAGGTGGATTTCACAAAGCTCAAAAGATTAAATATTAAAATTGTACTTCTTGGACTGACCTGGAAATATGCAGCAAACTGATCAGAGAGAGGTCAGGCTGTAAAAGGTCAAAGGCTGAAATGTAGTATGCCAGTACAGAGGATGAGGAGGTGCTAGGGGATCTGTCATCCTCCCTCATCTCCATCCACGGCCTGCAGCCTCGAGGCACTTCACTGCAGCAGTTTCAGGCAGCTAAAGAGCAGCCCGACTCTGGGCCGTCAGTTGTTTCGGGGCAGGAGGAGTCATGATGATAGCGGTGTCAGTCACAGGAGATGAAGCACGGGGCCTGTTGGGATTCTCCTGCGTTCAGCTGTAAGGACCAAAACCTGCTTCAGCCTGAACTCAAGTTTGCATTACATATGTCAGCAAACAAACACGAGCTGACTCTCACTGCCCCCCCGGCATGAAAGAAAGATGATGGCATGAATGATGTATTGTACTGTTACACACTACAAACACAGACCCACTTACAAGGTGCAGGCCAGAAACCAGAGTGATGTGACGGTTTGTATAATACAGTCTGCTGCAGGGAATGAAGAAGAGGAGGCTGAGTGACAGAAGCTTCAATAGTCAATGTTCTCTTGGGATGAGTGAGGTTCAGGTATTTATTTCACACTGACTCAACTTAATGGGGATATTTTAATTGCTTCAAGAAGAGAAATTCATCCATTGTAGCACTGAAGTTGTCCTGTAAAACAAGGAGAAATGACTCTGAGATACTTTAAAAGTTATGAGCTGCACCATTCTCAAAGTTTTATCTTTTTCTTTTTTTATCATTTAAAAAAGAATCTAATTAATTACAGTTTTTATGATTGTTTACCCACTAAAATTCCAGATGATCCCACCTTTGAACCAGTAGGTGAAACACGTCCACCAAGTGTGCAAACACATATGTGCAAACACATTGAAAATACGGCAGCCAAATGTCAGCTGATATACGGTGGTGTCCATCATCTGGATAGTTCATCAAGAACACAGATAAAAACAGTTTTCTGCCTCCTTCAGTAAATCAGCAGCTTGCATCAGCCCCTTTGGCAGCCATACCTGACATCTTACAGAAGGACACATGTATTTTCTCTTGGTCTATGCAGGACTGAGGCTCAGCAACGCCAAGGTGGAGCTCCATGTTCATACAGGATCAACAGAGAGCTTTTCTAAACATGGTTTTGGCCAATAATGTTGTTAGACTGAGAAAATTTGATCCAGCAAAAACAGTAATCAGTTTTTACATCCATCAGGTCTCTCTGTTACTACTAGCCTGAATCCTTAAAAAACATCAGATACAAAGAGAACAACTTTATAAAGCAACGACTGCTTGAATGAATTCAGAGAGAGTGAAATTTGTGTTCTCGGATGGATTTTGGACACAAGGAGGTTCTTTCATCATTGTAAATGAGGATATAGCCTGTGATGATGAAATCTTATGGCCAGATGCAGCTAGGAGAAGAGATAATATTCAGACAAGACGTCAAGTTTTTATTTTTCCCTAAAGTTACTTGAAGTGTACTGGATAAAGTATTTCTATTTTATCTCATTTTCATTATTTCTTTTTTTTTTGTTTACACAAATGTTTGTTAGGCTTGCAGTAGCCCCCTATAACCATGGCATCCACATATGTAGACATCCCATTTTGGTTGTCTGCACCATAATACTAAATTCTGTGTAATTGGAACCTGTTGAATACAAACATGGACTCATGGTGCTGTTTGCCTGTGTTGCAAGACATTTTCTATAAAAGGTTAAATAATTTAAATATTTAAATCATGTATGAAAAAATATGTATAATATATTCTAAAAAATGATACATATATACATTGAAATAGTATTTATTGCTACCCCCTAACCCCAAATAGCCAAAAGAAATCTGGGATGAAAGGTAAACTGAAGCTTGGGTCTTAAGGCCCATTTATACTCGACACAGAAGAAGGAAACGCATGACAGACGGAAAGTTTTTTCCGTGTCCTTGAACACACGTAATTTGGTCAGTTTTCAGGGAGCTTAGCCATCCATCGCTTGACACAGAAAATGGAGCAATACCACCGGAAATTGCGGGGGCAGTCCTGACTAGAAACAAACCAGAGAAGAAGAAGAAGGAAGGGAAAAAATGCAGAAGAAGAATAGGTAGGGACCCGCTAAGCATTATGTGCAAGCGCGTCATGTTAGCATCTACTGCAATGTAAACAATAGTTTTTTTCCATTCATTCAAAGTGAGTTCGGACACAGAGTGCTTCTACAGAAAAAATGCTGAAATGCCAGAAAGGAAAGGGGATTTACAGAGAAACGCTTACCAACAAGGCCAGAGAATGTTATTTCCAGAACATCGCCATGGTAAATAATTGTGGACCCTTATTTTATTCAAAAGAAGACATGGAGAAACAAAGTGGACAAACTACCACAGATTTGCCATGGTGATGTCTTTGTCTACCTGGTCTGTGGTGTGAGTGTCTACACAGCAGATCAGTTTAAAAACTATAAATCCTTGGAAGCCTTGGAAGTCCAATTTACAAACAAATGGGTGCAGGACCTGCATATCTGAAATTAAATGAAATGTACTTTATTTATTAGGAAATTATTATTGTATATCTATAAACCGGAAAAGAACAACAACACAGTGATTTGCTCACAGGTACGTGAAGCTAAACTTTGAAGGAGCTAGCTGTAGGTAGCTTACATTGGCCATAGCAGACGTTGTTGTTGCAACAACTGTAGACATTATGCAAGCTTTTAAGAAAGACAACGCAATTGTGTATGCCATGTTGATCGGTTGGAAACAACTTCATAGCGGTGCATTACCACCGGCCACTGGTGCCTGAAACAGACGTTGGATTGCAGGAGTGAACTCGGAAACTGCACTGCCCACTAGTGGAGGTCAACACAACGTAAGTATGAGGATAGCGACATATGAGAATGATTGAAACAGACGTCCCTATTTACATACGTAATGTGGCAGGATGTAGGAGGGCCCGGGCAGGGATTGAACCAAAAACCTCCTGGGTGAGAGTCATGCGTGCTGACCAGTCAGCCAAAAGGATATCCCTTTGACTCATGACTTTCACCCGGGAGGTTGTGGGTTCAATCCCCACCCGGGCCCTCCTACGTCCTGCCGCAGAAAGGTAGCCTAAATGGGCCTTTAGGAGGATAGAAGCAAAACTGGAATGTTTTGTTCTGACATCCATGATAAGAAATAAGTATTTTTACCAGTCTGCGGCATTGACCTGTGCAGTGGTTATTTAAAGCATTTGATTATATGAACAGTGTGATTTAATATGGTGAAAAAATATAGTTTTTATAAGTAAGTGGATTATCTGGGCTATTCTGATAACTGGATGAAATGCTTTGACAAAAAGGGCTCCGTTTCAAAATTGTGCCTAACCAATCACAAAATGTAAAAACTGTGATTCGGCATCATCACCCATGCACATCCTACAGGTGCTCTATTTGATACATATCTGGTGACTTTGGAGGCCATTGGAGTTCTGTGAACTCATTGTCATGTTCAAGAAAGCAGTTGTAAATGATTTTAGCTTTGTGACATGGTGCATTATCCTGCAGGAAGTAGCCATCAGAAGATGCTAGGCTGTGGTCAGGATGGACATGGTCAGCAACAATACTCAGGTAGGTTGTGCTGGTTAAGGCCCGGTCACACTGCCTTTCACGGGCGTATCGCGGCTGAATCACGGGTAAAATTTTGCGATTTTTTTTT
>JBBBVU010000016.1:27137819-27148919 GCA_037177055.1 Atherinosoma microstoma
CTTTGTTTAAAGGCGAAGGGGTAGGGCTAAGGGCTGAGGGGTAGGGCTAAGGGGGAGAATTGAGATTGGGCCTAAATATCAATGCATTGCAAGTATCCTTTTAATATTTATAATCTTAGATTTAGCTCTAATTCTAAGGCAATAAAAACTGCGTGGCCTTGAAAAGACTATTTCAAACCCTTGAGTATCACATCTGTCGTAATTGTAATGTTAAGGGTTATTGTTGTATAATTTTTTTAAATGTATTTGTTACATTAGTAAACACATATACAAAGATAAATGTGTTTAATGAGGCTGATATTGTGTTTATAGCTGTACAAATCTGGGCTGGTGTTTTGCTCTTTGAGTGTGAAGTTTTGGTGTGGAATGATTTTTACTTTAGGGGGTAAGCAATCATAGAAAACATAGAAACCATAGAAAATAATGTGATGGTTTCAGATTATTTTTCCAACATTAAAAAAAGAGAAAAATCCGCAAATGAAGGAAGACTTCAATCCTCTCATAATTTCAACCAGATCATAAAGGACTGATTTTTACACCGCTTACAATGATGATACACAGTGTCTGTGAACCTCCCTCCACAAATATTTCCTCTTTTCTTTTCTCTGTTTCCCCCTTTGTTTGGAATCAATACAGAGTAAAGATAAAAACCAAAAGATGAATGGCTAAGTGGTGTAAATTGACCGTCTTGTTGTGTATGTAAATGTTCATGCTCCTGTTTATAGTTATGCACTGCTCTGTGTGTGCGTGCCCCACTGGGAGTGTGTGCTCTGTGATCCAGGTAATGTAGATCAGAGAGTGAAAGGGAGAGCAAACAAGAGGCAATCATTTGCCATCCATCTTCTCCCTCTCACTGACCTCGTTCATCCTGTCTTCATTTATTGATCGACGGGATGACACTGTGTGTTGTGTTTGCAGGGTGGTTGTGACAACCTGGTGACAAGTCTCCTCTGGGGACATGGAGGTCCCACAGTGAGAACAGACAGCAAGATAAATACTGATCTTCAGGGCCCAAGTCCCACCAGCTGTGAATTTGATCCCAAATCAGCTTATTTATATGATAGTGCTGCTTAATTTAACATTGCTTACCTTCAGTAAACCTAGAGTCAGTTATTAAAGTAAATGTTTTAAAGTATTTAGTATTAAACATGGGAAATATAGAATGTTCATGTGGAAAGG
This sequence comes from Atherinosoma microstoma, assembly GCA_037177055.1. Taxonomy (NCBI): domain Eukaryota; kingdom Metazoa; phylum Chordata; class Actinopteri; order Atheriniformes; family Atherinidae; genus Atherinosoma; species Atherinosoma microstoma. The sequence continues at coordinate 27,138,999 of JBBBVU010000016.1, forward strand.
ACAATGAGCCTCATTCACCAATGTCTTTTAATTTCTTCTTAAGTTTTACTTGAGATGTTTTTTACTATTCCCAAACGTGTTCGTAGACCGCAAAATCCCATTAAAGGTCACAACTTACAAACAATGTGCAAACAGACACAGGCAGAGGCGAGATAGATGAGGAAAAATAACAAACACAATGTCAAAAGGATGAATGAAAACAAAAAAAATAAAGAAAAGCCTGATGAAGCCTGATTCTTCTTATTTTTCAAGAGATGACTTGGTTATGAATAACCACAAGGTGAGACTCAAATAATCTAAAAACGACTTTATGTACAAATGGGTCATTAATTCCTCCTCAACTTGGACAGTGCCTGCAGTCTGAATGCATCAACACCAACTTCCTGGGGCATCATTTTAAGATGCAGTTCACCTACAGAGCAAGTGGTGCATCTGATGAATACTCCAGGTGAGTCTGATAGGTGTTATTAACCAGAGGGCCAGGACATAAACCAGATTTCTTAATAAAACTAATCATTATAATAAAATGACACCGTTGTGGTAAATTCTAATAATTAAATACTACATTTAGCAGATGGATCTGGGAGTCTCTTGGACATTTATGGAGGGATATTCTTGTGTTTGAGAGAACGGATTTGGTGTGTTTTCAGTCTGTTGCACCAATGATGTTAGGAAGACCAGCAATACAATTGAATCCATCTTGACTGTGACTTGTTCTTGAATTAATGAAATCGATGAAAAATAGTTAATTTTTCACTTGAGCAAAATTGTAATGTTAGGACATGATCTGTACATCTCTTGCGATTTATTTGAAAATGACAAAATACTTAGATGACCAAAAGTTTTTTAAAAATGTGACATAAACATGACTATAGTTTCATTATTGTATTATACTCAACAAAACAGCAGAAAAGAAGACAAAAGCTGATTTGGTTCAAATGTGTCAGCACTGCTGAGTGTGCATAGGTATCCAAGATGCCAAGATTTTGGTGAGTGCCACAATCGTTGTAAAAAGTTTGTAAGTATAATTTAAGAACAAATTTGTTCATAGGAACGTTTGGTGAATGAGGCCCATTGAGCCACAGTTTGAATTCCTCCTCCACTGTTTTGTTTTGTGACTGATTGGATATAAAACTACAGGCCCATTATTCTTCCAATCAGCAACACATCTCAGTGGCTTTAACCCACAATCACTGCAGACATTTCCCCGTCGGTCGGTCGATAGTGGTCGCAGGCAATCTGCACCCAACATTTTAGCATGCAGCATCCTTATTGGCATCCTCCTCAAAAGCAGCATTTGATTATGGGTGTTGACATTCAGAGCGATCAGCCACTAACCTGATAATTAGTAACACTGTGTTGATTCAAATGATCCATCATGGCAGTGTCTCCAGTGATTTATCATCATGTAGAATGAATCAGGCATTATCTTTTTTTTCTTTAACTGGGTGCTCAGCTGAGGACACTTCATAAAATTCTGCCGGTGGAGAATCCAGGCTGTGCTTTAACCATTAAATCTGGTTTTGATTAAATGTGTGACATCTGTAAAGACACCCTATATCAACTCTGTTAGACTCAAATTTGTGCACAAAACTTTCAGCTCAGGCAGGCCTCTTCGCTGCTTATCTTTAATTTTTCTTTTTAAAAATCCACTTGTTTTTGCTGTCCTCTTCTAATATATGACTTTGTATTGTTCTGTTATCTATGTTGTATGTATACAGATGTGTTAATGCATATTTCAGCATTATTATTGTGGATTATCTTATCTTTATAATTCGCTCTACTTTTTATGATAGGACAGCACTTTGTTGTTTGTTTAAAATGTGCTTTATAAATAAATGAGATTGGAAAATTAAGGAATAAACTTTTGCATAAACACTAAAACTTTTTGCACCTTGAAACAGTTTTAGGTCAAATTTGATGCATTTTTAGTTTAAATGGACATTGAAGCCAACAGTCTCAATTGTTTAAAGAAAATGGTGTTTAGGAAATATTCAAACTGAAATTACACATGCAGTGTGAATTAGCATTCGAGAACATGTAGAAACCCAAACATTACCTACAGGTATCCACCAGAATAGTCACCAAGGGCCTGTTGTCACTGTCCGAGGAATAGGACCCAGGTGTGAATGAGTTTCAACAAAGACTTTGTTAAATAAAAAGTTTTCCTAGAGCAGGATTAACAAAGAGAATAACTCAGAATTAATGAGAAAACAACAAACCCAAACAAGATGGGAAGCGAGGAGCAAAGAAAACCTGGTTTTACACTTAAAAGTATTTATTTGCTGATGCGAAAGATTGAAAAAATTGTTCAATTTCTAAAAAAACATCTGGTCGAGGCGGTGAGAAAGCAGGAAAACACGTGGTCGATAAAGACAGCAGGATTTAGTGTCAGAACAGAAATAATTTGGGGTTACCTGTCCTCAGCCTAACAAAATTACATTTAGAAAACCCATTCACATTTTGAAAACAAATTTCTATTTCAGAAAACACATTTGCAAATTTGAAAACAAATTTAAATTAAATTTACTAAACATTAAACTCTTTTACAAGTGCTGAGACAACTGTCAAAAACACAAATACAGATCCTACAACACCTAAAATCCCAGAAGCAAGGAAATCATCTTGAAGTACAAACAAATGATTTGTAGTTCAGCTAGATACAGGAAGTCAGTGGCGGTTCTTTGAGGACAAGAACTGCTTGGAACTTGTTTTATGAAGTTTTTGCAGTCATCAACACATTATACCAGTTTTAAAATCGCTGCATTGGCTCCCCGTGCGTTTCAGGATTGATTTTAAGGTTCTTTTAGGGGTTTATAAATGTCTTTATGATCTTGGGCCTTCTTATTTATCTGAACTGCTTTTATATTATGAACCTTTGCGGACCCTGAGATCCTCTGGTACTGGCCTTTTAATAGTTCCTAAAGTTAGGACTAAAACTTACGGTGAGGCTTCATTCCAGTATTATGACCCTCAATTGTGGAACAGCCTGCCAGAGAGCCTCAGGGCCGCAGAGATTGTAAATGTGTTTAAAAAGAGGCTTTAGACCTATCTAGTTTAGCTTTTAACTGAATCTTATTTTATTTTTTTTTTATTTTTTCGCGCAGTGTCATGCCTGATACTTTTATTGCCTTTTATTATTATTTTATTTTTTTTCATTTTTTTTTTACATTCAGTTAAGAATGTCACTATAGGGAAAGGAGCTTGTATAGATTGAGGTGGTGGTGGTGGTGGTGGTGGTGGGGGGGGGGACTGTACATGTGCTCTGTGTGTTTGTGTGTGTGTGAGTATGCATTTATGATCTTGTGTGAAACAGATTGGTTTGGTTGGTCGACTTCTCTACAGCTGGGTTATTCAACTCTGAAGCTTGAGGGCCACTATCTTACAGGTTTTACATGTTTCCTTGCTGTAACACACGTGACTTAAATGAATGGGTCATGATGTCGAACTTGACAACAGGCTGTTGAATCCATTTAATTTGGACGGTGGCCCTGGAGGGGCTAGTCATGCTGGACAGCATTTATCAACTTTTGGTCTGTTTAAAAATATGAGTGTGTTCAGTTTTAGAAGAAAGTTGAAAGTTACTTCTAGAACAGATCCCCCTGCTTCTAATATAGAAATAAAAGTTAATGATTGAGTGACACACCCTGTGTTCAATAACATCAACATGGTTTAATGACTGGGGGGCCTCTGTTGGTCAGCGAGAGGCCTCGCAGTGACAGACACCAAGCAGGTCAATAACAGACACAACAGCGACAGATGTTGCTGCTGTTGTAGATCCACACTGTATTATCTGTACAGCCTCAGGCCAAACAGCCAATCAGGATACAACAGGAAGAACAAATACCTTCAGGAGGAGGGATGATCATTTTGGTGCAAGCAATACTGATTCCTCAAAACAAGTAGTCATGGCGGTATTCTCTTAAACACAAAATGGTGGTATGAGAATTTTCTTGATCTGACTGCATCAAAAAGGAGAATTGCCCTATGTTACTGCCCAAGGGCCTAGCAACCTGTTGAAATGCAAATTTGGACTATGTGAGTGCTTCCTGGGGATTGGCTGCCCCTTGGATCCTTCTGGGGCGGCTCTGATTGGACGCCCATGCTCCCGCCTGCTGGTGATTGGCTGGACCTTTGGTTTTCTGTCTGTGTGGTTTGGAGAGCTTTAGGCTCTAATAATTACCCTTTTGCTTTGTCTGTTTATTAGCTTTAGTTTAGTATTTTGTTTAGTATTTTGTGGTGTAATCCTTGGTTGGTTACTATTTCTTTTACTATTACTGTCCTAGTCTGTTGTTATTTTGAGACAGTATTAGTTTATTCTTTCTTTGTATTTGGTGTGTGTTTTTGTTTACTGAGTTATATTCTTAGGGGACCTTTTGTCCCTTCACCTTTAGTTACCTCTTGTGTTTTGAGGAGGACTTAGGTCCTGGCTTTGTCAATTGTTTTGGATAATTGTGGGATTTCAATAAATCTTAAATTGTACAATACTGGTATCAGTTTAGTTAATGTTGCCACCTCTTGTTCCGCTGGACAAAACTCAACTGGGGTCATAACACCCTAAAGTCGGTATTACTGAAACTTGTCTTCTGTCTAAGATCCACAGATTCAGGTCATTTGTAAAACATGAGCTATTTTTAATAAACCCAACTTTTGACCTGTGAATTTGAGCTGCTGATAAAACAAACAGATATTCAGTTAAACTATAGAGGGGGGAATTAATATGATCTTATACAGAATGTGCACACATGTCATCAAACAGAACTGGGGGATTGATCCTCCATGTTGGGGGAACCAGCGTTTTCTTTAAAGCAGCTCAGCAGTGATGCCGTCTTTTTCATCTTTGTCTTTTTCAGAATTTCTGATCTGATTCATCTTTTCTCTGAATTGTGTCCTCGGCTGCAGCAGCTCTACAAAGGAAATGAAGCAGCAGATCATCCTCCGTCTCGAATGATGGGAGAACAGGTGAGTCGGTACATCTGAGAATTCATGTAGAAAGGGTTACTGGCTGCAGGATTTTACATCTGGATGAAACTCCCATGTACAGATGAGAACATCAATTTCCTCCACAGGTTGTTATTTTTATTGTTGTCTGATTAACAAGAGTCCCAGTGTTGTTGTGTCACACATTCAGCCACAACATTCAGGACAATTTACTGGTTTCAGACTGGAACTCACATCCACTTTCATTTTATTAACTTTTATTGTTCATGTAACAAAAGAATTTCATTGTGCCAGGATGCTGGTACAGTGATTAATAAAGTTCAATTGAAATAAATATACTTTCTCCTATTTCATTGCTTTCTTTCATATTTTTAATGCTTCTTTTACTTAAACAAGATTAATTAAATTAGTAATTTAATCCTGTATATTTAGACAATAGATATGTGATAAACATATAAATGATGAATATGACGGTGTAGCTGAAACAACAGTTTGTAGACTCGCAGGTTTTAATACATCTGGTTGTAAAATGTCTGCATGAACATTCAATGATCAGTAGTTTATAAATTCATGACAGGTGTAGGAACTTCCGCCAAACACCAGGTAAACACTGATGTCTGAAATAGAAACAGGTGGAAACACACCTAAACCTGAACTTTATACATTGTTAAGCAGCTTGGAAGGATCTAAGTTCCTAATCAGTGTTTCTGAATCATAACAAGTTATGTCTCCTGTCAAATTCTACTGGTGAGACTGGTAGATGACTGGTGAGATGTGTAGATGGAATAAGTAGCCGAGTTCCCCTAAGACAGTGGTCAAAGCCCCGGTGATGAAACGTGCACATCCTCTATTCCAACAGCTTTAAATTGATCTCTTAAAAAAGAATCTGTTTCTTTTTCTAAACTAGTAAATTGATTAATGATATCTGTTTCTAATTCTGTAGCAACTGATAGCAGATACCCATTCCTTACACAACATCCCCATCACGTTATTTCTATTTATTACTGAAGAGCCTTTACGTCAGTTTTTAACACATATTTCTGCACATTTACAGACATTTATGGACCATAATAAGAGCGTGAAACTCAGGAAATGTGACTGCTCTGCAAATATTTTAATTTGAAAAGCCAACACTGGAGTATCAATTTCTTTTCCGGTTGTACTACGGTTCACTCGAGAGTGAAGAGGCAACAGTATGGGAAGTCGGGCACAAGTGGCCCATTGATGCTAAGTAGCATGCATGCAGCCAGATGTTCCCCTTGAACCTGGTTCTCAGGTCTGTCTTCACCTGAGTCATTACAGAAAACTACCAGACATCGTTCTGTTTATCCAAACGTAACTGTAATGTCATCTGAAACAACACTTCAAGGCGAAACGTCCAATGATTCACGTTAAATGTTACTGTTGCTACTTTGTTATTAACATTGATGTTAACCCCTCAGTCCCACTGCACGTGAAAGCACTGTGGAGTGGTTGCGCTGCGCTTTCCACCTGGTACCCTATTCCACCAGGAGCTTCAGAGCAGAGCGTCTCTACCGTGGCTGGATTCTACAGTTCGCTCCATCACCCGAGGATTGCAACATCCCGCGGTAGTTGCTGCATTTAACACTGGAATTAACAGGATTATCAGCCTTCCATGGAGTCCCCCCTCCCTACATTTATTCATTTAATCACATCACTAAATGACCTGTTGTTTTTCACATCAGACACTCAGCCAAGGCTTCTGACTCTGCACCTCACAGAAATGGTCATTTTTTATTCCACCTTCAGTTCAGATCTGTAGTGATGGATATATCTTTATGGTATTTTGTATAGCCAACATTAAATGCTTGGCATATTCAATAACTCAAATGTAATCATGAAGCCTTGCTGCTCCCTGACTTTTCCTAAAAATACCTGAATTTTAATTTAAACAAATTTTGATATTTATGTATCATTTCTATTCTTATTATGTAAGAATAGACATTTTTACATATTTCGGCCACAGGTCTTTCTGACCGCACATTGATGTTGCAGCTCAGGTGTTTATCTTTCTCTCTTCAGTTAAGCCAATTAAACTTTATACTGACTGATTTTTTAAACATAGTGGTCTTAAGGTTTTACATAACCCTTCCCCCACCTTCTGATGTAAGCTCAAGCTATTCGTTGGTCTGAACCAGCAGCTCAGTTTTTTGTTGTCGGAGTCAGAGCTTTGACAGTGGAACCAGAAATAAATGGTTCTAAGTTAGGTTCTGAAACCAGAGCTGGTGGAAAGACCCCTCTGCTGCTTGGATTTGTTGACAGACCTGAAACAAGAAGGGTAGGAGATTTTAGAGCCCATCATTGTAGACCATGGGCCACATACAGCCCAGATTAATCTACAGAGGGCCGGACCTGTAAAGTAATAATATAATCAATTGAAATTATGAAAACTAATAATATTTCCCTTTGTTTTGGTGCAAAGAAGTACAAGTACATTATCAAGATGCTTACATGTAATGAACTACCCTTTTAGAAAAATATAATGAGCAACCTGAAATTTCTGGAGAAAAATAAGTGAAGTTTCAACTACATTTTGCGTCAGTTACACATAATTTAGTTATCATTACCTCCACCAAGGTTTGAGTTATGTTACACAACTTAACTCAAAAAGTTAGGGAAATGTCAGAAATGGAATAAAGGACCCTGCTTCGGAAATGATTAAACGTAAAAAGTTGTGGACAAATTAGAAATTACTGTTACTTTGATTTTTTTGCAGCTACAATATTGTCTTCTGGGTTATTTTCACATTGACCAAATCCATCCTTTGGGACAGACTGGACCCTCTGATGGGGAACAGTTTTAGCCCCCAGCCACTATGTTTGATACACCTCTTCTAGATGCACCTATAACAACTTCTATTATTTGGGCTGCATGGTGATGTGATGGTTAGCATTGTGGCCTCACAGCAAGAAGGTCACCAATTCGAGCCTGGCCTGCAGAGGGGTTCGAACCGTGGCCTTTCTGTGTGGACTTTTCGTGGGTTTTCTCCAGGTACTCTGGCTTCTTCCCACCATCCAAAGACATGCATGTTAGGTTAGGTAAACATAATGTAAATGAGACTATGGGCCTATATGTTCAAATAAAGGTTAATGAATACGAGAACTGAACAACAACATAAAAGATTTGGAACATCCCGCCAACTCAGCACACCCACGTTACCCAATACATGCACCATGAATAACACACACGCCTTGAAACAAAAGATGGTCTTTTGAACAATGAGAAGCACCACACGCCACAGAAAGCTGAGGAGATACCAGGGGCATATGTGTCGGCTTGAGTGCAGTGATCTCTGTTGTCCTGAAAACAATGACAGATACAAGAAGAGATGAGGGTTTATTCAGAGAGGCACCAACACCTGACAGAAAATCTGTTGTCTGCATTCAAAGACAAGATGTGATTTGGTAGACCGTTACAGATGGGAGATGAGAGATTAAAGGAAAAACATTCAACTACAGCCACCAGAAACCTGAAACACTAAAGAAACATACATGTACAGTTACAACTGTTTGTCTTTTATTCTTTTCTCTTTTTTTCTTTCTATAGAGCCCGTCTGGTAACATCCACACAAAAAAACTAACTTGTGGCCACGAGATATTAATGCATGGGAATTAGAAAGTTAATTATCTCATGGCCACACATCATGTCAACGACTTAATTGTCTAATGGCCACGCATTAGACACTAATGCTTGGTCACGAGTATGCCTATCATTATTTTCCATTGATGTCAATAGAAGGGCTCCGTACTTTTCACCTCTACCTTACCTCACTTTTCATTTTGACATGTCTAATGGCAAAGAATTAACCCTCCTGTTATCTTTACATTCTGTATAGAACGTTTGTCCTCCAGGTCAAATATGACCCACCCTCACGAAAAGTCTACAGTACAAATAATAATACAAAATCAATTTTGTATTATTTAAAATGCTAAAATTTATTTAGCATTAAGAAAATACATGTTATTCATTAGAATATCAGAGTTTTTCCTTTTTACAGAGCAGAAAGACACCACTAATTTTTTTCTCAACACATACAATTTCTTTCCTGAAGTAGATTAATTATTCTAATTATTATTTCTCAATGTACTGCAAAGGTGATGTTTCTCTGCTGCAACACAGTAGACTCAAATCAATGAGTTGTTAACAGGGTTGTGTAGAACTTAACAAGCAGTTTAAGATCCATTTCATCTGAGTGTTTCAGCAGGGAAACATCTAAAATCAACATGGCAGTGGAACTACCAGGATCAGTGACCCCCGTTATAGCCAAAGAAAGTATCACAAATGTACAAAAAGTAGTTTTCAATTCAGTTTAGCGATGACACTTCCAATGATGGTGCAGGAGAGATGCATCACTGATGATGTGTCTGAGTTGTACCACAGGTGCATGTTAAGAACTGTTATTGGATGTAAACTGTGGATAGTGGTGGTGAAGGGAAACTTTGATTAGAGGGCCCCACTCCCCTTCGTTGAAAGCAGCACTGGTGGGAGTTCAGGCTTTTTCTTTCTAAATGTGCCAACCTTGGTGACCTTCCCCTTATAGGACTTTTGTCTAAGTTCATGAGAGGTGAAGAAATTGCCATGTGACATTGTACCATGCACCTCACATCAAGCACAACCTTGGTTCTTTTTCTGGGCCTCACTGGTTGGCTTTCCCCTGTATCTACCGTGTGAATGTGCATCACAAACCACCCATATCTGGTAAAATAGTTCATATTTTGTTGTTTGCTGGACGTATTCTGTCAGAAAGGTTCTGCAGGACATTTAGAGTCCGAATGTAGAAGTTTTACTAAACAATATCCTGATGGTTGTATCTGATACTATTTGAACTTTGATCTCTGAAAGTTGTGTATGAGGTTGTGGATCGGTGACAGTACACCTGCATAAAAAAGTTTTAGTTCTGTCTTGGGTCAATCAGCAGTGGAAGTGTGTGCATGCTCACTTGTGTGCACTTTCATGTAT
>JBBBVU010000016.1:27301185-27314635 GCA_037177055.1 Atherinosoma microstoma
AGCGCCCTGAGATGACATTGTCGTGAATTGGCGCTATACAAATAAAGATGAATTGAATTGAATTGAATTGAATAGATGAATTAATGCCATAAATTATCCTCAACAGTACAATGACTGAGGGATAAAGATAACAGAAGAATGGATGATGGACTGAAGGGTGTGTAGAAAAAATTATAAACAGAAAAACAGGTCGGTAATTAAAAGAGACGAAAAGGTCTGTGGAAAATGTCTGTGGCGAGACATGGATCAGTGAAATATTAATGAGATGTAACATTTTTGCAGTGAGGTAATTTTTTTCCTCTGTCCTCCTGCTCATAGTGCTAACCCAGCAGGTGTGTTGTCACCTCCTTAAACACACATAAAAACCACACACCATACACACACAGCATTTCTAATGGTCCAAACTGTGAGTGTGTGTGGAGGCCATTTGCGGGAAGGGAAATGAACATGTTGTGGCACTCAGAGGGCAGCTGCAGCCTTTCAGTGTGAGAGGTGCGTGATTTACCCGGAGCTGGCAGGAGAATGAAGAGTGGGGTTTTTACTGCATATGGAAAGCAGTGCAGTCACTCTCACTGTGTGAGAGGTTTAGTGGTTGTTTTCCATTTTAGGATGAATCACACCCATCTCTCACTCTCCGTTCTCTCTCGTGCACATCAACTGGTCTGAAATCTTCAGTTTTTTTTTTATCTACACTTTTAACAGGTAAAAGAAAGACATTTTAAATCTTAAAGACACACTACTTAACTTTTGCCATTTTCTCAGAGATGCGCCCCCTATCGATGGCTAATTAGATATCCATCATGCATCCTTCTTGTTCTGTGAGCTCTATCCAGACAGTAAAAAACTTTCTTATCTTGACTCTTGTCTTATGCTCTGTTTCTCTTTTGTTTCCTCTCTTCCTCCAATAATGTCTTCTAACGTTTCTTTGTTGAATCAGCCATGATGCACATTCAAAACGTCCGGTTTGTTTACATCCGCTTGCTAGTGTGTGACGCATGCCTAGAGCGAAACTCAGCTACAACATCACACGTGGATCCTGGAAGAAAAAGTTGTATACTCAGGTTTGTCATCTGCGAGATGTTTTGCTAACTGATTCTTCACATCCTCTACACAACACAGTGAAGAAACAACAAAGCGTGTTCAGTGTGAGACTTCTTCAACTCCAATGTTAGACAGAAAGACACCAGAGATCATTTGCAGGAATGATCTCCGCAGTCATCATCTTCCGGAAGTCACTTTGCAAAATAAAAGCGATATTTCTAGAATTTTGACAAAGTACAACTGCGATATACAGGCTGTTTCCATTGAATGGTATTTAGCACATAAGCTGTAATTGGAGATATAAAACATTTAATGTTTTGGAGCATTTCGCTGTTGTTTGTTATCAAGGATGAAGGTTATATTTATGTGTTTAATTATTTGTAAAAAGATTCCCGTCTCCTCCTCCGTTCATACATTCCACGACATCTTTACTTTAACTGAACTGCCCCCCCCCCAGAACGTCATGTCCGGTGAAGTGGAAATGTGGAAAAATTGTTTCCATTACACTTTTGTGAAATACTTCTATATCAATACGTCTGAAAAACCATCTCATGAGAGCGTAAAAACTTTTTAGAGATATTTGAGAGGGTTTTTGAAATGAAGGTGTTTCTATTACCACATTTTTATTGCGATATTTAGGTTTTGCACAATTCTAGGGGTAATGGCAACGCAGCTACTATCTTCCTCTTCATCTTCCAATTAATTATCATTTTGTTTAAAAACAAAAACAACAACAAAAACACTACAACAGTGAGATTTCCCTCCGGGATAAATAAAGTATGTTTAATTTAATCTCCATTTCATTTTATAAAGACTTTTTGGTTGAATATAAGATAAGGCTTGGTTAGATAGACAGTTTCTACCACCAGATTCAGATTTGGTCAGTTTTCTGTTGTTTCATTAGTGTGAATAACTACACCTTTTTTGTTAGTTATGACAGGTTATTACATAAACATGTTTAACTGATTACATGCTTTCCTAGCTCTGATTGTTGTTGTTAATACACACTATATTTTCATGTTGTTATTTACTCTCTGAAACCTTTCAGTGCATCTTGGGTGTGAATGAATATATTGTGGGCAGCTTTTAGGGCAATAACCCAGAACAAATGCACAATTTAAATGAAAAGAAGCATTTGGCTCAAGTTTGGCTTTTCATCATTCCTGTCATGGTTACAATAAACATCTCTCTTGGTGTCCACTGCATGAATTGGTGATGATCATAGTTCATGTTTTAGTTCCTACTTTTGAGCAAATACAATCAGAGCACAGCAGGACAATTAAACATTACTTAGACTTAGGGCTTTAAGTGTGTGTAGTCTGATCATTACAGATTACATGTGTAAAAAGTATGACTTATAAGAAGTTTGTGTGTAGAGGAACATCTGGAGTGAAGCAGCTGTGTCTGGATGGAGAGAGAACCCTTTCCAACTGAATGTATTTCACATCGCTACTTTGTCAAGATCTATTTGTGTCAAAATCAACTCCAAAGATGTCCTGCTTTTGTGTCTAAACCTAACTAACCAGCCAGCGTCACAAAAGTTGTGAGCTGCAGGAGTGTTACCCAGATCTGCTAATTAATTTTCTCTTCCTCCATCCCTGCTTCCTGAAGTAGACAAACAGCAGTTTGCTGTCAGCATCAGACCTGGTGCATCATTACACACACACACACACGCACCAAATACCGCTTTGTCTGCATCTCATAGATGTTACAAACTTTGACAAAGGGCAAAGCTTAACATTAAAGCCATGTTAATGAGAACAGTTTGGGAAAAGTAGTGGTAGGTCTGTCAGCACCTTCAGAGACATGCAGCAGAACACGGGAAGAATGAATTCAGACTTCAGATTACATAAATTCATAATAATGGTTCAATGCATATCTAACTTGGCTTATAATGAGCATAGGATGTCATTTTTGACTTTCTGACTCCAGTTTGGTACATGTAGGGTTTGTTATGGGTGTTTCGTGTAACCCACCTTCAATGACCAGATTAATATTGTACTTGATAGAACCCATTCCAGTATATACAAATACCCTTAGATGAAAAGTGAAGAAGAAGCAGAAAAAATAAGAAAAGCAGCAAAATGAGGTGGATGTTTGAGAAAAAACGGCCTGATGTAAAGAAAGAAAAAATTAAAGTGAAAGAGACAAAGAGAAAGAAGAGAGAGGAGTACAAGGCCCGCCACACTCGGCAACAGAAAAGACTGCAATCAATAATTCACATCATCTGTCACTGTGCGCTCCACTGGACCACTCAACAAACAGCAGCCGTAATTCAAGGCTAAGACACACACGCATGCAAGACCACCGCACACACATATGCACAGAAGAAAAAGCATGCATGCATTTGCATTAACGCACACATGCACAAACAAATGTGGATGTCTGCAAGTAGCTGCACACACACATGCAAGCTCTGCCTGACTTCCTGCTAAAAGCTAAATAGCAGAGGTCAAACGGCAGCTCTGTGACCCTCAACTCACTTTTATACGACTTGTTTCAGATCCCAACCCAGACCTCTGTCTCTTTGAGACGACATTCCAGGAAGTGTGCATCTCATAGTCCTGCCTTTTGTCTCCACAGTGGCCATGTTAAATTTATGCAGTGTATGTCACTGCTCGCCAGAACCTGGCAGTAAATATTTGATAGTTTCCCATCCCTCGGTGAAATTCCCCAAAGCATACGATTAGACCTGTTGGGGGCAGACCAAAAGCGATAGCAGCCATGTTAAATTTACAACATTTGTTTTGGAGAGTAAAAATCTAGCAAATACCCCTGTGGAAAGTAATAAGAGATGTGGTGTGTCAGACTCTTGACTATAGGTGGTTTTAATATTCAACACTTAACAGATTAATTTCCTGGAGGAATGTACGGGATACTAACATGGAGACTGTACAGGAATTGGATCGGTCTCAAATTATTTCTGCAGCACGTCCATAAACCCTCACATAGAGTCAGACTGATTAAAACAGGCCCTCAGGCTGAAACTGTTGCTCACTGAAAAAACTGAAGTACAGTTTCAGAAATGTGTGTTTTCTTATCTGGCTCTACTGATTATGTCACAGTTTCCCTCCATTCTGGTGTTTTGTTGCTGACCTGTATCTGCATGTTTTTATGCATTGCTCTGCAGCAACATGAATGAATGAATGAATGAATTATACTTTATTGATCCCCGAGGGGAAATTGCATTACAACATGGTTGTCTGACTGGATTAATATATAATTAAGCAGCTGTATAAGTCTATCAGAATGCACAGTGAGTATTTTATGACTTTACGTTGAAGTCTGTGCAGGTTTGAATATATAGCTGGACTGAAGAAGTCCACCTTATTTAGTAAAACTGAGTGAAACAGACCCATGACACCTCTTTTTAAGAGGCTGGTGATCTTCTCTGTGTCTGAGTGTCCTCATGAGACACTTTGGTCAGTAAAGGTGTGGGTCCTGGTTCTCATTTGGAACTGTTGCTTTCCTGGTGTCTTATTTTCCTGCTAACTGTGGAAACCTCCAGCTGGACAGACTCTTGTTTATCTCTCTTCTCCGGACAACCATGGCTCTGTTTGGATTTGTGCTCACCCTGAATCTCCTACAGAACTCCCATTTGAACCAATGTAGCTCCAGAACCCTCCCTTCTGAGTTTTCTGTTAACACTTGCCTTTGAGAATAAACCCTTCTTCTCCCAAATTGTGGTCTGAATCAGATTCTTGAGGCTGCTGCTTGTCACATCATAACAACTTTTGTGTTACCGAATAAAAGCACAGGAATGACAGATGCATTAACCATTAAAATTCCACTAGATCTCCAGCTCCCTTGAGGTGTATCACTTATAGCATCTTCAGTTTCTCAAGATCAGTAGTGTGTAACTGTTTGGGGTAAATTGTGATGGATAGCTTACACTTAAAGTGATCTACGGAAGTTTTCCATGGATATATATCCCATCCAGGAGATTTACAATCAAGCCACAAAGTGTACCACGATGATCCATAATAACAATTTTATTCAAAATGAGGGTAATGTCCAATCAGGAGCAGCCAAAGATCAATAAGTGAGCAGAAAGTTCTGTGTGTCTGAACAAAAGAAAAAGAATGGTCCTCTAAGGCTGGAATAAAGCCAAAAAGACATTTCTGATGCATGGTGGCGCCAAAAAACAACTGAGTTGGAGTTGGTTTTTGTGAAAATAGTAGGTAAAAAAGTAGAATAGATAACTGTTAATGAGGAACAAGGGTAAATATGTAATAGTTTTTTATTTCCTGAAAAGCAAGGCATGAGAGAATGACATGTAGATGAGAAAAGGCTTGGTCACTATTTATCTGTGTGTTATTTCTACAAATTACTTCCCAACCAAGCCTCAAACCAGCCACCCTCTTGCTGTGAGGCTGCAGTGCTAACCACCACCCCAACGTGCAGCCAATATGTTCACATACATGCATATATGTCCAAATGGAAATTGTACAACGTATGAGATATTTTTTGTATCTGCGGGCTCTAGTGTCCTTTATTGTCCAGCAGGTAGATGAGAGAAAGTGAGTAAGGGAGACGGCAGGATTGAACCTGGTCTTGCTGGGTTTATGAGGGGTCTCCAGGTGAACTAAACACCATGACCACGGGAGCATTTAGCAACACCAAACCAGTTATTTTCCTCTTCTTTTCGTCTGGTCTTTTTGCTCCTGAAGCAACATTTCTGTGAGGGTTTAGAAACCATGCTGCTCTATGTTGCCTTTACTGTCGGGAAAAACTCCCACAGAAACAGTTGTTAAACTTTCCTGCCTCCAAACCGGGGTTGGGAGGTGGAGGCGAGGTGATTCCTGGCTAAAGCAGCAGGTAGTTTCAGGGTTAAGCTCCCTTCTTTTTACCCAGCAGTGGTGAAGCAGACACAGGACTCTGTTGTGACTAGAAGAGTTGTGTGATGTTTATAACTTGTAGCAAAAACATTCACCACTAAACAAGAAGTTTCTTACAGTTAACGTTCAGCTCCAACGTTCCCCGTCTCACACGACCCACGCTGTGCATCACCAGCAGCTGACATGCTGTACGTCTCTTTCCCTCCTCTCTTGCTAGACCGTTATTCGAGGAGCCATGCTGTGAACAGTCTCTGCACAATGACACACAACTCTTTCAATCTATTTTTCTCTTTTTATTAATGTAATCTGACGGGCAGACATTATTGGTGGCAGGCCAATTTTGGCTCGCTACTTGCCAATGTGCATGTTGTGTAAAAATTGTGTCATTAAAAAAGTAAAAGCCGATAGCCTACTAATTATTTCTGATATTACATTTTTCTGCCAATATTGGCTGTTAATAAGATTAGGCCGGTAATACGGACACCTCTATCTGTTACCCAGTCCTGTTACATATGGTAATATCAAACCAGCATATAAAAAAGAATAACTTAAGCAGCACTGTTCAACCATGACTTCACTGCAGATTTAGGGCAAGGAAAACTAGCTGATTCACCATCTCAGATTTTAAGGCTGCCCTGGTACATCTGTCACATGTGACTCCCAGAAGGGTAGTCTGTAAACTTCAGAAGAGGAGTTAAGGCCTCATGCAGTGACTCAAGAACATCGATGTCCTGCCATGTCGGAATCAGGTAGGTGGCTGTTGTCTGTAGACGGAACTTCAATGATTGCCTTTTGTTGTTCGAGAGCCCTTGCCACCATCTTCTGTCTTGAGCCCCACTTGGTTTTTGTCTCTGTGACCAGCTGGTGTTTTGGGAGATGGATTCCTGAGCTTTAACAAGCTCCCTCTTTTTTTCCATGAGTAGGAGAAGGCAGAGACCACTTTCTTACACACACCAATAACCTTTACCTCTCTTGTATACTCCCCTACAACACCAACTGACTCAAGGCTGAGTCACATCAGTAAGTACAGCTCCTTACAATGATGATGATGAAGATAATAATAATGATAATGATAATAATATCATTATTATTAATAATGGTGAAAATAATTACATTTCTTTTTGCAAATCCAACAATGGCTCAAAAATACAAAGATGAGGATTATTGATCGGCCTTCATCAAAGCCCAGATTTCAGTGCTACAGAAATGCTGTGTGGGGGTTTGAAAAAATATCAAAAATATCTTACAAAAAGGAAAAATGGGGTTAAAACGTCAGCAGGCTGACAAAAAACACATGTCCTTTTATTTTTGAAAAGTCGTGTGGTGATAAACAGACATGTATACATCCAGTCTGTTTATGAAGCTTTGATCTGCATCTGTAGGCTAACACTGCACAAGCTGTAGAACAATACATGAAATGCTTGGTTAGGTTACAAATGACTTTAACTCAAGAAAACAAACATTCAAAGCCAGTCATGCTTTCACACAAAAAAAGGAGAAGTTTGTGTTTGGACTTTTCACTTGGTTGGAGGTGGATATCAGCATGACCATCAACTGAAAACAGCTGGCCGTTGCCTTATAGGAACTTCACAACAACTGTGGAGGTGTGTGTGTGTTGTGGCTTGTCTTAATGCAGTTCTTTCTGTTATTATTGTTATTATTTGCAAACTGACAAAAGCTCATTTTCATTTTTGTAACCTTCATTCATCGGTGTGGCATTTATATCACACACACACACACACAAAGCCAAAACCATAGTTTATCTGATACAGTTGGTGCATTTGCATGGTTACATGAGACATAGGCTAAATATGTTATGAGTCACGCCTTTGGAGCCTCTGAATGACAAACCCACACACCATCAGTGAATTTTGAAATTCTTGAGTTTCATTTATATTCATTCTATTTTGAATGTGTGAGATGTTTTTGTCAGTTTGGTGGACTCAAGATTGGGTCTCTGCTTTTTGAAGATGTGGTTTTGTTGGTTTCATCAGGCTGTGATCTCCAAATCTCGCTGGAGTGATTCACAAATGAGTGTGAAGTGGTTGGGATGAGAATCAGCACCTCCAAATCCGAGACCATGGTCATCAGCTGGAAAAGGATGGAGTGGTTGGGAAAGAGATCCTGCCCCAAGTGGAGGAGTTCAAGTATCTTGGAGTTTTGTTCAAGATAGAGGGAAGGATGGAGTCAGAAATTGACAGGTGGATCGATGCGGCGTCTGCAGTGATGCAGACTCTGCATCGGTCTGTCGTGGTGAAGAAGGAGCTGAAACAAAAGGCAAATTTCTCGATTTACCGGTTGATCTACATTCCTACTCTCACCTATGATCACGAGCTCTGGGTAATGACCGAAAGAATGAGATTGCAAATACTAGCGGCAAGAATGAGTTTCCTTTGCAGGCTGGCTGGTCTCCCTCAGAGATAAGGTGAGAAGCTCAGACATCGGGCAGGGGCTCACAGTAAAGCAGCTGCTCCACATTGAGAGGAGACAGATGAGGTGGCTCGGGCACCTGGTCAGGATGCCTCCTGGACACCTCCCTGGTGAGGTGTGCCAGACATTTCCCACTGGAAGGAGACCCGGGGAAGGCCCAAGACACACTGGACGGACTACATCTCAGCTGGTCTGGGAACACTTCAGGATCCCTCCAGATGAGCTGGCAAATGTGGCAGGTGACCCGACCCTGGATTAGCGGTAGTAGATGGATGGATGGATGGATGGATCTTGATTCATTTTATTTCAGTCTAAAGTTCAAATTATTCACAAATTTTTCTTTTTACATGGCATGGGGATTAAAAAATATTAATATATATAATGTAGGACATGAGCTTGCATTGTTTTTTCTTTCTTTCTTTTCCTAACTTCATGAGGAAAACTGATCTGGTAAATCACCCCAACCTTCTGGAGATGTTTGGACCAGACACGTCTCTAGGAAGGTGGTGGAGGACAGGGTACTCCGCTTCACCTGTTGCTATCATTATTAATAAAGGTGTGACACAGATGAATCAGACACCATGGATAAAGTTTGAGGGAACATTTGGCAGCTGCTGTCAGGAATTGGTGCAGAAAAATCTTTTTATTTTATATTTCATTTGTAAATGCAAAGAAATACTCCTTTATTTGGAGATTTGTCCATATTTAATAAAGAGAATAAAATCTCTACATCAAAAGCTCTGCAGCTTGAATCCCATCAGCTTATTCCTGACTGTTCACTTCACACAGTGACCACGACACCTGACTTTCCCTCTATATAAGGTGCTTTGAGTTTGAAACCTTCACTCCCAAAATGATAAATTAACATTAATGTCCACATCTCCACAATATCCATCAGTTTTTAAAAGTGGGATTCCTCCATAGAGATTGTTGTTGTGTTCAGATAGTATTTGAAAGCAAAGTTTTGGCTCAGGTGTTGTATCCATCATCCCGTTTGATTGTATTCCCGGTAATCTGGAAAGCAGGGCAGCGATGAGTGACTGACAACAGTTTCTCCCCCTGCACGTGAACGAGATGGAAACAGACATTTAAGGATACATGAAGTGTGAAATTGAAATGTTTTCCCTACAGGCCTAACCCTCCCTCAAGTGTGATGACGCTCAAAAATACAATGTTAAAATTCAACCATGTATTTAAATTCCTCAATATTCTAATGACATGAAAAGACTGTTTGTGCGGTCAGGTGAGACATGCACATTTTCTTTTTGGGTGCTCAAATCCCTCTGCCATGAAGTCTATTTGTGGAAAAGTAACGAGGAACCAAAATTCCTCACAAAACTGTAGCACTGCAGGAGAATCTAAGGACAGAATAGGTTGTTTCGACAGGAATCTGGTATCTGGTCAGGAATCTGGAATCTGGTAAAGAATAAATAAACAGGCTGCACAGATGTGTGGTGGTTAGCACCGCAGCCTCACAGCAAAAAGGTTGCTGGTTTGAGTCTCAGGCTTGGGCGGGGTTCGAACAGTAGCCTTTCTGTGTGGAGTTTGGATGTTCTACCCGTGTATGCATGGGTTCTTTCCGGGTACTCGGGTTTCCTACCACAGTCCAAAGACATGCATGATAGTTTAATTGGTCACTCTAAATTCTCCCTAGGAGGGTTGGCCCTGGCGACCTGTCCAGGGTGAACCTGCCTCTCATCTGCTACTCGCTGGGATAGGCTCCAGCCACCCCGACACCCTGAATTGGAGTAAGCGGTACAGAAAATGAATGAATGAATGAAAATACAGAGGCAAGTAAGAACTAACTGATCAGAGATGTGGTATCCAGCAAACTTACTGTATGCACAGAGGAAAAACTGGGTTTTAATTTCCAATTATTTTTTCTCAAGCTCTACTCTCTGACATTTTTAGAAATGTAATTTCAGCTAAGAACAGGAAACTGAGGCTACAATTCACACAGACTCACCAAAACTGGACAATAGAAGATGGTAAAACATTGTCAGATGCTAGGCTCAGAATCTGGTGGAAACATCATGAAAGCATGTCTTGGATCAAGGCTTCAGACTGCTGGTGGTGTAATGGTGTCGGGGATATTTTCTTAGCCAACTTTGGGCCCCTTAGTACCAACTACATCCACACATAGACGGAGCTGATTATATTTTTAATAAAGTTTCAGTAAAGTTGGAAAATTGTTAAGAGTTGTGTGTCCACACAAAAAGCTGTAGTATATATGCCAGACCTGTAACTGGCACTGTAACACTGCCACAGATATACACCAATAACAGAATAAGACATGGAGCATGCTCACTAGCTTCTGTAACAGAAGCGTGGCAATGTAATTCATTGTTGTTGTAGCTGTTGGTGGGGTTTGGAAATGCAGTGCAAATAGCACCACACACGTTTCTGATCTTAAAACTTTTTTTCTTACTTGTTTTGATGTCACACTGACTTATGTAGAATGCTCAAGCTATCGATGTCCTGCAGCACTTCACAACTTTTTTCTCATCCCGGAGCATCACGTTACAGCTGTGTTTTGCTTTATGGCATTTCATCACATATCAGCAACTGGATATCAAGACACTGGCTGATTTGAACCCTCACCATAGCGCATTCAGTAAAGAAACACACAACAACATTATTGGAGGAAGAGAGGAAAAGAGAGAGAAAGGGACAGAGCAAGACACAAGACAAGAGTCAACATCAGATTGACTTTTACTTGTTTGTTTGTGTATTTTTTTATCCCCATTAGCTACTGACATAGCAGTCGCTATTCTTCCTAAGGTTAATACTTTTAACAAACAAAGAACATTCACCCTAACAATAAAATATAACTACAACAAAACAGCAAAGTCAATACAGACAAAACACAATCCCAAAGTATGAAAATCAAAATAAATAAACAACATACATTACGAGCTCTACATGTAAACAGAAAAACCCACATAACTTCAGATTTTAAATAGTCCGATTCATTCCACAAGGATGCAACTCACAATAGTTGTCATTCAATTCATTGTCATTTTATAGGCCCAAACACCATCTCATCTAGTAAATTCATAGTTCACAATATAATCAACATATATATTCTAGAGCAAATATAAGCAATCTCACCCTTGTATGAAAACTAGTTGTATACATCCCTGAAATAAAAAATTGTAGTAGTTCGTTTCATGCCACCATGGCTCCGTAACGCATTGTTCTCTGTATTTGATTGGTGCCAAGGCCGGTAACAGAAAACAACTCTCCCCTGTCAGTTGTGTGGAGTATTCGTGCACATCACTAAAAAGGTCAACTTACTGTACAATATTTCAGGTGTTTTGTTAAAGGGAGGGGGAAACGATCAAGGCATTTTTTGCCATGTTTTATAAAGCAAAGAGTCAGTAAATGGATTGTACTTGTATAGTGCCTTTCTAGTCAGGTGACCACTCAAGGCATTTTAACATTACATATCTCATTCACCCATTCACACAGCACTTAGTGATTCTATACATTCATACCCCTGGTAGGCACATCAGGAGTCAGGACACTTTGACCTGTAGTCAGTGGAATTGAACTGCTGACCTCCTAATTAGTAGACAACTGCTTTACCCACCTGAGCTACAGCCACCTGCCACTATTCGGCCAAATTTGACCAGACTGTGGCACTGCCAGCAGCCTCCTTTAAAATTGGCCTTTAAATGTGCCTTTAAAATGTGCACAGCCAGACTAGCATGTTTATAAAAGTCGGAACGGGATGGAGAAGCCTGAAGTGATGGAGACCACAGACAACAAGACATAAGTAAGAGTCTGGCTACATGATACTGTCAGGAAAATCTGCACCTTTTACTGTGAGGTTAATACAACTCTTTGCAAGTCGCAGCAGCTCGGATCAGGTCTCTTACTGCAGTAGCAGCTTGCGGCTTTCACGGGAGTCTAAAAATAAAACAGCATCGTAAAAACCATGCGGTCCGCAGCTTGTGGCTGATGTAGTAGAAATGATCATATTTCCTCTTTTCTTTACAAATTAAATATTAAAACTCGTTTTAATAGAAATTATCCTTAATTAACAAATGGTCGAATTTTATCTAACAAATGTCAAAACGGCTTATATAGCCTAATGTCTTGGCCGTTATAGTGTTAATAAAAAAAATTCTGGTCTGACTACAAACAAAAACGCAATCATTTATTCTCACTATATTATAAGTATTAGTAATCTCACGTTTGTTTACACAGCATCCCTATCACAGTAGCATGTTAGCTTGATGTTTCATAATAGCCTAAATGCATTGCTATGATTTTATCACATTTAAATCAGCTAAATTACATTCATGAACAGATAATCTGATGTAATATCTGTAACAAAGGCACCAATCTGTGTTCCCTGCCGTGTGTTTACCACTGCTGCTGCGGCATGTTTACCTCTCCACTGTCATCTCTGCTCTGCACAAAGTCTGCTTGGTCCAGTTTTAACCTGTAAGCTGAGATGGCCCCATATTCCTCAGCATCACCAGACTCTTCTGAACTGGAACTAGCTGATGATTCCACCACGCAAACCAGTTCTGGACTAGATGCGCTGGATTCATCGTAGATTTTGACTGCTTCCATCATGCTGTAGAACAGTCTGCAAGCTGCAGCTTGTTCTCCTGCTGACGTCACAACATTGCGGCGGGTTTTTGTAGCTGCTGGTGCAGTGCTATGTTCAAAGCCCAATATTTATGTGAAAACAGCCTGTTTGACTTATTATTATTTTGTCATAATGTGTTGTTATATTGCAAAATTACATGAAGTCATATTGGTGTCACCCTCCCTTCAATGATCATATATCTAAGAAATTTAATTAAAGAATACTTCATCCTGCTTCTAACATGCAACCAGTCCAATTGGCTATGCATCTCACTGTTGCTCGTTCTTAAAGAGCAGTTTAAAACAAGTTGTGCTGCTTTGTTTTGAGGCCTTGCACTGAGAGGCAGCGTTCAGTTTTTATGCACCTCACATGTGGAACAAACTCCCAGAAACCTGCAAGTCTGCTGAAACTCTCAGTAGTTTTAAAGGTCCCATATTATGCACTTTATTCCCAATCTTAACCAATTCTCTGATATATCATTTAAATCTTGGCGCCCTGCTTTGGTCGAATCGGCTCTTAGTTTGACTGCAGCCGCTTC
>JBBBVU010000016.1:27412435-27433029 GCA_037177055.1 Atherinosoma microstoma
CATTTATGATGCCAGTCTTGCCCTGAACTGGCTCACATGACAATATCCAGGAAAAAGCGCTCATTGGCTCAATAGCGTCCCCTACAATGATTCAATTACATAGTCCCGCCCTCCAGATTGACCTAAATGGATGAAATTCAGCACATTGTTAGAACTTATCAGGACCCATACCCTAACTTGTACAGGAAGTCGGCCATCTTGAAAAAACTGTCATTTTCGGGTTCATTTTGGCCCTTTTCTAGTCCCTGTATTTGATCGAACTTCTCCTAGGGATTTTATCGTACGGATCTCAAAATCGGTGTGAACACTCTCAAGGCATGTGTGATCAAAAGTTATCTGAAACTTTCTCAAAGGAGTTGGCGTTCTGCAATGGCGTCCGCTGGAACTTTGATGTTTCGCCATCAAGCACAATTCCTTGTATCTCCTACATACAACACCCGATCTGGACCAAACTGAACATGGGTCAGTCTAGTTCCATGCTGACCACAACCACGTGTCCACATGACGTCATTACTTTAGCCACGCCCCCTGGAAACAGGAAGTGACCCATTTTAAAGCCTAAATGGCCTGCATTCATCAGGCAAACATTACTATAATACCTCTCATCACTCATTAATGGCCAGGAGGTTACTTGTAGATGCGGCGGTGCAATAGGCCAAGCAGCGCCAGAGGTGCGAGGGCTTCCATCGCCGCTTGCGGCTTTAATTATTATTGTTATTTTTATCATTTCACTCGAGGACCTTGGTATATTCCTGGTCTAAAAGTGTAAAATAGAAAATGTGCATACCTGGTGAAAAAAACAAATGTCTATGTCAGAACCAACAAATTGCTGAATCCCAAAATGTGAGGGACATTTATCATTCGTTCTTTTAATATTCAATTCAAAATTGAAATTCAAAATACAAATAATCAGCTTGTTTTCATTAACCTTTTATAAATCCAAAACAAAAAACTGAAATCAGGCTGTTTTTGCACTTTTGATTTGGAGTTAAGATTAGAAGAGGTTAAACAAGAAAAACGATCCACGGAAATTGATTTTAATATTTAATTTGTCGAATTTCTGTGACCAGGAAGTTGCTGCAGATCCCCTTGCTGCAAACCTGCATCTTGTCTTTAAGGCCTCTTTGGTCAGTTTCTTGAGGTGTTTCTGGTCCGCATCTGTCTCTCTCAGCATCAAGTCACCATAACACGCACCTACACCTGACATTATGTCCATGTTAACAGAGGAATCATAACGTGCTGCAACAGATTAATTAGGCCTACAAGTGCAGACGAAGAGCTTCTGGAATCAGAAACGTAGCGTGTTGCTGCTTTCCTAGTTTGACTGCTCATGTTTAAAATATTAAGTACAGTTGATATCATTTGTAGGGGCCATATATTGTTTTGGAGTAATAATCACTGGATTGATGGTTTGTTTCATTTGGTTGTCATGGTTATGTGGCGCGCGGGTAACGTGGATGCGATCAACGACAGGTTGAACTGGCAAAAGGGATTGTCAGTTGGCCACGCGTTAGTCTTAGGGCTGGGTAGCCATAATATCAGAGAGCCTGTAGAGAACACCATCAACAGGGATGATGAAGCTTTTATGATCTCACACAGAGACCATTGGGCAGTGAGGCAACCTGACAGATCTGTCAGGTCCATCAGTTTGGCCACGCCCATAAATAACAGCTGACAAACGACATGTTACAGCGGTCAGATGCTTCTAGGGAAGAGGGCAGACAAAATAATCTAAGAAAGAAGATTAAATTCTCCTTTTTTGAAAGAAGTGCAGTAAAAGAAGCATTTAATGTATTGTAATGCTATTTGACACAATTAATAATGTTTTAATTCTAAACAGTAGCCTACTAAGTCGTTAAACTGATGATTTATTGTCGATTTATTAAACAAAGTCCCATTTCCATTTATTTTCATGGCTGTGACCTATTTAACTGCTCCGTAGGCTACTGTTTATTATTAATTGTATCAAAAATACATCATAATACAAAGTGCTATTTCCTCTTACGACACTTCTTTCTCAAAAAGAATAATTTAATCATTTTTCTTAAACGTAGCCTTACCTTTTGTTCCTCTTCCTCAAAAGCATCATCTGATCGCTGTGATGGTGATCTTAACCCGCTTTCTGATTTCTTTTGCCTCCTTAATCCATCTTTGTGTTTGTCTGTCTATTTTGACTTCATTAGACTATGGTTTGCCTGACCTGGCGGATCTGTCATGGAAAAACAGCTGATAAACGACACGTCACACAGCTGACCTAAAAGGCTTCAAATAGCCTAATAAGCAGCGCTGACAGCAATTGAATAATTCACAGTCACAAAAATAAAATGGAAATTAGGGTTTATTTAATAAATCACTAATAAACCATTGCAACTTCCACAGGTCCACCAGAGAGGGAGAGGACGATTTTGGCCTGTTGACACGCCATCAGCTTCCTGAATAGCGCGATTTGATTTGATAAGATTTTCTGTTTATTAAAAGTGATTGTAGTTCACAGGCGTAACGCAAAGGGCAGGATGCAGCGTTAGACGTGTTAAACTTCTTGAAGATGCCGCATGTCATTTGGTAGCACACTTAAGCCTAGCGGTCAACAAAAATTACGGCAACCCAACCCTTTCTCTGGCAAAAGCACGTTGTGACTGGCAGGTAATCTCTTGACAGTTCAACCTGTCACTGACTGCATCCATGTGACCCGTGCGCCACATCACCATAACAACCAAATAAAACATTAATCGTGCGTGTTATGGTGACTTGATGCTGAGAGAGAAAGATGTGGACCAGAAACACATAAAGAAACTGAGCAAAGCAGCTTTAAAGACAAGATGCATGTTTGCAGCAAGGGGATCTGCAGCAACTCCCGGATCACAGAAATCCGACAAATTAAATATTAAAATCAACTTCTGCCCGTGGATCGTTTTTCTAGTTTAACTTCTTCTAATCTTAACTTCAAATCAAAAGTGCAAAAACAGCCTGATTTTAGTTTTTTGTTTGATTTATAAAAGAATAATGAAAAACAAGCTGATCGTTTATATTTTGAATTTCAATTTTGAATTGAATATTAAAAAAGCGAATGATACACGGACGACTTTTGCTCCAGCTGCTGCTATAGTTGCTTCTCTGCTGAATATCATATCATTGCTTGTTTCATGCTGTTTGCTTATTTCTGTCAATAAATCTGTGTTATAATCGAGTACGTTGTGGTCGTAATTTCTAAATGCAAAAGTTGATATTCATTAATCATTCTGTAGAATTCATACTTTTGGAACTAGACTGATCTTTCTAAATCCGTGTATGGTTCGTTCTTTGGTTTTTCCGTTTCAAAACAAAACGAGAAAAAACAAAATATTTGGTGGTTTATTGGTTTTGTTGTTTTAAAACCAAATTAGACAAACCGAAATTCCAAAAATAAAAAAAGAGAACGTTTTTTTTTTCAATGTTTCGTTTTAATGGGAAAAACAAAACAAAGTTTTATATTTTGTTAGTGTGCACCTTCTGACAGAACCAGAAATTGCGGCCCGAACTCCAGGCGGCGGGCTTTTATTTCTGACTGTTTCATCATACGTTACGTTTCATACTGAGCAGCAGTGCTGGAACAGCCAAAATCCCACCATGGACACTGGTGATTTCAGAGTGTGTTTTGCCTCTCTCAAAAAGGTCATTTATCAGAGCGGAATAAGGACTGCGGTCAAGTGAGCCGTCATTTGAAAACACACGGTAAAGCCAGCCACACTTTCCTGGCGGGTGACATCTATGTGTGTGTATGCCAGGCTGAGGGTGAATGGGTGTGTGTGTGTTTGTGTTTGCCAGGTTGAGGGTGAGTGGGTGTGTATGGGTGTGTGTGGGCTCCAAGTGGAGGGTGAGTGGGTGTGCTTGTGGCGGCTCTCTGGTTATGGTCAGCTTCCTTTGTTCAGTTTATTTTGAAAACTTGTGTATGTATGTATGATTGTGTATGTTTTTACTTTCATTGTCATTTTTAATTATTTTCGGAAATGTGCTGCTGACCTCTTGGCCAGGTC
Organism: Atherinosoma microstoma; assembly: GCA_037177055.1. Classification (NCBI taxonomy): domain Eukaryota; kingdom Metazoa; phylum Chordata; class Actinopteri; order Atheriniformes; family Atherinidae; genus Atherinosoma; species Atherinosoma microstoma. Next base: position 27,416,449 of record JBBBVU010000016.1, read on the forward strand.
ACCCTTGTGAAAGAGATCCTGATCTCAATTGGTTCTTATCTGGTTAAATAAAGGTTCCCTCTGGACCAACATCTCCTGACCCCTCCCCTCCCCCGCTCTCCACTACATACATAGTAGTGGTGGGAGGCATGCACGTCGTGCTGGGTGGGGCAAGGAGGGCCATCATGGTGGCCTTTTTTGCTGCACCTGGCGGCAGCTCACCTCTCAGTTTTAATTATACTTAGCCATCAAAACCCAAAGAACATTTACAACACACAAACACCCTTTGGGGGGTGGGACATGCAGGGTATGGTGGGCGTGGCTGCTTAAGTGGCCTCACCTCCAAAACGGTGTAGTAACTGCCCCTCAATTTTAAACAATTTTGATTGCAAAGGGCACACTATTACATTCCGTCATAAGCAGGAGAAGCGAGGGCGATGGGGTCCTCTTACGCCCCTGTTTCCATGGGCACCCTCAGGGCAGGGGGTTGTCCCATAGACCTAGGGCCTGGGCAGGCTGTGCTGGGGGGAGGGCTGCTGGCCCTCTGGGGGGGTACCGGGTCTGTTGTTTCAGGATGAGGTGTGGTGGGAGTGGAGGTGTCGGTGGGGGCCAGTTTCAGGGCTTTTACCCCCTGGCGAATGGGGTTGTCCTCCACGGGGCATGGTGGGAGGGGGAATGAGGGTGTTTAAGACCAAATGGGTGAATCTTGCTATGAGTGAAAGGCGAGAGACTGAAGGCGTAATGGTGGGGGGGTGTGAAAGTGAGTGTGAAAATCTAGATGTGTGCGAAAGGGGAGAGACTGAAAGGGTGATGGTGGGGGTATTCAAGAGCAAGTGTGTGAATCTGGCTATTTGCGAAAGGTGAGAAACTGGAGGGGTGATGATGGGGGTCTAAGAGAGTGAATGTGTGAATCTGGCTGTGTGCAAAAGGGAAAAGACTGAGGGGAAGGTGCTGGACCAGAGAAGTGTGAAGGGGGAAGGTGGAGGGTTGGAGGTAAGTGGGCGGTGATGGGAGGGCAGGGGTGCGTGTCTGTGTGGGTATGTATGGGGAGGAGGGGTATGTGTGTGGGCCGATGTACGTGTGAGGAAGGTATGTGGGAGGGCAGGGGGAGGAGGGTATGTGGATGGGTGTGGGAGGGTATGAGTGCATTAATGTATGTGTCAGGAAATGTATGTGCGGGGAGAGTGTGTCGGGACAGGTGGTGAAAGGGCACCAGTGCGTTCAGCTGTGTGTACGTGGGGCAGCAGAAGTGTGTGTGTGGGGAGATGTACATGGGGGAGCAGGAGTGTGTGTGGATGGGTGGTGGGAGGGCAGGAGTGAATGTATGTATGTGTTTGGGGGAGCAGGATTGTATTTGTGGGGGTTGTACGGGTGAGGAGGGTGTATGGGTCGGGGAGGCGGGGTGGGTGTTGGGGTGAGGGTTGGGGCCTGGTTCTCGGAGCGACGGTGCGGGCCCTCTGCTTGTGGGGTTGGGGAGGCTCCCAGACTCTTGGGCCGGTTGCTAATCTTGGCCAGCGTGTGCCTCGTGGCTGTGGGGGGCTCTGGCTGGGGCCTCCCTCTGCCGCCTTCTTGGGCGGGCCCATGGTCTTCTCCGGTGGTGTGGGGGTGTGTGTGTGTGATGGGATCCGTGCTCTGGGGTGGCTGCTGATCACCCGGGTCTTGGGGTGCCTCTGGCCTGCCTCTGACCTTTGTGCAGGCAACGTGCCATCTGCATGATCACTCTTGTTTGAAGCGTCTTCACTCCACACACGCATGCTGACACAGTCAGTTATTGTAGCTTTGTTTACCAGTAAATACTCCCAGTTATTTTTTTTTTTGTGTGTGTTTCTGCTTTAGTGTTAGTTGAGTTACATGGTTTCTTTTCAGCTAGTTCATCTTTCTCGGGTGCTCATGCCGATTGTCGGCTTTGCCTTCCTGCAAGGAACCGCAACGCACCGCACACACGTCCGGTGGAAATGGGCCTTTAGGAAGCAAACAATACACTTGACTCATTTATGTGTTACCTGGGTGGTGGCAGGGGAGGAGATGTGTGTATATGCGTGCAGTGCTTTTGCAACGTGCCTCTGTTCCTGTCCCCGCTGTGTGTTCATGTTGACAAATAAAGAGATGGGCACGACATGGGTGTGTGTGGACGGGTAGGGCTGCCAATGATCATGTCAATGTGAGACGCATACAGTACAGTGTACAATATTTAAAAAAATAATAACACTTGCTTGGTCTAGAGGGCAAAGGGCAAGTGCTCTAGCACCACCTAGTGTCTATCTGTGCATGCCACTGAAGGTGTTGATGCCCATTTAAGGGCCGATATTGAGCCTTTTGTTCATCTCCTGTCTCCTTCACGTGAAGCATGTGAAAACATGTGAAACAAACCAAATTACGCATGTGCGTAATTTGGTTTGTTTCCAGCGTTCTTTAAATGTGTCCCCTGACACATAAAACGGACCAGTATCACAGGAAACCCTACAGAAAAGTCAAAACGTCACATGAATTGAGTCAATCCCAATAAACAGTTGTGTTGGAAAATCATTTTTATTGTTTTTTCTAGCCAGGAGGGTAGCAGCAGCCACACCACATGAGAGTAACAGATAAACAAAATATAAAGACAAATGGAAACATTGCTGCTCTTCAATTCCGCTGTAAAATAAATACTCCTCATCTTTGTGATAACTGATAACACTAGTTCTCCAACCATTTAAATAAATATAGATGATGCAAAAACAGCAATGAAATCAAGTGTGAAATGCATGTTTTATATATAATATACTAATTTTTTATATATTTATATATATATATTTGTTCCATAGAAATTCTTTTACAACATACAAGATGCCAATTTGTAACGAAAGCAATGCTTGCTAAGACACAAGAGGAGAAGTGGAGTGGTTATAGAGGCAGCCTGTAAATGTGCAGCTTCAGACAGGTTCCTGACATTAACACAAGTCCAGAGGGAGGAATGTTGGAAAAGTTTTGAAACTGGACATAAAAATACATTTACATACACACAGAAGTAAAATGACAGTTAGCCAGAAAGATTTTGACCATAAGATAATAATACAACCTCCAGATAATTGTACCTCTGTAATCAAACGTGGCATCATGTATTAGTTCTTTATATTTTAAACCATTAAACAGTATTTTTGGTATGCTAGCAATGACATATTAGCGTTCTATTAACACCATGCTAATAGAAAAACTAAAATCTTTGAAAAAATCCCAACAAATTTAATGCAACACACCTTTCTGTATGTATTCAAAATACTGCACACTGAAGAGGTTTGGATTGGGCAGCTGTCCCTGTAAATGTTTTCAACATCCATAAACTACACTAATTTAAAAAGAAATATGAATTAATTTACCCTGTAACGCCATCCAACAGGTGCAGGTTAGAAAAGAAAATTTCTCACATCATCTCCACGAGCACCAAAATCTGAGTCAATTCACTTAGTCAGCGTGGGGAGACAGTCTGTGTGGAACACATCTGATGCCATGTCCACAATAATGCAGCTAAATTTGAAAACATTTTTTTCCATTTTTGAAGTTCTCTATCCACACTGCTGCTTTAACGAGACACTCAACTCATGCCATTTTTTCAGTGATGCGCCCCCTATTGATGGCTAATTCCACATCCATTTTGCATCCTACCTATACTGTGAGCTCTCTTCAGACAGTAAAAAACAGTCTCATCTTGATTCTTGTCTTATCTCTTGCTCTGTCTCTGTTTCTCTTTTGTTTCAGTACTGCCTCTGATAATGTCTTCTCACGTAATCTTTGTTGAATCTGCCACAGTGCACATTCAAAACGGCCGGTTTGTTTACATCCGCTTGCTAGCATATAACGCATGCGCAAAGCCAAACTCCGCACACATGAATCGCGGATGAAAAAGTTGGATAGTGCGGTTTCTCAGCCACGGGACGCTGCTGGGCCGCGACAGCTCCAGAAATGATCATAATTGATGTCAGCGTGTCATCAAACAAGTCCAGAAAGCAGAGTTTTTAGGTCAAAAAATTAAGTAACAGGCCTTTGATAGCACATCACATTCAGAGCTGCAAGCAATATAGAATTTGTTAGCAAATATAACAAAAAGGCTCCCATAAGGATTTTTTTCGTCATCATTTGTGCTGTTCGTGTGGTTGGAAAACTCTTCCGATTCATCCACATCAAGTTGGACTCAATGTCAAGAAAAGTGTTTTGATTTATAACTGTCAGATTATGTTTTTAGTGTCCTTATAGTAACAATAATGTCATAAATAACATTAACAATCAAAAAAGTTGCATTATTGGAAAAAAGAAGGATGAAAATCATGTTTAATTGTGTCCTCCTCAGTTGCCAACCCAACCATCTATCAAAGTAGGACCAGTGATGATTTTAAGGCAACACTCACACATCTTGAAAACACACAGTGGCAAAGTATTCGTCTTACACCCGTTTCAGTGTTTAATCTTTTAAACTATTATCCGGGGCAGACTGGGACAATTACTCAGGCCGGGAATTTCATACCATCCCAGGCCACTACCACCCAATTAACTTAAAACACCAAGAGGGAGTTAAGGTTGGGCACCTAATGATGTAAGAGTGTAAAATAATAAAACAAAGGCTAAACATGCACCCACACACAGCTTTCTCTGTTTCTTTCTCCTACAAAATAAATATTTCTATTGTGCTGCAATAACCTGTACTCAAACGACATAAACTGAATTTCTATTTAATCTACTACTACACTGTTTAATGTGCAGCCTGCACATTTAGTGTAGTAGTAGATTAAATAAAATAGGTTATAATCTTCACTTGTAAAGTTAATTGCATACTGATCATAATAAGTAAAGCACAAATTATTGTAAAAGCATCGCCTGTATGTTTGGTTTGTACTTAAATTGTACCTGAAGGTTCCTGCTCTGATTCCTCACTCCTGCTGTCCACCACTGCCATGACTCTTGCAGCACTGTGCTGCTGACAGTGCTAACACTGCTCCCTTCTCCATCTTTGTAAGAAAAAATCCAAAAGCCACCCATAATTTCAGGCTATTCAGATTTAGCAATTGACCATTTTTATATGCATTGGCTATGTTCATATAACAACAAATGTTATTAATCTCAATTGGATTTTACCTGGTTACATAAAGGTTAAATGAAATAATATAATACAAGGATTTCATGTATTATCTTGTGACTATGTCTATATTCTAGAATTCGCAATATCCTTTGTTACAACTTAAAACCTTAGTTTTTTTAAGTTAGTTTCAGCCCATCAACTAACCTCCTCATTAAGCTAGTGGTGCTGGATGGTTGTGTGTCTGTTGTCACAACTAGTGTTTAATGTCTTACCTGCTCCCTTACATGTCAGTTATTTTATAGCACTTTTCTGCATCTGTGGCCATTTTTTTTTTCATTTTAAGTTGCTCACTCTCTGCTATAGCTTTCCTCTTGGCCTGTCGATCTTGCTCCATTTTGCCTCTAGAGCTAATGGTGCTAGAAGAGGGGGGAGGAAGGGGTGGGGACGTGTGTGTCTGCAGTGCTGTCACAGCCTCACAAAAAGAGAGGAGGCTGTGTGTTTGTGCCCAGCGTTGCTGCGTCTGTGTGAACTTCAGCGGGACAGATCCCAAAATGAGTCGCACAATGGATTATTTATTTAAAAATCAAGAGTGACCCAATCTGACCTTTGGCCAGTTCGGCGGCCAGGCTGCTGGGAAATGTCCTGGTGCTCCCGATAGCCAATCCGCCACTGACTATCATACTCTCACACACTGGACTACAGAAGTGTATTGCAATCATAGGGAGGAAAAAAATGTTTTTGGGCAAATGAGCATATTTGATCATTTCATAGGACATGCATAATGCTCCCTCATGCTGCTCCATGAAATGTATTGAGATTAATTTTAGAAGACATCAAAATTGTTTATATTTTTCTTAACATATTTTTAGAAAAAAATGACAAAATATATTTTTGTTGATTAACAAGACTATTTCCTCCAAAAAGAGAATGTTTTCCTGAATTAGGTCCTTTGTCCCAAAAGAGAAGGTTTTTTTTTTTCAGTTTTTCTGAATGAACTTAATAGCTTTTAAAAAAAAAGAGCGCTGTTTGGTGTCTGCCTGAGGTCATTTAAAAAATATATTTTCCTTCTTTGTTTTTCTGAATTAGCAGAATAATTTAAATACAATTTATTTGTTTTGTTTTTATTAATGAGATCATTTGAGATAAATCTACGTAAACTACATACCTTTTCCACAGCTGACATCCTTTTTTCGGTTGGTTATTTACCTTGTTAATCAAGAAAAAGAGTGCTTTACTTTTGTTATTTTTTCAAATCAGTGCAATACACTTTTGTACTACAGTACACAGCATCATTTTCAGATTATCTGTTTCCAGGGCTGCACAAACAGTGCAATACTGATTCTACCAGAGCAGAATGTTCAGATAAGACAACCACTTTCTTGAAAGCACATCAGTTTTCTTGTTTTTAAATGCTCCTAAGTGTGCAGGAAAAAAATGGCTGCAGCATCTCTTTACTGCATGAGATAGAAGTAGTAATAAACATAATAAATTGATGCTTTAATGGAACTGCTGTCAGCATTTTGCCCCAAAAATCCCTCAACAGATCGCCAGTGGTCTGTAAACGGGCAAATGTTTACTATTATAACAAAGTCTCAGTAATATAAAATAAGGCAGAATAAAAATAGTTAACGGACCATATTTACATACAAAAATAGAGCAAAGAAAACATATCAGGCCAGTGTGAGTGTCTGTGCTTATAGGGGATATCCTCACACACACAAACATACATGTATGCACACATCCAGCCTTCATGCAAACTCACTCAATCTTCCTTTTCAGAAACATCCTGCAGGGTTGATTTTTCCCCACGAAAACCGGAATAGCTTAAAAAACCCAGTCAGCTACACTTTTGTAAGACTGGCATGATTTCGTCTCAACATCAACAACCTCTCTTTCCTCTTTTGTTCCTATCACCCAGCCTCCCTCTCTCCTCAACATCCCTCTCATCCTGCCATGCCAAACACCATAGCTCCTCTTATCCTGTCCTCTCTCCTCCTACCCATTCTCTGGCCCATTAAGAGCTATCATGAAGCTAATTGCCTGTTTGATCAGCTCTCGGTGGACCTGGAACTAGAGGCTTTTAGCAGTCTGATCTTTCAACAAGGCAGACAGGAGAAAAAGTATGGGTGTGGAATAATACACCTGGGTTGTCTGCTTTTATTGGTCCGATTGTCTTATTCAGTGCAATCTGTTGGTCTGACCACCTTAGGATATAGATCACAAACAAGTTTTACTTATCTGGATGATTTTGATCATTTACTTTCCTGTGAGGAACATGTTATAGATAACAGAGACAGGACGGCTCTTTACAGCAACCCTGAGTGAACTACCTACTATTATAACAAAGAGCTGTAATATCAGTCTCAGAAATAAAATAAGGCAGAATAAAAATAGTTAATGGACCATATTTACATACTAAAATAGAGCAAAGAAAACATATCAGGCCAGTGTGAGTAGCCTCTAAGAGAAAATGGGAAAATTAAAATGTCACTGTATCCATGGAAGCCTTCAGCCCTGTTCATAAAGTATTTTTAGTGCTTGAGCTTCTTTAAAAGTGTAAATCTAAGGTCATGTTTATAAGATGCACTATTTGTGTTGCATATCATCTTGCCCTAAAATGTTGTGAATGCGACCTGTGGATTTAAAAATAAATAAAAGTCTCAGAATTTTTGTGGAATCAAGCTCCTTTTACAATAATTTTTAAATATTGAAGCGACTGGTTTATCATCATCAAACTCGGTGTGGACCACACAACAACACTGATTATCGCTTCCGGGAAAAGGGCATTTAAGGATGGAGGGAGGGAAAAGAAGGGGTGGATTATGTGGGTTCAAGTAGGAGGATGGAGGTCAGTCAGAGGGGGAGGGGAAGCTGGCGGCAGACTGACTTTGAGAGGAAACCCAACCAGACCTTCGGAGCACCACTTAAACAACTCTGCTAAAAATAAAACAAGGGAGGCTTCTTCTGATAACAAAATAACACACACACACACAGGTTGATGGACACATTGACACACACACAATGCCTGGTCACATCCTCTCTCCAGTGAAATAATCCCCATTGAGCTCTGGTTGGGTGGGTGGAGAAACTGTTGTCTGTTTACCTCACAGTGCTTTTCTTGTACAAGTGGATTTGATATCACTTGAATTCATTCATTTCAGACAGTACACGGTCCACCCCTTTGTCAAACTGTAGTTACAGGTTTGTTTCACGATGCACTTTCTGTTTTGCACAGTTCAGGTGTTCAGCTTAGTGTCATTCACTCGAGATTTCACAGTTTTGTCGAGTTTTCTGAATGTCTTTGTTTCTTTTACCTCAGACACACTCCTGCTCTGATTTCCTATTTCTAGAGGAGAGAAAACTGTTGGCAACGAGTGTGTACATCACCACAGGCGTCTTTCCTTCCTGATTTGGTCCATCACACCTGTGCTCAGGGTGAACTCTTTGCAGAGGACAGGGAGGAAGGAGGTTCAACAATAAATAGATAAATAGATTTTATCACGGCAAGATTACGCCACAGAATGCAGTGAGGTCATTTCCATCTAGGAGTCTTGGTTGAGTTGAAGGGCTGTCTGGCAAAGCATAACAGCTTCTTCTTTTTCTTCAGCATGAGTTTCTGGTTTTAGATGTTGAGTCTCCAACATGAACAGGCACAGTAAAGCTTTGGTCCCTCCTGAGCTGGAGAAGGAAATTCAAGGTACATTAGGCAAACAACACTTAATGGTTGGTTCGATTGTCATATGTAGGTAGGTGGGTCACAATGGCTCTGTTGTAATGCCCCAACTTTTTATTTGGTGACACTGTAGCTTTGGCCATAGCTTAGGGGATGCTGATTTACCTGGTCTTCCTCTAAGCCTGTCATATTGGCTTCTCCAGAGCTTTGCTATGTAACGAGGGGTGACAAGGGTTAGGGTTGGAGGCAGAAATTTTACGGCACACAGTGTTTGTGTTGCTGCACCTGCAGCCAGGTCGTGTGGCCTCGTCATGAGCGCGTTGGCAGAGGGCAAGACACAGCCTGGCAGGGGGGTAGCAGCAGAGGCAGGGCAGACAGAGCGACAGCAGACCCATGGTACTCCAGCGGGAGCAGGCGTGGGCTGGAGCACAGGAGCACGGTCGGTCAGCACAGTTATCCTCGTCATCTTGAGCAGAACAGTGATAGAAGAGTCCTTTAACACAACACAGGCATGTACCGTACTCCACAGCATTCTCAGCGGAGCACAGACAACGCTGTCCGCAGGCCCAGCAGGAGGGGAGTCGGCGAGGGGTGCAGCACTCTTGGCATTTACAGCGACCACATCGCTCACAGATGAAGAGATGAAGACTGAGGTCCATCTCGTCCTCTGTCAGACGTTTACCCAATGAAGCATCAGGCTTAAATTCCCCTTTAGGCTGAGAATGGACCACTGAACCTAAGCCAGAGTGAGATGGCGTCAAACCTGACAGGAGCCGCTGGTCTGAGGTGGCACTGGTCCGAGACATGGAGGAGCTAACAGTACTGGAACGGCTCAGGTGGGAAAGATGATTGTGGTGCTGCTGACTTTGGCTGTGGGACAGGGTGGAGGGGTTATAGGTGTATGCTCCATGAGGGTAACGGTCCTCATGGGCAAAAAAAAATCCTGTCTGGGATGCCTGTTCCAACACTATGGGCCTCTCCACATAGTCGTTGTTGGCCCGTATGGCCCGGATCTGGTCAAGCGACAGCACTGAGTCCAGCTCCATCCTCAAGGAATGAGTAGGGTCCATCCTGGTGAGCCAGCTGGGTGGCACCAGGGTCAAAGGGCTCCCAACGTTCACGGTACATCAAATAAACCTGCAAAGACACAGAGAAACAACAAACAGTTGCTGTTTAATTTATTATCAAATTATTGTCTGATGTCCGCTATAAACTGCAAATTTGATCCAATCAGAGTCCTGGAATTTTTATGGGGGCATGCAAGCAAGACATTTCAGTGCCAAGAATAAGTATCTGGTAATTATTAATAACTGAAGCATGGATCATTGACAGTGGGCACCACACCACATACAGTAAACAGTAGCCTACATATTGCTGTACAAATATTTAAGCAGCACTTGATTTAAGATAGATTTTGGCAGCAGAGCCAACGAACAACCATTGGCCATGTGATCGTCACTGCTGAGCCTCTCCACTGCCAAGTTAACACTGTTATTAGGCTGCCAAAGCCTCAAAAAATGACTCTATAATTTAGTATCTGTTAAACACAGCTGCTGCTGCCATGGAGGAATCCCACCTGCAGACTCAAGTTGCCAGCCGGTCAAGCAGTTTGAGCAAATTCAAGAAGAACGCTAAATAAGCAGATTTTACGTTTGCTACACTAAACAGCAAATAACATATTTGTTAGGGGGTTACATGTCATGTTTACTGCATGAAATGGCATGCTGAAGATTAAAACACAACTAAACCAGAAAGCATAAAGATGTTCCAGTTAATGTATGATTAAAAAATACTAAACTAAAAGGCCTGACTCTTGATGAATATTCAGCTAATTTGACTATCTGCTCAGACATTAAATGGAGACAGAACAAGGGAAAAAACTAACTCAGCAGCTTCAGGTTTCTGACTTCTGTTGAGAATGAGAGGTTTTCTTTTATTCAACAATCTCTTCGACCAACATATACCATATATACAATATACACACTTATCTATACACACACACAAAGAAACTGCAGTTGTGTCATTTGGCTTAGGGGCAGAGATGGCTGCTTGACTCCTCACATGGCACTGGTCCTTGCTGAGTAATGAGGCCAAATGGAAATGTGTATAAAGCCGTTCAGATCATGATATTACAAAGAGGATGATGTAAGGAGTAGCAGCATTTTTAGCACAGTGTGAACCCAGACTCATTTAAAACATTATTTCATGTCCCACACCTATAGTTTGTAAAGCAGAAATTTGCATCAGTCTTAATGAAATGATAGACTTCTGTGATCAAATCATCAATATCCTTTAAGAAAAAATCATGTAATGTCCAAATATCAATATGTTTGAATCTCCTCCTGTAACATCTTTACAGTGGCAGAATTGAGTGACTTCAAAAGAATAAAGGAGGACTGGGGTTCACTGGTTTTTCTGCAACTTATAATCATTCAAACAGACTCCTTATATATGATGAATTTGCAACAGTGTCAAAACTTAAGTCTGTTTGGCCCCATAAAAGCTACAGCAACAATCAGTGAGCTGCAGTTGGTAAATGGACTGTACTTGTATAGAATTTTTCTAGTCACATTACCACTCAAAGTGCTTTGAAACTACATGTAACATTCACACAATCATACAGCACTTATATTGAAACATACTATGTACTTCTACACATTCAGCGGTGTGGACCACACAACACTGATTATCAGGCACATCAGGAGGCAACCTGGGGTTCACTGTGTTGCCCAAGGACAGTTTGAAATGTTGTCAGGGTAAGCTGGGAATTGAACCACTGACTTTCTGGTTGGCAGAGAATTGTTTTTCCTCCTGAGCTACAGCTGCCCCAGATTTTTTTTTCTTTAGCTGGGAGATGTCCACAGATTTTTGTATTACTACTCTACTATAGTCATTTAGCAGACGCATTTCTCCAAAGCGACTTACATCTGAGTACACCAGCAATGCTGACACGACAGGCAAGGAGAGTGTCTTGCCCAGGGACAACTGGGGAAGCAGGGTTTGAACCGCCAACCTTCCGGTCATTGGACAACCTGCTCAACCACCTGAGCCACTGCCATGTTGACTAAATGTGAACAGACTGATGAATGAGGACATCATTAGATGTTAGCTGGACGTTCTTTTTTAATGTTTTAGATTCAGCTAAAATATTAGAAACATTTTTCCATCTTTACAGTAACTATAAATGAGTCCATTTATATGACCATCAAAATCTGATAATTGGGAGTGATCGGATTAATTATCTGGGCCCGTATTGACAGGAGTAGTTACAAGGACTCCTAAAATACTAAGAGTAAACCAAGAGGAAAATTAAATGATGGCTGCTGCTTTATTTCATATCTTAATTTAGATCTAACAGCACACCTCCTGCAGTAGTGATGCACAGGCTGGGTTTTTCCCAATCCCGCGGGTCCCGCATATGTAAAATAATCTTGTCCGCCCTGCACACTCTAACCAATTTTTATAACCCGCCCCACTATCAAATATATGCTAAATATGCAATTGAAAGCTGAAAAACCTGCATGGCCGACATTGCTTGTCACTTTTTTTGACCAAAGATAGCAGGTTATGCTAATTGCATTATTTACCTGCCCCACTTTCACAGCTGAGATATGACAAGTTCATAGCTGCATTTTCCCTGCAAATTCCATTCTATTCTACAGTCATTTAGCAGAAGCCTTTATCCAAAGCGACTTGCATCTGTGCTCACCAGTGATGCCGACACTGGGGGCAAGGAGGGTAAAGTGTCTTGCTCAAGGACACAACAACAGTTTTTTTTAGTTTTTTTTTTAGATAAATTATTTTAATGGATTTTGCATTTTTGCACTTTCCGGTTAACATATAGCATCTCATCAACAACCCAAACAATACAGAACATATAGCAACCAGACAGAACAAATAAAACAACATAATACCCCACAAACAAAACCAATAGAAATCCTGGGACCCCCTCGGTCCCAGGATTCTGTAAGGTCTGGTCAGGATCAACATCAATGAAATGAACTCTTCCCCGCCAAAGTTATCTGCCAGATGTCCCCCCTGCTGTTGGAGTTTTATGACTGACTATTCTCAGCACATCCCTGAAGAAAAAAACCCTCTGCCGTTACATTTTCAGAAACTGGATAGAATTGTGTTTAGTATCAAAATGTGTTATGGGGCCAAATTTACGCAACTAAGCTGTTTTAAAATGCCAAGAATTGAAAAATGAAACTTTGTTCACATTTTTCTGATGTTCTGTTCAAAAACAGTAAAATTGATGGCTCTCCAATGGAGCCACAGCGCCCCCTTTTGGGAATTGATCACCAAAATACTCTGACTAAGGTTACATTATATTTAATCTTTCCCCAGGGATTATATAGAAGAGTGTTATTCAGATCGTGTTCAAACGCATAATGTTTCATAGTACAAAGATTTATACGTGGTATCCCTTTAATTTGGAGCAGAGTGGTTTTGGTTGGGTTCTAAAGGGGATAAAGCCGTTAATCATCCCTTTTAGAGTAAGACACCCCGCGCTGAACGCCTCACGTGTGATTGGTTCCAATTCTCATTACCCCGCCCTGTCAGTCAGGATAACTAACCAAACTTTGAGACAAAGAAGAGAGTTTTTCCGGAGATCAACAGGTGAACGGATCTCTACCTCTTTGTGGTTTGAACCAAAGAGTGTAATTGTCTGTCTTTGTTCGCTTGGCGCCAAAAAAATTTTTGTTAGTTTTTGATATAGTCTTCAAGTTTTTCGTCCCTTTTGTAAGCATTTAAATACCCGGAAATTCCCGTTGCCAAGCAACATTAGTCAACTTCCTGATTAGCGTGAAATTCGTTTTCCCTTTTTATTAATTTTTCTTGTGTACTAAACTTTGATACCAAGTCAAAATTTATCCACCCAGAGCAGATCCAAGAGTAGAAACGCTGGACCAAGGCCAAACGCTCGGATCGCCTCTGCGTAGACTGTTGGACATCCGCTTTTTGCCAGTTTTTCCACAGAGGAATTGAAAGGATGTTTTTTGAACTACAGAGGCCATCGAGGACTGAGGAGTGCAACACGGAGAGGACTGGAAATTCCACTGGTTTTCCCCGGACGGCCGCTGCCTTAAAATCAACCCTAAGACCAAAGTAGGACCAATCTAACCCCTTCTGAAAATTGTTGCTGGTTGTAGCTGGATGTATTTTTAAACAGTAGACTCAGTAAATTGCCTTTTCGTTTAGACCCAATCTAAGTAACTTCAGCGTTAGCGCTGAAAGCCTAAATTAATAGCTGCCGTTCCCTTTAAGTTAAATATGTCCAATTAACCTATGACTTAATTCACAGGATAAACTATCTCCACTCTCTTCAGCTGTGATAATCCATTATCGATCCAACTTTGATTTCTGTGCTATCTTTCCAACCCAACTCTCTTATTTTCAAGTCCTTCCTGATATGCTGAGCTGGATATATTAAAGCATCACCTGATCGCTCTGTAATATACATACTTCATATATGTTTTACTTAAATGTGATTTACTGTCTTTGGCCATGTGCAAGTTTTTAATAAATTTCGGCATATCGGACGTTGTTGAGTGTTTTCCTGACAAGATATTGGTCACTTCATACGTTCGTACTCCGGTATTCAGATTATGAGACTGAAGTTATTTAAAGCTAAATAATGTAATGGTTGTCCAAGTCTTTCCATCCTATAACAAGGTAAAATAGATTTGGTGGTGCTCCGAGGTAAACAAATGTTAAGATAAATATTAATATTTTGTATATTGATATCTATATTAATATTCCACATTTTACGCTACAATTCAAACAGTTTGAAATGTCTTCAATAATTCCGTTGTGCCAGGACGCTGATACAATGATAATAAAGTTTAATTGAATTGGATTCATGTTTAATTATTTAACCATCTGCCAATCATTTGTGATTATTCCATAGCTGGTCAAATAATAAATCAAGGATTTATCCACCTTCAATTCCATCCATTTTGCATCTCAAGCACTTGTATTACTTTTTTTTTTTTTAAATCCAACCGGTCAAAAGAATAACAACTTATTCATCATACAAAAGTACATGACATGATAAAAGTTGAGTCCAGTGATTCTCAAACACAAGAGTTGTGGTGTTCTTCGGACACATAATTGACTAAGATTTTGAGCTGTCTGATATGCAGCTTTATTATATGTTTCATTCTTCACTTTAAAAACACCACGTCTCAATTCACCTTATTTCACCCCGCCCACTTTTAGCGTATGGGTCTTCCGGAATTGTGTTGACACGTCCGGTTGCTAGCTACGGCTAGTTAGGTTATGTTGAAAAACATGGTAGCGTACATAGCAAGATACAGTGACTTACTTGAAAATAAACCAAACAAACTCTTGAAAGGTGGATGGTGGAGTAATAATTCATCACTAAGGTGTCAATCATGTGTTTTGGGTTTTTTTTTTTTTTTTTAAGGAACACTCCTCCCTCCCCAGCGGGGGACCGCTGTGAGCAGGCTGCTGCATGCCCAGAATGAGCTCTGTCTTCTGGCAGAGCTCGTGATCTGCTCCGGTGAAAAAGCTGGAGCCAGAACTTTTCTCCTGGGGGTGATATTTAAAAAATTCCAAGTACAGGGGCTTCACAGTGTCCCAAATAAAGTGCCAAATGTGGTTAGATCTGGTTCCCGTTTGACCGTGCATGGCAGCAGCCAAACTGTCCCAAGAGCGTTCTCTGGCTGAGAGGCGTCAAAACCTGCTTTTCTACCCTGTCCCAGTATGCGGGCACCTGGCGGTAGATAAATAAAAGTGTGAGACTGCAGTACTGTACGAACAAAACATAACAGGAGCAGGTTGACACGATTACCGTACAATTTCATGTCATTAATTTTTCGTTGACAATATTATTTTTTTTAATTGTCACGGAAATAAGGGAAAAATCCCATTCTTCTTCAGCTCAATACTGACGTTAATATTTTTCTAAAGACACAATTATTAGGTTTTTTTTACCAGATGATTATGAACCTTATTCATCACACAAGGTTAATAGTCCGCCGAGTGTGTGGGTGACGTGCAGCGGTGACCTCCGGTGTCGTATGGCAAAATTTTTGGGACATTTTCTTTATCCAAACATTTAGTTAATAAATTAGCATTATTAAACCAAATCATCTTTCTCCAGTTGCAGTACCCTTGATCGATAAAAAAATATACTTGTCATAGTTGTAGAACTGTTTGATATCAGGGACAAGCTGGTAGAAATAACAGAATTGCTATGGATCCGACTAGCAACCGGAAATGTCAACACAACCGGAAGCTGCCCATGGCGCCGCCCATGTACTCCCGCGTAATAAGTTTGTTATAATCCAGTAATTGTTGGGTTTGAGATAAGGATGGGCGAAACCCAAATTTTTCATGTCGATACGATACCATTAGATTATGGTACTATGGTATTTGATCAATGCCGATACTTTTTTGCCCCTTGTAGGAGAAGGTTTAAATACCGTACCGTCCTCTTCCACTTATCCGGGGTTGGGTCACGGGGGCAGCAGCCTGAGCAGGGAAGCCCAGACTTCCCTCTCCCTGGCCACATCAGCCAGGTCATCCAGGGGGATACCGAGGCGCTCCCAGGCCAGCTGAAAGATATAATCCCTCCAGCGTGTCCTGGGCCTACCCTGAGGTCTCCTCCCGGTGGGACGTGCCGGGAATACCTCCCCAGGGAGGCGTCCAAGAGGCATCCTGACCAGATGCCCGAGCCACCTCATCTGGCTCCTCTCGATACGGAGCAGCGGTTCTACTCCCGGATGACCGAGCTTCTCACCCTATCCCTAAGGGAGAGCCCGGCCACCCTGCGAAGGAAACTCAATTTGGCCGCTTGTATTCGCGATCTCGTTCTTTCGGTCACTACCCAGAGCTCGTGACCATAGGTGAG
>JBBBVU010000016.1:28095325-28106731 GCA_037177055.1 Atherinosoma microstoma
TTGTAAGACGGAAAGGTACCGGAGATCATTCCTGCCAGCAGCCATCACCCTCCGGAACAAGGCCCTATCTTCGTCTTTAATTAAATTTTTTGTATCATCATTATTATTATTATTTGAAATGAAAAAAACAAACAAAAAAAACTCTGCTACAACAATAATTTCCCTCTAAGAGGGATAAATAAATTATTTTTCATTTCATTTCAAACACACCTGCTTAACTAATGAATCTGTAAATCAGAATCTTAAATTTGATTGACAGATTCATCAGCCAATGGTGATGTATGTTGACCTGCAAAGTCAGGGGAGTATCAAAATTCACCACACAGATTTCTCTCACAAATACAGCGAGGTTCACAAATGAGAAGCAGTTTTTATCTGTATTCATTAAAAAATGAACGGTTGTCGTCCAATCCACGACGGTTGCAACTTTATCTGATTATAAGTATTCAACCAGAGACGGTTCTCTAACACTCGACTTGATTCAAGATTCCGGCGTTGTTGCACACAATGTCAATCCTTCCAAGGGTTGCTACTGTGCTCTGAAAGGCAGCTTGAAAACAATGTTTTTAACTTTTTTATTTCACATCGCAATAATAATGTATAATAGCGTTATGTATTAGTTGGACACAACAGATTTGACATTCAGAAAAAGGAAGTTAAAGAAATTGTTTCCGCCCGGTTTCGAACCGGGGACCTTTCGCGTGTTAGGCGAACGTGATAACCACTACACTACGGAAACCCATTGAGATGACAGAAGGCACAATCCGTGAAAAATTCTGTCCATGTCATTTATCTGTGGCCCATTTAAAGCATTTCGAATGGATTGATAAAAATGTAAATACAGATAAAATGTTTAAATTATATGCAATATTATATGTAAAAGTGACATTAAATGCTGTCGCTAAGAAACAAAACGGCAAAAGAAATACCTGATCTCCTGTCCATCTCATAATCCGTAGGACACGTAAAAACTTTGAAAAGCACATTGTCATGCTATTATTTCATATCATAACCACAGTCAAATGTTTATATCATTCATTGACAATAATTTGTCTCCATCTTGTGGCAAAAAAGACTACCTACATAGCACCCTACCTGTTCTTGAACTGCTCAAACGAATTCATACCAGAACTTTCTTTTCGATGGACGTGGCAATGATTTTAAAAACAGACATTGATTTTCAGCCAAAAAAACCTCAAACAAAACAAACTGTTTTTTATCTTTCTGATAATTTGAAAACGTATTTTCCCATTGCACACGTGCTTTTGTTGAACGCTTCGCTTCTGCTTCCAGTCTCTCCAAGTGCTCATCATCCGTTGCGCATGCGTGTTGAAAGCCGTCGCTTGTGCGCTGAAATCATGGCGGAGAAGATGCAGACCGACGATTTTCCTTACCTACCTTCGGGGTTGGCGGAGGGTATGACCTGTAGATTTACTTATTTCATGTTACTGTTAATGCAGATCAGCGTTAGTGCACCCAGTTGCAGTGTTTGCGATCGTAGCCTTCAAGGCCATTGTTGTTTTTAGCCTTCTCCTTAGCTCAGCTTAGCCGGCGGCTCAGGATGAGCACAGTGGTTTGCTAAAATGTGCTAAGCTAAACTAGCCGTAGCAGTTTCAGCTCCAAGGTCGACGAGAGCATGTCTACATCCTATGTTTCCCCAGACTGATTAAGAATCGAGGTCTCTGCTTGTGCGTTACTGAGGTCTGAGGGAAGCTTCCTAGGATTGCAGACTGTTGACAAGCTTCTTTTTGGTTATTGGCCAGTGGTGCTTTTCTGCATTCTGGGTCTAGTTTGCGTACGCGTGTACCTTAATGAGATGGATACGTTACTGTACGCTTGATCTTTTGAATAGATACAGTCGCAGTTTAACTTTGTATGAACTACCTTGAAATTTCAACCCAGATATGCTACCACAGAGTAGTTTGACCAGTGCTCCCAGCTTTATTTGTGTGGACCACTAATGCTGAATGATCTAGGAGCAAATAATCTAAGTTTTGCATTACCCACGTTTTAGTACCGTTGATTCTAAAACTAATAAATAAAAAGTTTGGTAAGGTTACTGAAAGTAGTTGTATAGCAAATCACATGACCTCATTAAGTTATCCAGCTCACAGATTGTAAACAAGACATGAACACAGTTTGGATCAGTTTAATATTGCGCGTATTGATTAAAATTGTGTCAAGTATTTTTTTGCTTTATGAAGATCTCACACTTAAAATAAAAAGCATAAAAACCTCACAAATGCAATCATGAACCAACATCTTCAACACAAGGAACCGATTTTTTTCCTCTTAAAAAAGCTATTATAAATGTCTACTTTTTATACGTTTTCTAGTTGCAAACTCGAAAGTGCTATTACTATCTCATTATATGTTATATAAAATTGCTGTTTAAGGGAGTACTTATGACTTTGAACTCTTGTTATGCAGTATTTTAATGTGCTTGTTCATACTTTGCTTTTATATATTACTTAGTAAAAGGAAGATGTCACTATCAGCTTCCCTGATATGCCTTTCCATTCCAACTTTTGTCTGAAAATATCTAACTAGTGTGTAGTTTCCACATTGGCCAGATCAACAAATTTTAAGTTAAAAAGATGAAGAAAATATTGATATTTACAGTACTGTTCAAAATGTCTTAAACCACCCCTCCTTTCATTTATATATTACCTGAAAAATGTGATATAGGTGCATAGAGCTATTAAAATATGTAAACATACAGTGGCTTTAAAAAGCAAGAGAGGGGGGTGGGGGCTGTTTGATCTGCACAACATGCCGACATCCTTGAATATTGTGAAGAAAAAAAAAAATAATACAACAAAACAGAAAAGCTGAGCATGCATCAAAAAGCCACTGCATACATTGTAAAGCCACCTTTTGCAGCAGTTACAGCTACGGTTGGGCATAATCCGATCAATTAATCGGATTTCGATTTTTTTTTTTTTAATAATTTTTTTATTGATAAAACTAATGCATCTTTAGACTGGTGCTGAAGTTGTATGTGTGTGCATTTTTTCCAGTGTAACCATTGAATGCATCCTGTTTAACATGTGAGGAAACGCGCTGTTTTTTGTACTTTCACTGCCTTTTGATATAGCCTATAAATACTAAATTCCAATAAAAAAATATTAACAATTAATTGAAAATTGATAGTTAATTTTTTCTGATGATCGATTAAGACAATTTAATTGAATGCCCATCCCTAGTTACAGCTGCAGGTCGCTCAGGGGCTGTCCACACGCCGCCGAATTATTGCATCAAAAGTTGTTTAGCAATCCACCCTTTCATCCCCACGAAACCAGGGATTAGCCTCCATGAAACCGATCATGTCTGAAACCAGGTGCCAAGGTGAATAGGTTTGAAACTTGTACCATCTGTGTTCCTTCGGGACAGTGTAACCGCACTACTGGGGGGATATGACGTTAGTGTGACGCGTCAAACACAACAACAATAATGGCGTCGGTGTGCCTTGAAGTCACGCAAAATACCAGAATATTTACTTTATTTCCAAACCACGCCTCCCTCATTTTTTCGCTTTATAGACCATTCTCACTGATGTCACATCATTCGTTGCACCGCCACGTTGGGTGGCAAAAAGCTAGTTTGGGTCCGCTCCTGCTATCCAGTGTCGTTTACTGTGGTTACTCCAAAACTGCCCACTGATGGATACCTGGCTACCCGATTTAGCTTACTTTGATATTTACAACTACATAGTCAATCAACAGTTTTATTTCACAGGCAGAATTATTAATATTTTGTGGCAGGATCAGACCTCCAGCTGTGGAAAGTAAAAAAAAAAAAAAATATTTCCACTTCATGTCAAAGCTGAATAAGAAAACATGTAAATATTAGGGATGTCTCCACGTTATATTTAATATTTAGGAAATAACGTTACATTTACTGTGAGAAAACATTGCTATTTTAAGACTGTTCCGTTTGTTTATTGACACCACAGAGGGATTTAAAGTCTGTAACATTTAATTAACACTGAAAACTCATATCTGTCATTTCCACCGTGGTGAAGGTTGAATTTGTAGAATATCCACCCAACTTAACAGCGGTCGCATTTACACTGAGAAACATTAGATTTTTTGTTTATTTGTTGCTTCACATAAAACACGATTTACATATAAACTTATTAATTGGCCTTCTAATTAAACATGAACAGGCCTGTTTGTTCAAGAATCAAATAAAATACCGTTTTTTAAAACAACTTGAATATAATTTACAATCTCTTATTTTTGTTTTTGCTTGCTGTCATTTGTGAAACATGTCCAGGTCATCCTTTTGTCTTCTTGTCTCTGGAATGCAGACAAACACGAAGATAGACGGGACATAGACTGGGGACAACGGGTTGTCCCGCTTTTACCTAAGGAAAGACAAAATTAGCCTCAGTTAGATGTTCGTTAACATCAGATTAACCTGCAGCACAGATGTACCATTATCTTTTTCGACGTGAAAAGCTAGCTGTAGCTGCTGAGCCGGTAGCAGTATGTCTGCTGTGTCGGTCTTTTTGCTACCCACGAACATCGCCGACGTGATCGGTGATGAGGCTGAGAATGGTTTATAGTCCAAAGTCATTCTACTTTGTCATCTGTCCACGCAAAAGTTTCTCTTTTGCCTTGTACTGAGTCCTTAACCATCTTCATATGACATGTGATTGTGAACTTCCTGTGACAAGCAGTGATGCTTTACCTGCGCATGCGCTACGTCTTGTTCTAGCTTTGGAGTTACTCTTTATAGATCCTAGCGCCACCCACAGCCTTGTAGTATCTACGACAGCGGTTTCGTGGGGATGGTGAAGCCGTTCTCTGAGTTTTTGCCACCATTTTCACAGCTGAACCGGCTTCAGCGCCGTGTGGACATAG
Source organism: Atherinosoma microstoma (assembly GCA_037177055.1). NCBI lineage: Eukaryota > Metazoa > Chordata > Actinopteri > Atheriniformes > Atherinidae > Atherinosoma > Atherinosoma microstoma. The sequence goes on from JBBBVU010000016.1 coordinate 28,100,194, forward strand.
CCTCAGTGTAGGTCTCCTTCAGCTTGGCCGTTGGGATCTTTGCTTATTCTTCAAAGTGAACTGCTACAACTCTCTCACATTGGATGGATGCAGCCAGTTTTAAGTCATGCCACAGACTGTCAGTGGGATTGAGGTCTGGGCTTTGACTCAGACATTCCAACACATTTAAACATCCACATTTATACCGGCACAGTTTGGTTCGCTTTAAGCAAATCCTGGTCCATGGATAGTTCGATGTGTTTGGTTCATACGGACTACGCTGCCTCTCCTGCTGCTCGTACTCGACAGATTCGTGTGAAAACCGTATAAACCTTCATGTATAAACCTTCATAAGTTAAACCTTCATGTTACATTCCCCTGCCTGTCATCAACCCACACTTATCAGGAAACAGTTTACTTATATCTCACTCTTCTGGAAAGGAATTATGATTAAACCTGGGTTGGATCATCACTCACCTCTTGGTGAGTACAGAGATTTAAGGACAAATCCTCTGAGCTTTTGTTTTGTCTGCAGATGAACTGAACATTGGTGTTATTTTCTATACCGACTTGAATTGATTTATTCTTTGATCTTTTTTGTGTTGATAGAAAAACAAAGATGAAAAAACATCTTCTGAATACTTTTGCAAGCCACTGTAAATGGAAATATATAAAACTGTTTCTACAATTCGATAACAAGCTTAAGCGTCAGTATTTGCTTTAATTACCTTTATTTTTCAACACAACCCTGAACCCTCTTGAATAAGTTTTCTTTTTAATTTCATAAAGAAGTGAATTGGAGAGAAAAGGATCAGATAAAGGCCCCAAAGTGCATCTCTTAGATCCTGTGTCAGGCCTTTTGCTGGATATTTTTTCCCATTTCTCAAGGACATCATTTTTAGTTACTAATCAGCTGATGTAGATAGTTTTTTAGGCCTGCCTCTTCTTTGTCCTCCACGTGTCCAGTTTCCAATTTCTTGTAAGGACACACCGCACTCCATGCCGAGATATTTCACGTTTGTGGCAAGTAGTCCTTTGGGAATCACGTTATTGGTGCAAAAATACAGTTTTATGTCTTTCAAACTGTGCTATCTTTTTTATTTTGTTATAACAAAGATGTGTTTTTGTGACAGGCTACTAGTAACAAAAGCCCCTTTCAGACTTGCTCTGAAAAGCGGTATGGTTGCGGACTTTGTCTTTTATTCCGTTTGCATTCAGACAAACGTTCCGCTCTTTTACCTCGGAGCTGTAGCGGACATTTACCGGCTAGCCCCCATGTCATAAGAGCGGAAATGTTACAGCACGTCGTTTTGCCTGAATGCAAAGGAAATGTTCCGGACAAGTTGCAACACAAAGACGTCCTACCCTGTTTCGACAACCGACTCATCCGGAACATTTCCCCCTGTGTGAACGTAGCCGCGACGTTAAAAGTCCGCGAGGTAGCGACATGTTTGAAAAGACAACTCCGGTTAAAGAGCGGATGGACTTTACCGCACATTTTCCGCAATGCAAGTCTGGAAGTGGCTAAAGTGTCCTAAGATAACATTTGAAATAGGTTCTATGCCAAGTTGGCTGTTCTGTGTAGATCAGCACTGGTTCATCCCTCGAGTTGGGTGCCTTTTTCTTTGCTTGAATCGTTCATAGATCAGCGTTAAATGGTTGAACAAACAACTGAACATGTTCCTCTGAAAATGATCTTTTGCTTAAAGCTCAAAGAACATTTTTCATAACGGACACTGTTACAAGATTTACAAAGAGTTGTCACTGAAACAGAAAGTTAAAGTTGCTCTTGCACGCTGTCTGATCCTAGCTGAATCTTCAGACTATTTTTTATTAAACAGCGTTGAGACAACAATTGTTACTCGGAGATGGGCTTAAAATATGCATCTGCATCTTGGCGAGACTTGTTCGCTGACGACTGCTCCTGGTATCTGTAAAGCAGAATTTGCTGCTGATGAAAGAGAAAGCTGTTCCCCAGAGCTCTGTAAACTGACACAAATTTCATGACCAATAAATTTGCACATGACCAATATGTTTCGTTTTATAAATGAGGAGTGTCTTGAGCTTGGCTAGTGTAATTGATAGTTCTTTACAGTGTTGTATGATTGCATTTCCCCAGAAGATGTAACCTAATTTGAAATCTCCTGTTATTTTCTCCCCCCTTTGCAGTTAATAAGATGATAAAGGAGCATGGTGACCTGTTTTCTGACTCCCAGTGTAAAGTCTGCAGTGCTGTCCTCATTTCTGAAACTCAGAAGTTGACTCATTATCAGGTCAGTGCGCCCAGTTTCCTGCTGCTGTTTTACCGTCAGGGGACTTAACTTACATGCTTAATTATCTGCCTAAAGGTGTGATTATATAAATCACTCTGCATCATATTTATGGTTTTATTCTCTGAAAACTGTAAAAGCATGCCCACATTAGACTGGGGTTAAATTCCAGTAGGTATTTGAATCATGAACAAATCATGGCAAAATTGTCTGACTACTGAAAAATATATAAATAAAACAACTCGGCTGTAATTTCAGCTCTGTGAAATTGCAAATTAAATATAGCTCAGAACAGAGCAGATGTTTAACCAGCTTATACTCAGCAGAGAGGGGAGATTTCTGGCCACACTCCTGATTAAATATGGCCCCGATGCACATTTTTATATTTAGCCAACTAAACGATGGATAAAAAGGACATTAGTTTATTTCTTTTTTTTTATTTTAGTGTTTATTGAAAGTTTTTCTAAAACAACCTGGAAAAGAGAATAAACACTCTTTTTTTTTTTTTTTTTTTTTACTGAAATTGTTGTTGTTTTTTTTCTTGTAAAATACCCTGAAATGTATTTATGTATACATTCTGTGCAAATTGCTGCAATCCTAATGAAGTCTAATTGAATTTCAGAATACTGCATCTTGAAAATTGACTGAGATTGAAGTTTTTAGATTGAAGTGCAGATAGTGTCGCTGACTTCTGATGCCTATGCCAAAATGATGCTACATCAAAATTTATCACACCTTTTTTAAGTTGGAATAACCCACTGTGATGCCTCAGTTGTTTATTCTGTAAAAAAAATACTGACACATTTATTTTTAGCTATAAAAAAAAAGAGGTAAAGCAGTCAGTCTTCACTTTGTGTTGAGAATATCTACTCCAATAATTAGTAGATGGGTGACACATTGTTTGTCTATCACTGAATATGTAAGTCTAACATATTCTTAATACAACATTACATTAGAAGCATGTTTATGTCAGAGTGAAGATTATTTCTTACGTCCAAAGAATCCAAAGTTGTCATCAACATTATCTAAAAGCTTTTGAATTGCTCACTGTAGTTACTGTGTTTGTCCTCTTTTATAAGCATTTCTGTGCTTTTTTTTCAGAGCAAGAAACATGCCAATAAGGTACGGCGTTACTTATCTCAGCAAAACGAGAAAGAAGTGACCGTCAAAAAGCTAAAGACAAGTGAGACCGTGAGTAAAATGGAAATGTATCTTTGAAACCCCCTGTCCATTATCCAGGTCTCCTACCGCCTCCCCCACCACTACAATGCAGGCTAAGATTACGTTCATGCTGCAGGTCTTAATGCTTTATTCAGATTTTTTTTACTGAGATCTGATTATTTATTTATTAATTTTTTGCATAATTGTTAACATCAAAATTTAAATGTGACTTCCGTCAGACTCCAGTGTGAGCAGGGTATAACCCTGAAGTGTCCCATGTGCACAGAAAAAGACATGATGCTTTTACTGGACGTGAATACAACACATGTATTAAAGTTTTCTGTCACTACATCATATTTCTGTCAGTTGGAAAAGTGAGAGGGAAAAACATCCACGTGATTTTGTTGTAGTTCGTTTAGACTCCTCAATCAGTTTCATTCAAGGTACTAAACTCAGGCTGCTCTCAACCAATGAAACCTAGTAGAGCCATGATATCAGCCAATCAGAAAGAGAGTAGGGCGGGTCTTTACAAAGCGGACACCTGTCAGTCTGAGGTTTGCTGGAACTTTGTTTTAAAGCTTGGAAGAACATCACAAACTGGGCACTGATGAGATGAATGGAAGTAATGATGACCAAAAGTTCTTTCTGGACAAATGTATCTCAGTAAGTTGAAATGGGCAGCGGAACAATAACATCTGAGAACGGCTCCTTTGGTAAGTCTGTTTATTCGCTGCTCATTACTCTTGCCGTTAATTTAGTGAGTTGTGTTTCAACCTGTAACCGTGTTACCTGAACACTTGCAATTGTCAGAATTTATTCCCTTGGCCTCAGAAGACACATGCATTCAGTGCAGTCATGTCCAAAACGTTACAAAACATTGCAACAGGCCATCTTTTATTTACGGGTAGATGTTGTAATCTGACATTGTTTAACCCAGATCATGTTGATATTCTGGATCTAGGGATCCAGAAGGTTGAAAATATAGGGGGGTACTAGGTGGGCTGTTGGGCCTTTAGGGCTTTTTTCTCAGGTGAGTCACCCTATGGCTTGGCGGAGGTCTGTGCTCTCTGAGTGCTTCTAGTTTAGCCGAAAGTGAGGAAGTAAATTTGCACTTGCATAAGGTCAGAAATGTATAAAGGGGAGAGGGGGGTTTGGATGGCCTTGTATGTTAATAGGATTAATTTATATTGAACGTTATATGTGACGGCGAGCCAGTTGAGTTTCTGTAGCACAGGTGTGATGTGTGGGAAGTAGATGTTGTCATTGTAATGATGCCAGCTGCTGTATTTTGTACTAGTTGCAACTTATGGACGGTTTTCAGGAGGACAGGAAAGGAAGGTTGTTAGAATTGTCAAGTTAGAGCAAGGGGGATAATACAGCTTAAAGCTGGGATTCGGTTCAGCCTCCTCTGGGTATAGAAGCACCTGCTCTACCTGGTGAGCTACATGTTGGCTCAGGATAACAGCACTTGGATTGCATCACGTGACTGCATCCTGATGCGTGCAGTACAGATAATCTATGGACTCACTAAGAAGCACCAATCTTAACATGTGGACTCGAAAATGACCGGAATAAAATCACAAAGGCCAATTAAAACCACAGAAACTTAAAAATAACTATAAAGTTTGTTTTACTTTGCTGTTTTGTGGTCATACAGTTGATCCATTACTAATGAAACAAGATGCCTCCTGAGCCCTAAATGTTTTATGCTTTGTATCTTTGTCAGCAGGATTGCAACAATGGAGACTCAGACCGGATGAAGGCTTGTCATTTATGTCAGATGACCTTCTCTTCTCCAGTAATGGCAGAGTCTCACTATCAGGGCAAATTTCACGCCAAGAGGCTGAAGATGAAAACAGTTGAGTCTCAGCCACCAGGTCTGTGCTTTCTTTTTCTTGCCATTCACAACTGCCCGCTTCACACTGTTTTTGTTTTTTTCATTTATCTAAGCACGTGTCCCTTTTTTCTCATGTCCTGGATTTTGTAACTGTTGTAGTAACAGTGATATGATTGTTTTCGATCCATCTCCATTTTAGCAGAAGCTTCTCAGACAGCAAAGCCGAAGGAAAAACCTGCAGATGTTTCGAGTGGGGTTACTGTGACGGACAACAACAACAATCCAGACCGTTTCTGCTCGATCTGCAAGGCTCCTTTCAACAACCCGCTCATGGCCCAGCAGCACTATGTGGGCAAGAAACATAAAAAACGGATGACCAAGCTTAAACTGATGGAGACATATGGCCCCTCCACTGTACCAGGTCAGTACAAGGAGTTCCACATTTTTATACAGTATCTGGTTACAAACTTGAAATATAAAAACTTTCATTTGGCAGCAACAACTCATGTAATCTTTAAATACATACTGTCAGAGAACTAACTAATTTTCTGTTTCTACAGCTTCTACAGAAAATGGCTACCCATGCACCATCTGCAACATTGAACTGAACTCCGTGGAACAATACCAATCTCATGTCAGCGGTGCCAGGCATAAGAACCAGTGAGTACTCATACTTTTTATAACCTTATAAGGAAATGAATTAACTTAAAAAAATCAGATTCAAATGCTAATTGTGTTGATATACAGTGGCTTATAAAAGTATTCAACCCCCCTTGCATTATTTGTATTTTGTTGCCTTACAGCCTGGAAGGAAATGGAATTTTTTGTGTGTGTATGTTTGGTTTGCACCAGGCAGGGCTCTAGACTAACTTTTTGCATTGGTTGCACTGGTGCGCCTAACTTTTTAATTTGGGTGCACCAGCAAAAACTTTAGGTGTGCACCCCAATTTTTACTGCATCGCTCACAGAAGCTCATTTTATTGATCGTCTTTTGATCATTTCACATAGACATTTGTGGTTATTTAAGTTATTTTGAACAATAATGAGGTTTAGAAAACTGTCTTTAATGGAAGCCTAAATGTAAAGTAGGCCTAGAAAAAAAACATTAAAAAAATTAACTAAAAGTTCTAGCTTCACTGAACTGAATGAAACTAAACATGTTAAACTTTGAAATGGATCTTCTGGCTAATTTCACTCTGGTTTTATTTTTAATATTTCAAGTTACTTTTGTGAAAGGCAACTCCTCTTTGGTAATATGCCACGTTTATGGCTGCTTAGGCAGCCAGAAACA
>JBBBVU010000016.1:28107849-28118127 GCA_037177055.1 Atherinosoma microstoma
GTGCACAGACACATTAGAGTCCGGGATGTGTTCATGCAGCCATGTCTCGGTGAAGCACATAATACTGCACTCCCTGTGTTTGAGTTTGAGTGGTAGAGGAAGCGTTATTCCCTCCAAAGAAACAGATTAAGTCCTCGTGCGATTTCTGAGACTAGAAAGAATTGACCAAGGTGTCATTTTGGAGGACGACTTGCCAGCTTGTAAAGCATGACATAAAAAGTTACAGAGAAAAGAGGAAATACCTCCAATAGATTTCACCACCTGCAGGATAATCATCAGCTTTTTACGTTAAAGTAAAGATAACAGTTTGGTTAAATGACGTAATGTTTACCCATTATAACACTGAACTTATTTATGTAAGGCTGGGGTTGGACTTGCAGCACAACCTGATAAGTTAAACAGCAGCCACTGAACATTAAATTATACAGATGAGAATAACCAAAAAGTTTTCAAAAGAATAGTTTTGTTTTTCAAACACAATCGACTCGGCATAACGTTGACAACTCTGTCGAAGAAATCGTATTTATTTTCATTGTTCCAGTATTATTTATGTTCAAAACAGCAGCTATTCTGCTAAAGGCAGCTGGAAGCCAAAAGCTAGATAATGTTTTTTCCTGTGTTTCTAAATCCTCCGTTTTACTACGTTTATAAAAATGTTTGTGAATATTTTTATAAAAATGTTTTGGAACATTTTTATAGTGTAATGTACAGAAAGAAGCCTCCCAAGACCAGGTAAAGGTCCTGTAGCCTTTTTAATCTGTTCTCCAGGAGAGAATTCCAGAGTTAATATGTAGGATTTATTTATTGTTCACACAGCAGATGGGATTTAGATGGTCATTTTGCTTCTTTATTTAGTTCTGTTGGCATTAAAATCTAGACATAAATAATGATTGTTCATGTGGTTTAACACATTTATAGTGTTGTTTAATTGAATAACACATGATAATCATGGTAATTGTAAAATCGTGATTATCTTTATCGTGACAGTAATCATACCAAGAAAATCTACAATCGTGACATCCTTAATTGATGGTGCCTTTAGATTAGTGGCGTTTCAGACTCTGGGGCCTGTTAGAAAGAACAGCTGTGTTTATACCGAGGTCGTGTAACACTTAGGTTGCACACAGGTGGATCTTATCTAACTCATCTGACTTCTGAAGGTAATTAGTAGCACCAGACCTTATTTTAGGACTTTATAGCAAAGGGGGTGAATATGAATCAATGATAGGATGTATATAACTTTTCTTTATGTGCTGATTCTTAGCTATTCTCTTTTTTTTTTTCACTTCACCATTTTGTACTATTAATTAAAGGTCCTTGACATAAAACACAGAAAAAAGAGAAATACATTTTAAATAACAGGTTATAATGCAGATGTAGGAAAAACACCAAGGTGGGGGAATATTTTCGGAAGCTGTTGTATTTTGGATAAATTCGTAATGTGAATCTGTTTCCAGCACCATTTTATCCTCCAAACAGAAATGTCTCAAAAGGGGTTTAAAACTTGCCTTTTTTTTCCCTTTTTTTTTTAGAGTGAAGAAATCAAGTCAGAAAATTGCAGAGAACCAGCAACCGGAAGAACAATCACAAGAGAGCAACAACCAGTACACGGCTGAAGAAAACCAGTACACAACTGAAGAAAGCCAGTACATGGCTGAAGAAAACCAGTACACTGCTGAAGAAAACCAATACACACCTGATGATGACCAATACGCACCCACCGATGACCAGTATGGCACTGGAGAAGAGCAGTATGATGCCAATTACCAGTATGCCCCAGAGAACACAGAGTTCTCGGAGCAGTACCAGTACACTTGAGGCTGGACTGAGATGGACTGCAGAGGCTTCAGTCAGGACTTGGATTGACAGTCTACAACCAGCCCCTTTAACACATTAACACACCATCAACCCTCATGAATCTTCAGCTCCTGTCTTACTCTCCTCTCTGTAGGTTTTTTCTGCACAACAGTCATGTTAACCTTTGTTGGACCTGGAACCAGCTCATCGTAGTATTTTATCATTCTGAGTTTCCAGCTGAGACTGACGACATGTTTTATTTCATTTTCCTTGACTGAAAAAAGCTTTTGATATGTGAAATTCCTAAATTACAACAGTTCACCCAACAGGGTGAAAAATGGTTCAGCTGTGATCCACCTACATTCATCAAGGACTGTCTGCTTGGCTTAGCTTGTGTTACACCGAAGAATTATTATTGTTCGTTTGGATGTTCATTAGGGCCAGCTGTAGTGGGAAGTCTGTCAATATTAGGCCTAAGTTAACTTTTTTCCCCCCTCAACCTCCTTGTTTTTTGAAAGTATTTTCTACATAACCTGTTTTTCTCGCAGTTTTTCTCCCAGGCCCAAACAAATTGCAGGCTGAAAAAAAGCTAAATTATTACATGAATAAATGTCTAAGCAGATAGTGAATTAAATAAAGAGTGCAGATCAAATTTCCTAGATCACAGGTGTAAAAGACAAAAATGTACCGGATTTAAATTGGGCTGTTCCCACTGTAATGTGCGCAGCGTTGCCAGCGCTCCCTGGAAGTCCCACTGTCGCTGCTCACAGGTGCACGTTTTGCAGCTTCATCATGCGGAGAGCAGACATCTAGCTCGTGGATCTTCTGATGATAAGGGTTTGTTGTACAGCTGCGACCCAGAGACCAAACAGCGGACCAAAACCTGTACGTCAACGTCCACAAACGTACATTTATACTGTTGAAAACACACAAACAAAATCTCACCCCCCCAGCAACATTAAATGGAGCATGTACTACTTATTCTAAGGCTCATCCCCTCCCATGACCTCGGTTTTGTGTGCTCCTACATGGATGATTTATTCTGTTTTTCTGCTTGGGATTGAGGATTAATAATCACATAACCCCTCACATAAAACTTTTTCAGTAAAACGAGTGGTAGTCCATTCAGCTACCAGCTTCATTCTCACCTTGCTCCTCTGGCTAACCCGAACACCGTATGTGCATGGAGGTGACAACATGATGGAGAAGAGTGTTGACAACATCACCTACTACGTGACTGTGTGCAGACTGGTTTAACGCAGCGCATCATTTTGCAAAGGAGGACATTGTATCATTTAGCTCGAACATCTAATCAGTTTTTTTTAAACAATAGTTTTCCCGATTTGCAGTTGGTTTGCATTTCCAGTGAATGTATTCATTGAAACATGCCCCCTCCGCCCCGCTTCCTGCAAGTTAGTCTTTTTCTGAATCTGCTGTTGATGCAGCAACTGAGTCAAAGTGAAGCTTTCTGTCGACAAACCAGAAGCTAGTCCGTATCAGCTGGCAATAGTAGTGGAATTTTATGGTAATTGGTTTCAGCTGTTTTATTTTATTTTTTTAATGCAAGCTAGTTTATCTGCTACTTTTTATTTTGTTTTTCAATAGGAATTTTTGCTTCTGTTGCGTTTCTTTTTTTGTATGTCCTGGTCAGAACTGATTCTGTTTGCCTTTTTTTCTCTTAGCTAAGTCCTAATGTGAAATATTTTCCTCCCTGACATTTCCGTATGCCACGATGGAAATAAGTACGTAAAGCTCAGAATTACTTAAAAAGAAAAAAAAAATCTTCATGTGGTGTTTTTTTTTATTTTTATTTTTATATTCCTGTCTTCAAATAGTGAAAGATTCCCCATTGAATACTTGGAGCTCTGTAAGCAGTGTCCGTATCAGAGATCACAATATTTACCACACAGAAGAGCGATGTCAAACTAGAAAGTGATGTCAATATGAGAATAACATTTTTATTTGTCAGTTTATTCTCAAGAAAATTGGTTGATTATATAGTGCTGAATGTCATCAACTGTGTCTAAAAGATTTTTTTTAAATGTAATTTTTACAGGCAGGGCTCATGAATACTGTATAGAACGTCATGTATGAAAGACGAATTGCCTTGTTTCCAGTCTCATCGTTGGTGTGTTCGGTGTTTTGTGATCAAAGATTTACTTTCAGTATGAGTTATCATTAAAAGAAATGCTGCAAAAAAGTGCATAAAGTGGAGAAATGTTTTAAAAGGTGTGTGTTTTCTTTACCAGAAAAAAAAAACAGCATTGACTTGCACTGGCTGAAATGTAAATGTTTACAAGGGAAAATGATACTGAATAGAGTCATCTGATTGGTCAGCTGTGTCCTGCAGATATCGGAGCATAAAGGAAGGATAAGACGTTTGACAAAGAGGCAACTTAAACTAAGCTTGTGAGCTAACTTGGTGGTGTGTGTAAGAATACAGATGACTGAAGGGGTTACAGCAGGGAGCACCAAACCTGGACCTCTAGGGCTATGTTTCCCTGCTGCATTGCACCTGATTCAAATGAATGGGTCATCAAAGGGCTGGTGCAGACCTTGACAACAAGTTGGTGGAGAACCATTTTTATTTGAATCCAGTGTGTTGCAGCAGGGAAACAGTTAAAGCCTGCAGGACACTGACCCCAGCGGTCTGGAGTTGGTGATCCCAGAGGCTGAAAGAACCTGACAGAAATAATGAATCAGGCTGAACCAGATTTCATACATGACCTTCACCAGTAATGTAAGCAACGGACTTGTCTCATTGAGTTTTTACATTTTTGTATCAGTCCTTTCAAATGTTTAAAGAACGTTTTTCTCATATATTTTAATTTTTTTTTTTACATCCGTCAAAAAATAAAAATAAATCTGGAAGCAATTCTTGAGTATAATGCCCTCTAAAAGTACTTCAAATGGTGAAATTAGATTATTTTTTTTTCGTTCTTCCACATTTTGAAGTATGCAAGTTTAGATTCATGGCATAATACAAAGTAAGTAGTAGAGGCAGGAAATATCTGACCGATTTAGATTAGTTTCGCTAGCCATTTGATGTCTAAAACAACTTTTTTAAATGTTAAGATTTTTTTTTTTTTGACAGATGCTGTCAGTCTATTTTTCTCCAGTGACTAAAAGTACCATTTACAACCAGGGAATGAAGGTGGTTGTCAGTTTTGTGACTGGGGAAAGACTTCTGTACAAATACATGGAACGTCTGAATAAATACATGTAAATATAAAAAGGAAACTTATAGAAACATACCTCCAGAGCTGCTACAACAGGGAAAACTAAAAAAAAACTGAGCCTAAAATAAAAATTCAAACACTTAAATTTCAGTTTGGTTGTCCTCACGGCAAGGTTGCCGGTCCAAACCTTGGCTGGGGAGGGGTTCGAACAGTGGCCTTTCTGTCTCTGTGCTGACCCTGCGATAGACTGGCGACCTGTCAAGGATGTACCCTGCCTCCGGCTTCCCTGTAACCCTGAATTGGAATAAGCGGTATAGAAAATGGATGAATGAAATTTCAGTTTGGGGGAAAACTGAGTCTGGACCAGATCCTTGAAGTTCATGTTTCATTTTGTCCACATGGTGGCGAACTCGCTCTTTGGAAGATCTTGATTCTAGATGAAAACAGAAGTGTTTGGTCCCAGCTCATGAAATCAGTTTGTTCGGGGTTGTTCCCTGCTTGCTTTTACAGATCAGATAAATGATTTTACTTTATTTGCACTCTAAAATAGTCATTAATTCCACTAGATTTCTAACCGTGCAACCGTGCCATCAAAAAACAGAAGAATTTTCATAAATGTCATGCTTGTACAAAACAAAACAACAAAGAACATTTCTGAATATACAAAATGCAATATATGTATGTTTTTGGACAAAAATTAAATGGACTTCGCTGAAACATAACCACATATTTTCACCACTGTTTTAATATTTGGATTGAAATGGTGCAAATTCTTTCCCTTCAACCCCAGAACTGATGTGGGTACATCAACAGTTTGATGCATAGTTCTGTAGTAACATGCAGAGCCCCAAAATAGTCCTCCATATTTCTCCTGCTTTCTCTGAGGCTACAGTGGAGGTCAGTTTGGCATAAATTAGAGTGTGTGTTCCCATCCATATGTGGGGGGTGCCCTGTGTGTGTGTTCCTTTCCCCAAATAAATATGATATAGTTTATGAGCGGCAACAAAAACATTTGGTTTAACATGTACAACTCTGTGTGAAAGAACTATTCACGAGCTTTATTTTCTTTTAGACATGGGATGTGACACACTACTGGATTTATAGATGAGCGAGGGATGCTGATTTTGCCCTGAATACCTTCTTTAATGACATAGTTGGATTCTGAGCCAATGGGGCTGAGAGGGTCTGCTTAAAGTGGTTGGTAGCAGTTATTATTCTACTAATAGTTTTAAATCTGGAGTTGTTTTTAATTGTTGTGTCTTTTGTTGTGGTTGTTTTTGATCATTTTTCTTGTGTTTTTAAATTTTTCTAAATCAATTTAGTAACTTTAGTAGTTGTTTTTAGTCTATTAAAGTTATTTTTGAACCCCATCCAGGCAATTTTCAGTCTTGGTTGGTTGTTGTTTGGAGTGTCTTTTTGCTTTTTTAGGTTATTTTTGTAGTTGTTTTGAGTTTGTGTGGAGCTGTTTTGAATTATTTTGGGTCTCTGTTGTAGTTTTTAGCCATTTTAAGTATTTTGGAAGTTGTTTGGTGTTTTTGTAGTGATTTGATTGGCTAACAGTCTATGTTAGCTGCCAGTTCAAACAGAAGTTCTAACCTCCTCCTCACCTATGGGTTCCCTGGGACTACCTGATAGGCTCATTCAGTAATTCATCCATTATTAATAACCAATAAGAGCAGGATTTCTGCCTGCTTCAGCTCCTACAAAGTGAATGTGATGTGAAACACTGTTCTAATAATTTGTCATCGTTTATAGATAAAATTCTGTTGGTTGACACTAAATGCTGTCATTCTATTCATATTTCCGTGTAGCTGATCTTTTACAGATTCTCCTTTACCTGAAATATCTGTTACACCAACATACGCTCACCAGATATTTTATTTGGAGCATCTGATCAATTGCTTGTTAACACAAATTTGTAATCAGACAATCACATGGCAGCAACACAATGCATTTAATCATGTAGACATGGGGCCTGTTCCAGAGAGGACATTCAACTAACTCTGAGTCTAAACAAGAAACTCTGGGTTAGCTTTTTCTGAGCTGAGAAATTCTGAGTTTTCAGTTCCAGATCAGCTGCTTTGAGTTGGTTCAGTCAACTCTCAGTACCCAGAGTTAGGAACCACAATAAAAGCCTTCATCAATTGAGCCCCGATACCTGGATTTACCATGGCAACCGCTCACAAAAAGCAAGTTATTTCACCCGATTGGAGCGAGAAGTTTTTGTTCAAGCATATGGGCATCTGGGAGGTACTTTGTAAAAGGGAACAATGCTGCTGGTAAGGACAGAGAAGCATCATGCTGCCTGAGTCAATGTGGAAGTTTGAATCCACTGGTCCACTGACTGAATAACAAAATATAAATATTAAATATAAATACTAAAAATATTAGTGAATAGAATAAAATCTTAATTTTATTTAGATTCAGTCCCACTGGGGAAAAACATACATTGAGTAAACTGAAAGTTAAATATAAAGACTTTGTTTAGAAAGGTAATGTTATGTAATGAACTAGACCGTGATTACACAGATTTTATTTTTTTCCAACTAATTTTCTATTTCTATTTTGTCCACAAATTAGATATACACAGAGAAAGAGAAACAACAAAATGCAACAAAGCCCCAAACAAGGGGAAAAACAAGACAAAGCAAAAAGAAAAAACCCCAACAACAAACAAACCAAAACTAAAAGAATCTCTCAAAGCACCACCATCGTGCCAAGAATTCACATGTGCACATAGGCATAAATACACTAAACACATACAAAACCCACCACTGCAAAGTTACGCAGGGTCCAATTAAGGCTTCCCGTTAGTCCCGTCCTGTACATACAGTCCTCTTTTTTTTTCAGTTGTCATCAAAGTTAAGTTCTTTCATAAATGTGATGAATGGTGTCCATATTTTTTCAAATAAGTCCTTGTTCCCTTTAAGTAAGTAAGTCACACACTCCAGATGAAAGACCACCATCATCTGTTCTGCCCAACTTTTAATATCTGGTCCTCTAGTTTATTTCCACAGCAGGGCTATTATCTTCTTAGCTTGTAGTAGACACATATCCGTCTACATTTTTTCACATTCGCTATATACATTTGCAGGATACAGTCCAAAAACGAGAAAACAGGGATTTAGTGGTATATCCTTTTAAATCAGCGTTTTCATTGTTTGTATTAGTTCCTCCCAGAATTGTCTAATCTTCCTGCATTTCCAAATACAATAAATTAATGTTCCCTTCTCCTCTCCACATTTTATACAAGTGTCTAGTATATTACAATTATATTCATGTAATTTTGTGGGTGTAATATAGATGCGCATTAGCCATTTATATTGTATTAGTCTTAGCTGAGAATAAATAGTTTGTGTGTATGCCTTGGAGCTTGCTAATTGCCATTCCTCTTTTGAGAGGTCAGTTTTCAGGTCTTCCCACCAGGCATTCAATCTAGACATAGAATTTTCTGTTGAAGATGGCAGAAATAGTGAATAGAATTCTGTGATTGATCCTTTGCAGGAATTATTAGTAAAAAAAAGTTTTTCTAAGGTAGACATAGTGGGTCTAGTTAAATTGCCATTTTGTTTTATTCTAATATAGTTCCTGAGTTGCAAATATTTTCAAAAGTTGGCTGTGGGGATGTTATACTTATGTTTGATTTCTTCAAATATCATAAATGTGTCAGAGTTCTCCTGATATAAGTCTTTAATTTTTTTCTATTCCTTTGTTCATCCATTGTTTAGTCCTACATCTGTTCTTCCTGGAGCAAATTCTTGATTTCCCAGATTGGAGTAAATTGAGACAGGCAGATTGATTCCCTGATACTTTTTTTGCATTAAACCATACTCAAATTATATTTTTAACTATGGGATTTGTGGTGTTCTTCATGAAACTGGTAATAGTGTCAGAAAAAAAGAAAATACAGATTATACAGATTTTTTTTTTCTTATCGGTTGATATACAAATGAAATACATATCATAAATCAAACCCCCCAAAAATACTCATTAGTGCTGGTGATGGTGTTTTTGCCATACATGGTTT
Organism: Atherinosoma microstoma; assembly: GCA_037177055.1. Classification (NCBI taxonomy): domain Eukaryota; kingdom Metazoa; phylum Chordata; class Actinopteri; order Atheriniformes; family Atherinidae; genus Atherinosoma; species Atherinosoma microstoma. The sequence goes on from JBBBVU010000016.1 coordinate 28,116,853, forward strand.
TAAAATATACTGAGGCAGAATAAGCTCCTTAATCACGTGAGGAGGAAGAGGATGGTGAGGAGACGCAGTCTGTTGGAATCCAGAGAGGCCGAAAGGAGATCTCTACACATCACATTATAATTTTTACTGGATTATGATTATGATTTCAGACTTTCGTCATAATTCGACATACCTTTGTCTTTCTAAAATGTTCTGTTTCCAATCTCTTTCCCAAAATTCAGCATCAGTGATGCACAGCTCCACATTTCCTCCCTCTATACCGGAATAACACCTGATAGTACCTGCCTGTGCCTTATATAACATATGACTATGGCAGGTGGGAGAAAAAGTTGTTCATCCCAACTGGATATAATTGAAACAAGCTCCTGGTACGATAGTTTCTTTCCACTGTATTCCAGTTCATGATAACCTACATATTTAACCCAAATTACTAAAATATCGATTTTCTAACATGAATATTGATACTAGACCATAGAAAGCTGGTATCAGTGGTATCGATATATCAGTATCGATCCGCACATCACTAGTTTACTTCACAGTCAGTTACCATGGCAACATGGTAACCATGGTAAGACCTACCTCACTTTCTGGAACGGAAAACCCGGAGTTTCCCTCAACTCAGGGTTTACATACTCAGTTTCAACATAACCTGCTTTCTGGAACAGGCCCATGGTCAATATGAAGTTGCTGAAGTTCAAAACCAGAATCAGGATGAGGGAGAAAGGGGATTCTAGCGGCTTTGAACGTGTCAACATGGTTGTTGGTGCCAGACGAGCTTCGACAAATTGCCAAAATGAAGACCATTTTATCCAGATAGGACTGAAAAGATTATACATGCCCTCATTACCTCTGGGCTAGATGATTATAATGAACTGTATTTCAGGGTCAACCAGGCTTCTATCTCTTGCCTTCAGCTTGTCCAAAATGCAGCTGCTTGTCTCTTAACCCAATCAGACAGGCGAGAACATATCACACCTGTTCTGGCTGCCCTTCACTGGCTCTCCGTCTGCTACAGAAGTGATTTAAAAATTATTTTAAAATGTCTTTATGCCTTGCCCCAGCCTATCTCTCAGACTTTTTTTTTTTTTTTTTACACTTATCTTGTCCAGCATTGTAGCAAGCACAATGATTGTCTGGCTGCTGTTTTGTGCTGAACAAATTTACTTTGTCAAGTAGAGCTTTATATGTATAAAGTCCATCTTGAAAAATAAAATCTTTATTGTAGTTTTTAGTTATAATCTGCACCTTATTGCTGGACCCGACCGGAGGGGACAG
>JBBBVU010000016.1:28136971-28147902 GCA_037177055.1 Atherinosoma microstoma
TGTGTGTGTGTGTGTGTGTGTGTGTGTGTGTGTGTGTGTGTGTGTGTGTGTGTGTGTGTGTGTGTGTGTGTGTTGGCTGAAGTGGTGTGGATGTTACAGGGCGGATATAGCTCATTCTGCAAACAAGATGTCACCCCCCCTACCCATCCAAGATGAGTAGAAGTGAAGAGGCATCCGCATCAGAGGGATAAAAAACATGCCGTGTTTGCTTCCTGCATGCTTCCACTGCTGTGTGTCCTCTGTCTCCCTGCGGGTCCCAGCTATAGGTTTTCATGGTGCATTTCCTCTCCTCCACTGTGGATGTTCTGCAGCTTTTAACTAGGGGGACAGATTAGCATAACAGCCTCCGCAGGAACCCTGTAAGCATTAAAACACACTTCCCCTGGAAGCGGTTTTCTGCATAATCTGGTCCTCCCACCATCACCTCCCCCCGTCAGTAGCCTTCTCCTCCTCCTTACATCTCTTTCACTAACTCTCCCCGTTTGTCGCTCAGTCTTAAAGCCATGTTAACTATGGAACACGTAGCTTTACATACAGATGTGATTTTGTGCTTTTAAATAACATCTACAGACTGTATCTTGGTGTATCTCTTTTAAGTTCACAAGTTTATCCAGTTGATCTAAGGGTGCATTCACATTAGGATAGTCTGCTACACTCGGTACGATCGGGATCTTGTTTCAGTTGGGAAGTGCAACATTCTTCCAGACAGAGTTTGTGTTCACGCTGTACAACTCAAACGAATTGGACCTTTTAATTAACGTGTTCTGCTCCCCACCAGACTGGCAGCGGCGCTGCATCAACCATTACTGAAGGAGAAGACGAGAAACCCAACGAAGAAGAAAACTTTTTTATCTTGGTTAATGCAGGACGTCTTCAGTTTCTACCACATAACAGCAAAATATGGATTTGTATCAGATCCTAGCGGTCTTGAGTTCTATCAGAACTTTTACCGAGTTCTTCCAAGTGTGAACCTGTGCCAATTCTCCTGGCCAGAGCCGCCTATTGTCCCACAGGTCCGTATGTTTTGGATTGAGATTCTCATTTGTTGGTGGTCCGAGTCCGCTTCTTGGATCCGAATCAGAGTTTGTTGGCCCATTCACCATTCCCCAAATGAAGCTGACTTTCCAAGCAAACGGACTAGGATTCAAATCAAAATGGGCTGGTGGCTGCTTATGTGGCCTCAGTTCCAGCGCGATGTGGTTACTGCCCCTCAATTTTAATTGCAAACAACAAACACTTCACAATCATTCATGAGTGGGGGAGGCGAGGGCAATGGGGTCCTCTTACGCCCCTGTTTCCTGGGTGCCGCCAGGGCAGGGTTCAGGCCGAGGGAGGGAGTTGTCCCATAGACCCGGCGCCTCGGCTGGCTGCGCTGGGGGGAGGGCTGCCGGCCCTGGGGGGGTACCGTGTCTGTTACATCGGGGTGAGGTGTGATGGGGGTTGGGGAGGGGTTTGGTGGTTGGGGCCCGGTTCAGGGTTTGTTGCTCTCTTGACCGCCATGGTTTTCTCCCATATGGATGATGGGAGGGAGAGATGTGGGTGTGTGAGAGGGAGTGTGCGAATCTGGCTGTATGTGAAAGGTGAGAGACTGGAGGGGTGTTGGTGGGTTGAAGGGGAGACTTTTGGGTGGGATGGTACTGGGGAGGTTGTGAGTGAGGGGGAAGGTAGGGGGATGGAGGTAAGTGGGTTGGTGGCCAAGTGGGGGGATGGAGGTAAGTGGGTGGGCGGGGGGGGGAGAAGGGGGTGGGTGTATGTGAATGGTGGGGGAGGGCAGGTGTGTGCGTCGGAGGGCAGGTATGTGTGTGGTGGGATGTTCGTGGGGGAGGGGGTGTGGATGGGTGGGCGGGGGGAGGATGGGGGGTGGCGTATGTGGGTGGGGGGGCCAGTCTTCGCTCGGGTTTGGTGGCTAGGTAGCCGTCTGGGGGGGCCTGGTCCCCCTGGGTGTTGTGTGTTTCCTCTGCCTGTGGGGTTGGTTTTTGGACTGTTGGGACCCTGAACCCTGCACTTTGTGTGCTCGAAGTCGGCGGCTGCTTGGGGTGCCTCTGCCTTGTCTCTCTGACCTTTGTGCAAGCGCGGTGGCATCTGCATCATCACTCTTCTTTGAACTGTCTTCACTCCGTATATTCTGCATGCTAACACAGTCACTGTGTTGTCTTGTAGCTTTATTTACTAATAAATACTTTCAGTTAATTTTCTTTGTGTGTGTTTCTGGTACTCTGATTTTAGTCGAGATACACAGTTTCTTTCAGTTTATTCATCTCTCATTGGTGCTCCTGAAGGTTGTCGGCTTTGCCTTCCTGCGGGGACCGTGAGATGTTCTCTGTTGTGTGTCTGTACAAGCGTAGCAAGTTGTTTAGAGTCTGTGGTTGGACTGCATTGTTTTTTTTATATAGTGTCTCTTTATCTCCTCTTTTTTTGTTTATTTTCTTGTTCTTTTCTGTTCTCTTTCTATAATTTTTCTGTCCCTCCAGTCAGGTCCAGCAATATTATGTAAATTCAATAACAAACAATCATTCAAAATAAACAAACAAAAATAAATACAAATATAAAAGAATTCAGATTATCAAGAGGAGCTTTATACCCATACAGCTCCTCTTGGCGAAGCAAATTTGCTCAGCACAACACTGCAGTCAGACCATCATTCTGCTGCCATAATGCTGGACAAGTCAGGAAAAAGAAAAGGGGGCTGGTGTGAATGCACATTAATTCCTTTAATTTAAAGTGAGCACAGCTTGAAATGAAGCTAACAATCCACTATTGGACAGGAAAATGGTTTTCATTTACAAATGCAGTATGTAGAGAAGGTCAAAGTCCAAGCTGTTGGTCAGTTTTGCTGGCTATTTGTCAGCGGCTGTAGCTCAGGAGGAAGAACAGTTGTCTGCCAACCAGAAAATCAGTCTTTCTATTCCCAGCTTCTGCAAACTACATGTCGAGTGTCCCTGGGCAAGACACTGAAACCCACATTGCCTCCCAATGTGTCTATTGGGGTATGAATGTGTTTCGGTTGTATTTACCCATGAAGATGCGAACTGAACCCTTAATGCACTTAGTTTTGTAGTCCACTAACTGTATTTGATCCGCTTGAAGCTATCTGAGACCTGTGTTTGTAGGTGGACCTAGTCCGCTCCTCAGAATTTGTTTGTACATTCACAATTCCCCAAATTAAGCAAACTTTCTGAGCAAATGGTTTTGGATTCAAATCAAATTGGCTGGTGTGAATGTGCCATAAGTTACATTATACATAAGGTGAAAACTTTGCACATTGAACAAAAATGTAAATAAATTCCAGTGTATAGTCCGGGTCAAGTTAAATTATTTATTGTGTTAGTGTGATTTCTCCTGAATAAAGTTTTCCTTTCAATTCATTCAAATGATCCAATAACTCACTAAAAAGATAAATAACTTATATTATGAAGCTCATTTTAAGGTCATAATTTCATTTTTCCTTGATCTCGAAGTAGTTTATTTTTCATTATGACAGGTAGATTTATAATGTTACCATGGCATAACCATGACCATGGCATGGCTGCTTTCTCATGTTAAGTTATTTTTCATTAGTGAATGGAAATAAAATATGTTCCTCTCACGAGTAAGTCATCAGTAAAGCCATGCTAGCATGCAGAGATAGCATTTTGCCAACTGCAGCAACTGACTCAAGCTGAAAAGTTCAGATGGCTAACAGAGACGGCTTGATGTCTTTAGCAGCTACATCTGCCAACAGGCTTTATTTGAGCAGCTGCTCCTTGAAATAGAGAAGAGAGAGCTGGTCAGTCTCACAGCTTTGCTGCTGTAAGAGTCTGTCTGCTCTAATAAAAGCATCAAACATCCACATTTATATACTCTTGATTTAATGTTCAGTGTGACAGCAGCCTCAAAAGCTGAGAGGTTAAATTCTAAATAGAGCAATGATAGAGCAACATGTTCAGAGAAAATAAGCTTCCTTGTCTCAATAACAGTAAATTTCTGATCTCGAGATAAAGTCCTTTGTTTAAATTTGAGATAGGCACTTCATGCAAAACATACTATTTAAGATCACTGAGAATTATTCAACCATTCATTGAACACCCCCAACCAACCCACCTTAAGCAGGAGTTTGAAGCTGACTAACATCACGTTTCTTATCTTCATGTACATGCTATTACTTTTCCAGTATTCATGAGGTTTTAAGCTGTATCCTACTCTGGCGTGGCTTTGGTCTGCAGAACAGCTCCATACATTTTCCAGTGAAGTATGTAACAATACAATGGTTGTGTACAAGTGATGGTAAACTAAATTTTCGTTTTACTGAGTCAAGCTTTTATGAGTCACTCACTAAAAAGACGTTTTTGAGTCATTTGAGTCACTGAGTAAGTCACCCAATGTGTTCGAAAATCCATATGCTTCACTCCCACCCAGTTCCCGCTGATTCATACTGCTGAAACCAATGATTTGAAACTATTACTGATGACCTTTGTGAGACTAAAATATTGTATATCATGAGTAATTTACTTTCACGCCATCACTCAGACAAACAAGGAGAGCAGCAGACTTTCAACTCAGCTGTGGGAGCAGCTCTTTCAGTGTTGAGTTGAAACAAGGAATCAGAGCTGTTTTTCACACTAATACAATAATTAACCTGACATATTTATACAAATACAGTCAGAATAGCAGTCACACAATATTGTGACATGTTTGGTTTCTTCTGTGCAGTTAGCTTTAGTGGTAGCAGGGACGTTTCAGTGAACAAATTAATAAAGACGAGGTACCATGACTACAGAGTTGGTATGATAATTTATTCAGGAATCGCATCTCTGTATATGACTGTTGTAAGTGCTGTTAATGAATTGGTGTTGAGAGGCAGCTTTACAACACTTGCTAACTTAGTGCACTGCTACAGTGTCAACATAGTTGCTTCAGTTTTGTACTAATGTTTTTTCTTGATGGGATTTCAAACTGAGGACCAACAAATTCCATCAAAAGGATGAGGAGCAAGTCTTTAGCTATCGTCTTTGGGATGAGGTCCGCTATTTACGCTTCACATCTATCAAAGTTACTTCGTCTGGTGACAAAGCTAACCATTGACTGGTGATGTCTGGATGGATCATTATTACTGAAGGTTATGTTAGCTTAGCAAAAGTTGCACTGGACTTCATTTTAGTTTATTTTCCACACAGAGTGTTTGGCTGGTTGTTGTCATGTATTTGTTTTCCCGTATTGCCTCTTGCAGCACCACACACTTTTTACCAGAGCCTAGTGATAGTGAAGTGTTCTTCTCTTGTATTTTTCTTGGCAGTTAGCAAACAGCTTGGTATATTGATGCCATGTTGTGGTAGTAGTAACACTTTACAACCATGTGCTGGAGGGTAAAACAAGACATTTGCTTATCAAGATGAGCTGCATAAGCTACTTGAATTCTCACAGTTAAATGACTTTTGTGAATTTGAAAATAATTCATTCTTCTGTACATGAATCATAATACAACCAGTCAGATTCATAAGGTGTCCATGTATTTGAAGTGGTTCAAGTGAACAGCATAATCTGATCTCTTTTATCAGAAAATGACAGTTATCTGATTATGAGAAAATTGACTAACACACATAGATTTCTCCCCAATACTCAGATTCTTCATGCATGTAGACCTGTAATCTGATTTATCTATTTATTTATTTTTTACATCTGCGCATGTGTAAAACACTGCATCGCTTCTGTCTTTTCAATGTTTTCTATTAAAAAGACGTGTGCAGGATACACAAAAACATGATGGTTCGCAGCAGCGGGAAGTCTGAGTTTAAACAAAATACAGCTTACTTGCTCCCACATTAGAAGCTAATGCTAACTCCTTGGGCCCTGCCATATTCAACAAAGACCAGATGTTTTGAAAATAACAGGAAATTACATCACTATGTACGTACTTCAAAAGAAATCCAATAATGAACTAGAAAATGAAAACAGTTTTTTTGAATATCATATTTCAGAAGTGCACGTAGATGCATCAGATCCGAGTATTACAATGATTTGATTACTACCACTAATCAGATTTTGATGGTCATGTAAACAAGCACAATGATGTACAATAATGGTTGGAGTAAGGTACTACATTTCCTAATGAACTCTAACTGAAAGATTTTCTAAATCTATAAGAATTTTTTTTTCATTGCTGTTTCTTCAGTTTCGGCTCTGAATACTTCTTCCATCTTTTTGCTTTTGCAGTTTAAAAAAACATTAACGGGTTGTTTCACAAAAAAATCAGCTTTCTTGCTTTCAGATCTGTTGTCTAGTTGTACAACGAGCAGAGAAACTGGTACCTTGTGAAGTGCTTTCTCTATTTTTGGTTGAGTTTTTTTTGCCTACCCAGCATGGAGCCCAAACCCACATTTAACAGCAAAAGACATTTTTAAAAAAAACTGACAAAGCGAGAATTTACTTTGTTACAGGATATTTAAAGCAAATCGGGGCTTTTCAAAATTTAAGCTCTGCCAAATTCCGCCACAAAACCCATCCGGAGGGTAATATGACAGACTCTTCCGATGAGGAGGAAAAAAAGAAACACGACTTGTTTTCCTTGCAGAGTCATCCATATTCTCATGTTCCCACATCCGGATCAGGAAGCAGCTCTGAGCACCAGGAACAGGTGGATCCACAGCACTGTCTGCATGGGGCTCAGATCCTGCCAAAGGCATGGGAAGTGGCCTGGACACTGCGGTAAGACAGAGGGTTGTTTTTTTCCCCTCATTTTTAGAGACAACTAAGCAAAGTAAAAGTTGATGTTTATGGAGAACAGCTGTAAGAATTCCTTCTGCTGAATGAATGTCACCTGTTGTGCTGAGGATACAGAAGTCTTGATTAAAAATTGCTTAAGACTTGATGCTGAAATCAGCAGAAGTTCTAGAGTTGAAAGGCAAATGGAAAGATCTGAAGCTCAAACTGGTGTTGATGTGTTCAAAGTTATGAAGTTGTAATGATTCATTCCAGAAGGCTTTGTGGTAAAGCGAGCTCAAAATGTGATGAAGATAAATGTAACAAATAAACATGCTCATGCTAGCATAGCTGTGGTCAGTCAAGGTTGTTGCCAAGCGCCTTCTGTCAGTTATAAGGTTGGAAGTATGTAAAGCAGGATGTATAGCTTAACCAAGTAGCCCACCTTTATAATTCAGAAAAAATTTCCCATACAAAATATGTTCAAAATGAGTAGTCTTATATTAATATTTTCACAGTCTTGGGTGAATCTTTGCTTACTGTGACTGTCAATAATCCTGCATGCTCCATCACTCAGTGCAACTCAATTTCTGCCCACAAATCAAGGCTAGTCCAAATATTTAACTGAAAGAAATGCTCAATAATGTAAAAACTATCAAATTAGACTCAGTGAAAGTCAGCATCCATCTCATGAAAAAACCCTATAAAAAAACACAATAACAAAGACAGAAAACTAACAGATTTGGTGTTCAAGACATTTTTTCCCATGAAAGTGTGTGCTTTGGAGTAAAGATTAAAAGAACCACTCAGACCGCAGCAAGTCCAAAATCAAGGCTGTGTGTGATAGCATTGGGGTTGTTTAAGAGCCCTTTGCAAACTCATTTACACTTCTGTGATCTCAGCATTAATGCAGAAAAGTTCACTGAGATTTTTACCGCAACATATGTCGCCTTCAAGGCCATATCTTTTCTTGGGACATCCATGCATTTTCTACATTCTGCTCACCTTACAAAGGCTGAGGAAGAGGATGGCACATGTACTAGACTGCTCTGCCTGCAGAACTAATCTGTCCACAAAAACACAACAAGTATGGAGAAATTTGAAGAGAAAAATACAGCAACAACAATCCTGCACTGTTGCCACCTTTTCTCCCATTTTAAGGAAAAATGGGAGAAAATTACCTGGAAAAAACAAAAACAAACATGAAATATATCGAAATGATTAGAATCCGATGATATGGATTAAAATTAAAGTCAATATTTGAATCAGTGAAGTTTTTATGTTTTTCAATTTCCTTACTGTAACACCTTTTTCTGATTTAGGATTGTAGAACTGCAGTATAATGACAGTAAACTACATAACTACTGTAACAAGGAAAAGTTAAGCTTTAAAAATTGGAAGGAGATAATGAAACAAGAAAATAAAAAAACTAAAGAGGACTTATGGACAGTTCCCATGTATGCACGATAACAAATATGTTCACTCATGCAATAGTCATGCATGCACACACAAACACACACATATGTGGTGGACAGTACTGCAAGCCAGGACTTGAGAGGAAACAGACTTGAGAAACAGTCAGAGCATATTTTAATTTTCAGATCAAGTTTCAGCCTTTCAGCCTGCAGCACCGGATAGATTTGATTGCACCAACACCCTCAGGCCAAATCTAATTAGCAGATTATTCACAGCACGATGTCAGCCTCGTGTTTCAGCATGAGCCATGACATCTATACTGTTTCACGGTCGTCAGGAGCAAAGTGATGGTTCCTGGGCATCTTGCCTCAGAAAATTTGTGTCAACAGAAACTTTAAAAAAAGAAAGAACTGCAGAAAATTTTGATCTAAACTAGTTTAATTTAATTTGAATGAAAAAAAAACTCATGGTAAGTGAAATAAATTAGTTTGATGTTTGATACGTGCAAACAAATACATCACACTTGAAGCAAATTGGCAGCAAAAGTTCAGGAAGAATAGATTTAAAAGTACTCTGAGTTCACTGTGGTGCTACTCAGAGGTTTCGGTCCATAAAATAAGTGTCAGTTCTTTAAAAATAATCTGAAACAAGCAGCAGCACACTAAAAATGTGTTTTATGAACAATGTTTTACGTACATTTCTAAGCATCACTAACTATTAATATATATATAGTATATGCTGATGATTTTTCAGATTGAATACAGTTGAGGTAATGCCATGATGACAGAGCACAAATGGATATAAACCATAAAAATATCAAAGAAAAACTTATCAATAAATACAGTCAGAAAGTACTGAGGGATTTCCTAGCATCTCTAATATTAAACAGTGAAATTAACTCAATCTCTGTAAACAGATATTTTCTTATGACACGCTATTACAGTCTTTCAGTCACTTTCGTGCATTTCTCACAACAGAATTAACATTTGCACAGCAGTTAGTGTGTTTCTCAAAACAATTAGTACAAACTGCAGAACCTGGTGGATAACCTGCAGTAGCGTGTCACTTGCTAAAAATAGATAGTTCATTCCTCAAAAGCAAGTATTTATGTCTGAAACTGTCAGTCATCAAAATGAAAAGTCCTGTCGCCATTGAATATGGACAAGGTACTCAAATAGCTTAAGTCATGTTTTCATTGTGACAGTCTGATCTGAGTGTTTTTGAATTAAAAAAAGTCAGATCTTGGAGACACAACCTGAAAATGTGCAAGACAGCAATACACACTGGATGTACAGCCTTCTGAAAACTACAGTAAAGTTACACTTAATTGTTATTAGTAGGGTAACTAAATACATGACAGAATACGTTTGATTCACATCTCACTTCATATGCTCTTTGCCATCTTATAGCAATTTATTCCCAGCATTATAAAAAAAAAGAAAAGAAAACCAAACACACTTCAGTTACTTCTAACAAACTTATATCAACCCTTGGGTAGAGTTGTGCACAACTGTAAACAATATATTGCTGTAACTGTACATACATGTTACTGTACTGGATGTAACTGATCACACAAAATCACTCCTGTATAAAAATAATATATAAGATGAATAAATAAATCATTCCTGTGCATCAAGACTTTTCTGTCTGTCTGGCCACATATTTTAATCCACATCACATCTGATATAATCTCTTGCGATGCAGCGAGGAAAGTTTCTCCTTGAGTGGTGAATCCACCCTCTGCAGGACTCGGCTGTGATTTAATTGCATCCTCCATCCATGGGTCAGCTGAGAGCATTTGTTCAATTAAGGAGACATTCCAGGAAAATATTATAAAGAAATGTATAAAATCTGCTTGACAGATTTTGAGAACTGGCTTAACTCTTTTGTATGTAATGACTCAAGCAATGAAATGAGGACTATTAGTTTTATGGGGATTGACTTTTCTGCGGTTGTAAGTAAAGTTAATTTTGACTGATAATTGTATGAAAAGCAAAAGCTACATGTCCAAAAGCATTTGCAATTTGATCAGTGCAATGACTTTGTTGATGTTGATCTTATTCTCAGTCCATAATGTGTTTTACTTAGGGTTTAAAAAGTACTGAAGTATCAACTCAAGCTTTTTACTCAAGTAAAAGTGTAAAAGTACTGGTTTCAAAACTACTTAAAGTATAAAAGTAAAATACCATAAGGAGAAAAAAAATGCCATAAAGGACAAAAGCTTAGGCCGTACCACAGGGACCTATAGTGCCCCACTCCACCTTCCCCCAAAAAACATAATTCTAAAGGCCATAATAAATCATCATTTAAAATGTTAATGTTGACAAATTTGGGATGTCAAGAGAACAGGCTACCTGTTTTCCTGAGTCTCTGCCACAGACGTGCTTGTATTAGGTTAGGCTACATATGTCTGCCATGTTCTTGCTGGACTGGGACGTGATTTCTGTCATGCAAAGGTGTGATGGATCGCGTACAAACCAATAGGGTGTTGGAATGGTATATGTTCACACTTTTCACCCAACCACAATCAACTTACCTCTATCTGAATGGCGCAATGTATCTGGATATGACCAGTTGAAATAAAATAAGAGTAATAATAAGGTTAAGATGTGAGTAGAAGTAAAAAGTAGGTTGGAAAATCATTACTCCAGTAAAGTATAGGTACCTAATATTTCTACTAAAGTAAGATAAAGTATTTGAACTTTGTTACTTGACACCTCTGCTTAGATATGATGTGAACAATAATACTTTCTACTCTGTTAAAATAATAATAATAATAATAATAATAATAATAATAATAATAATGATAATAATAATAATAATAATAATAATAATAATAA
>JBBBVU010000016.1:28201622-28225998 GCA_037177055.1 Atherinosoma microstoma
AGCTGCAACACATCACCTTCACCTGCTGCGACAGCCCACTATTAACCCAGCAGCAGATCTCTTTTCAATGTTTTCATATCAGTAAAAAAAATCAATATTAAAAAAAAGGGGAAAAAAAGAAAACCAACTTTGATGTTGCGTCTGATGATTGTGGAGAGAAAGTGACAGACAGGACACAGAGCTGCTTTATTTTAAATTATACTTTATTTCATATAAAAACAAAACAATAAACAAATAAATTAGATATTTCTGAAATAATTCTCTTGAGGAAATGTTTAAGAACAATGTGATTGTTTTACAGTTGGCATCTGGGAGAAGAGCAGACAACTGGAATGTATTAAGACACTCCGTGGATGTAAATGTACGAGCGTCAACTGTGACCATACGATGACTGACAACATAATATTCAAACAAAAGAGAAGAGCAAATAAAAGAATCCCCCAGTGACAAACAGGAATGAAACCTTCCATTTTTCTTTTCCTTTCAAAGAGGCTTTTGAGCCACTGATCCAAATATGGATGGGTGACCAAACTGAGCTGCCATGTGAGTGGCCAGAGAGCTGCAGAAAGATGTCAACTGATCACACAGTTTGATCTCTTTGTTGGAGATCCCTGTCCACACAACTGACAAAAGATGCTCTGTTTGTTTCTTAATTGTTTTGTCTGTGGTTGGAGTCAGGAGGCAGACTGAGACTGGGAATAGTCTACAGCTGGTCCTGGTGGCAGAGGCAGAGCGGTCGATCTGAATTAAGATTTGTAATTTAAAAGATGGTGGCTGTGGGGATAAAGATAGGGACGTTTGGGAGAGAAGAGGAGACATTATCATAATAAGGGCCTCTTCATTTGCACACAAGCCCAAGCTAACCCCACAACACCACCCCCATAACTCCCTCTAGTCTGTAGTCACACCCATTAAGCCTGCAAAGCCTTCATTGTCCAGCCAGGCTGCGGACCTGAGGACCCCTCGCCAACAGATTGAGCTGGGTGAAGGGTTACAGCCAGACAATGGAGGGTCCCTCCCCCTCCTCTTCTATTTGAAATCAATCACACAGGCTTTCACATTCAGAGTCCCCCCCCCTCCCTGTCAGCAGTGACAGTGGGCTTGGGCCAGCTCCCCACAGAGTCCTCATGCTAAACTGTCCGTCCTCCTTTCAAGAGGCATCCCACCCTGGACAGCCATGTCCAATAAACAAAGTGTTCATGTTGGGCGAAGACTGAAAGAGCAAGGCTGTTGTTAGAGGAGGACCAAGTAATGTTGTCTCAATGTTTATGTGTTTGTTTACATGTGTAAAGTATTCTGTCTCATAGCTTTTGTGGCTTTGAGACTTGTTCAGAAACGGATTTTATAACTTCAGAAATGCAGAAAAAACTTCCAAAGAACTTTTGTGGTCTTCGTCCAACAACAGACACAATAACTGGCCGCCTTCTGGTATTTAACTGTAAACTGTTATTTTGGGCGGGAGGTTGAAACAGACTGCTTCAAAATGACAAATGGAGGGTTTCATTCCAAGATTTCCAAAAATCAAGCCACGTTTAAAGGCTCAATCCATAGTTGTTGTTTTTTTTTACTGTTAAACTGTTTTGCATTTGAATTGCTGATGGAAAATTTGTGTCTCCGACTTGCAATGAAAAAAGGCTTATTTTTTTACAGAATGTTTGAAAGAATCAATCATGCAAGATGATTATTAACATCATCTGCTGTTAGTTTGAGATTTGGGAATGACTCGGGTCCTGTGGGATACAGATGAGTACGGTGGTATTTTGAACAAAGAAACCTGAACATGCAGACAGTGTGACCACTGCAGTTGATTTGGCACTTTGAGACTAAATTCCTCTTTCCTTTTGCATCCAATACCTTCATTTCTGTGTCATTCAGAATAATTTATAAAAGGCAATTGTCTTTCTGTTGTTGATATGTATATAAAATACTTTAATATTCTAATATATTCACAGGAAATCGTCAGTTCAGGCACTTTGCTGCCACTACAGCAACTTCTTAGCATGAGAAATCCTGAGATTTAAGACTGTTTTCTTTTTAAATAAGCAACACAAACGTAAAATAATCTTATATAGAGAAATTTATATTCAATCAATTTCTTACCTTTTTACCATATCAAAATAAATCTTTTTTTTTTGTTTATTTTTTGTTTAATGTCTTTATGACCATGGTTTCTAGCCCTGGTTTTGGGTTGGGTTTGTGGTAGGAGATCCTTGTCCGTCGCCTCTTCAAGGCGTTTTGAGTACCAGGGTGTCTTCTGTTGTGTTTAGTGCCACAGTTTTCCAGCGTTACAATAGTTTTGTGGGCACAGTGCCAGAGCTGATAGTCCAAAAGTTTTTTTTTCTCCTCTTTTCCTCTGCTCGTTCCTCAGCCCATGCTGAAACGCTTTTCTCCAAACCTCCACATTGTAATGAAGCCCACTGGCGCAGTGCTCCTTGTGCATATGTTTCGTGTATGTGTTTGTGTGTGTACAAATGCTTATGCATAATCTTAGAGCTTTGACCGGTGCCACAATGGAGGTCCAATGAGAATAAAATCTTTAACTTAACTTTAGAAATGCAGCAGTGGACCTTCAGTTTGGCGACCAGTGGATGTGTTAGTGTACTCGACAACCCAAAGCAGTGTCTCGCCACGCTATTGTTCTGTTTGTGTGAATGTGTTTGGGTGCCTATCGGAGAGCTGCCTTCATGTCTATCCGAGACCGCACGTCCTGGTAGCCCAGAAGGCAAGGGTCGGTGGACAAGGCATCATGGGTGAAAACTGAGTCGTTGTCAGAAGAGCAGGAGCTGGATGTGTCTTCACATGATGGGGAGTACTGTTCAAATGGCGTCGACAGGTCCAAGTACTGAGTGGAAGAGGAAATCACAGAAAAGCAACAAAAGAAAATGAATCAACATTGAAATGTGTGCAAAATTTAAATATACGGTAGTAAAAGTTTAATATGGTCTACAACACTAAGAAACAAGTCAAACAGCTGTTGGATGTGCTGCTTTCTTGATGCCATCCACATCAGAGGAGATTCAGAATCTGCTGCTGCTGTTTCAGACCACTGACACAGTATAAACGACCATTTTAAAGGTTTGGATACAACTAAAACACAAATCGATAAATTCTCAGCAGCTTGATTTTGTTCTTGTTGCTCTTAAAAGCCCAAAAATCTGTTTACGGTTTATTTATTGAAGAGGTCTGCAGATCATCCACACCTACATTGCTTCAGCATGTGTGTGTGTGATTTTTGAAGCCTACCTCATCGGAGATGGACAGCAGAGCTTTGTCCAGCTCCTCCACCAGCTGCTTGAATGTCGGTCTCTGGATGGGAATGGCGTGCCAGCATTCACGCATCAACATGTAGCTAAAGAAAACAAATTTTATATAATCAATATACAGCATAAAGTGATATACACAAGGACTGATGCTCAACACAGCTGTAATAACTTCAAAACCTAGATGACATTTAGTTTGTTTTTGTTTTTGTTTTAAAAACAAACTTTTATGAGACTAAAAATGCTCTTTCTGCATTCTGCATTCTGCACAAATATCAATGCTTTATTTCCCAATTTTAGATAATGTGATCCAAAGTTGCTTTCAAATTTAAAAGGACCTTTGTTCTTCCATTTTTCTTCTCACTACCAAGTTTAATGACATTTTGCTTGGTAGTTTTTGAAATAGCTTGCTGACAAATGACTATTGACTCTGATACTGTCATTCCACATAGATGTCAGATCGCTCCATTTAAGCTAATATAACCACAGCTACCATTCTGCCTCAGGTCTCCTCACAGTGGGAGGTAAAAGAGAAAAGTTCCTGCTTACAGTTCATGTGTGCAGTTGGAGGGTTTGTCCATGCGATGTCCTTCCTTCAGCAGCTTGAAAAGCTCCTCAACTGGGATACCAGGGTAAGGAGAACCTCCTAGTGTGAAAATCTCCCACATGAGGACACCAAATGACCACCTGAGCACAGACGAAGGAAGGAAAAAAGACAAAGTATTGGGTTTTTTTGGACCAAGCTGGAGTGTTAACCCTTGAAGTTTTAGCAAAACAAGAAAATAGTACGAGACGTTTCACTTACACATCACTCTGGTGTGTGTAGACTCTGTCGAACAAAGCTTCTGGTGCCATCCACTTCACTGGCAGGCGGCCCTGCAGATCAAAAACACAGACATTCTAAAGCCACATAGTAACTGCACTGCATAGTCTGCATATTTTCTTTCCATTTCACCATTAATGTTTCTTTTTATCCTAATTTCTTACTCCATGCCCTCTCATCGCCTCCTTTTCATCCTCTGTTTTATAATTACATTTTATTCATTCTGCTGCCAGTCAGAGGAAAACATCAAATATCTGTCTTGAAGAGTATTTAAGATGTGAAAAGAATGAGGCAAACTGAGATCTTTAAACAAGACTATTTCAAGATTTATTTCATTCTGACATCTAAGCAATTTATATGGCCTGATTATATCAACATCTGGAGACCAAAACTTTTCAGCAACTAATTTTCAACTTGATTAAAGTCAAGAATATTTCAAATAATGCAATTATAACAAACATATCTTTGCTTTAACGAGGAGCAATAGCTTTCCAGGTGAACGTCTCTGCAGAGAATTCCTGAAAATATGCAACTGTCACTCACGTTGGTGGTTTTCTTGTAGTAGTCAATCTGGTGGACTCCTCTGGCCAGGCCAAAGTCTGCAATCTTCATCACATTGTCCTCCGTTACCAGAACGTTCCTGGCTGCCAGATCCCTGTGAATGCACTGCAGAAGAAGAAAAGACACAAAAACAAACATGAGTTTCAGGCCAACTGCTACATCCTCAAGTTAGATCAGTATGAAGCTTAAATGTCCAAGTTTTGTGCAAAATTTTTGGGCCATTTCTTTATGGAGTACCAGCAAGAAATTGATGCGTAATAATAATAAAAAGAAATAGAGCTTAAGGCTAAAATAAAGCCACACAGACTTTAACACAAGCTGAACCTTCTTAGACAAACTTTCTTGTAATTGCTTCAAGTAGTTTCAGGAATAGTTCTCCAGACTTCTTGAAGGACTTTCCAAAGCTCTTCTTTGGATGTTTCTGCTTTTTGTTCAGTTCTCTGTCCAGATGATCCCACACTGACTCTGGATTCAACACTCCATCAGACGTGTTACCACTGGTTTTCTCTCTTTCTCCTTATTAATATGTTGTCTTTAACACTGCCCTGCTTTTCGTAAATGCATAAATTTACAGTCAGTCAGGCTAAAACAAGATAGAACAAAACTTACTGCTTTCAGGTTTTGAAATCATAATAGCTCTTTTGAATTCATACATGTTTATGTTTGCTTTGGGCTGTGATTTGAAAAGAGGAGTCGGGGAAGAAAGAAAGGAAAAGGAAAGGGAAAAGATTCAGGAGTCTAAAATCAACACAGGCCTCATTTCAGTGAATTCCACAAAAATAAAAATCTCTTTATATAGAAATCCTGGAGTTTTAAGAAAAAACAACCCATTGGGAGGAAAAAAAGAAGGCACTGTTTGCCCACACTGAATGCATGTCATTAAGTTTATTTTGGTTTTCATTCGAAATAGATGTGGTATTTGTGGGGACGTGCAAAATGAACCATTCTTGGTTTGTGGGTCTCCCCATAATGGAGGGTTACTTTCAGGCTCCAGCATTCTTGGGAGGCAGTAGAGCCAGAAACCTGATACCAGACGATGGCTCTGCTGCCTGTTTGCTAACAGATTTATGGCAGCGCTAAAAAGGACAAAAGCCCTGCAACCGAGAGGATGGACAGATGGATGGAGAAGAGTAAACAGGGTTGAAGCTGCAGCAGCTCGCTGCTCAGGAATGCCTGTCTGAGACACCGGCTGCCAGACAAAGAGACGTGTTGATAAGACACACACAAACAGAGTGCATGCTGGGAAAATGAAAGGAATCGAAACACGGGGCTGGGGATGGGAAAAGAGGAAGAGGGCAGAAAGAGAAAGATAGGAAGAACAGCTGGTCCTGCCATTGAGATTCTGGAAAAGACAAATCCATCCCAAATACCCAAGTTTTTATTATATGAAGGAACCCTCTTGTTCAGCCATTATAACCTTTTCAGTGCTCGTACAGCTCAGATGTCCACAAATATTTTACTATCCGCCTTTCATGAATGTATTTCCTGTGTGGGGATACGGATATGCTTCAGTCGTGTTTCACGAGTAAACATCCTCATGGAAGATAAGCAAAATTCTTAATACACTGGCCATCTTAGTCAAGAAGCTGAAGTCTTCAACTGAATTTGTGGAGGGTCTATTACATGTTAATCAATTTTTGCTTTAATTTCCCAAGATACACGGTTTAAACTAAAACCAAACAAGTGTGTGACACTAGTACAACCATAAATCACTGCAAAACCTCCTCTTTAGATTGACGATGCACTCTGATGCATCCATGAACTGCTTGCTGAGAGATTTACAACCATTCAAATGTTCAGATGTCATTTCCACTCTTTCAAGTGAACCCACCCTTTTAGAGGCCAGGTACTCCATCCCTCGAGCCACCTGGTAGGCACAGGACAGCAGGTCTTTGAAGGTGAGCTGCTCCTCGGGCACTTTAGTCACATCAAAGGTATAATCCATGCCTGGAGGTCGCCTGGCCCGCAGGTACTCCCTTAAACTGCCTTTAGAGGCATACTCCACCAGCACATACAGAGGCCCTGTGGGGGGAAACGCAAACAGGATGAAGGACGGGGATTGTTTTTATTGTTACTTTAGCCTTGAGGTTTGAGATCATCCTTGTTGAAGCACCAAATTAGGTTTTGGGAGGATGACAAAGGAGACATGGAAGCTCACCGTCCTGTGTGCAGACTCCCAGGAGGTTGATGATGTTCTTATGCTTGTCCATCACCTTCATGAGCTCCATCTCTGAGATGAGGTCTGCCAGATCTTTGTCAGTGGCATCATCTGAAGCAAAAAGATTTTTCCTTTAGAAAACATGCCTTCCTCACAGACAGCAGACTAAAATTAAGCGTGTAAGGTGTTTTATTTCCACCGTTCGTTTCCTACCTTTGAGCATCTTAACCGCCACAGTGGTGGCCTGGTCTGGACTGTCCTTATTGAGGCCGTAGGCCTCAGCCCTGACTACCTGACCAAAGCAGCCTTCTCCGAGAGGTTTTCCCAGTGTCAAACTAGAGAGAGAAACAGCAACAGAAAAAAGCATGTACAAATGAAAACTGTACAAATCCATAATTTAGACCTCTGGTTTTTTAAACTACAGGTTGGGGAAAGCCAAAAATAAGCTGCAGGCTTGTTTAATTTTAGATCCCCACATGATCCGAGAACTAAAAAATGTATGAGTCTGGATCCCAACAGCCACGAGAAGCTGAAATGCACTTGAACTTTCGAGTGTTTGTGACTCAACATTTCAAAGTTTGTCTTTTTTATGATAATTTCATCACGTAAAGGCCATTTCAGCATATCATCTGGCTCCTCGAAGTGATGAAAGATGTGCATCTACATTGCATCAGACTTACTTCTCCCTTGGGAACTCCCATTCTGGGTCGTAGGGCAACTCAAACTCCATGACGCCAGCTAGCATGGGGGAACAGCTGGACGAGAGGCGCGCCACCCTCATCAGAGACGCGCTGGACTTCCCGGATGAGTTGGACTCCACTGAGTACTAACAGAAAGAGACAGGATCATTTAATCACGAAGAATTCACAACTTTTACTTTCAGACAATGAAATACAATGTTTAATATAAGCTGCCATGTCTACTGCAGCCCTACTGCATGTTTTGAAGCCATACCTGTCTGCGAAGGGGGAACTTGGAAAGCTTCTGGACAGGGAGGGCATCAAATGGCTCCCTTCTGGGATGGATCTGCATCCGGCACAACACCACAATGACGATGGCCATGATCAAAGCCAGGAATCCACAGGCGTAGATGATGATGTCAGTGTATTTGGTCTCCATGGTGTCTACAGTTTCTGCTGCTTCCTCCTCTGCAGGAACAGGTATGTTTTATTCAGTGTGGTAGCACATTTGAAACTTTACCCTGAATGTTCAACAAGTCAGAGCACAAGTTTTGAAGAACAAAAAATGGAAATCAAACTGTTAAAGAGACTTTATAATGCTTTCTCAAGCTATTGTCTCCTTCAGTTACAATACACCTACAATCCAAACAAATGGGGAAAAAAAGAAAAAAAAGAAATGGAAGCTGTTGTCTCTGACTGCACACTGCTCCTGTAATGCTTTGTTTGTCCAAGTATTTTCTTTTTTTTTCTTAAAGACATCACCATGTAACACATTTGCATTTTAGTGGCTATTGGCCTGCACCAGACAAAGAAATGTTCCTGCCTTCCTTTCTGTTTATTTGACCAATCAGAGCAGCAAGAGCCTATTAGGAGGCAGAAGAAATTCAAAACACGAAACCCCAAAAGAAAACTATGAATCTGTGCCACAATGCAGGCTCTTGAAGGATATTATTTTCATCCATCTTTGTAGACTTTAGTTAAATTTTTACCTGAAAGAACCGTGAGCCAGGCAGACTGGTGGGCGTATCCGATTGAATTTCCAGCCAGACATGTGTACTCTCCTGCATCCTCCATGGTGACTTTGGACAGGTAGAGCACCTCCACATCCGACATATTCAAACTGCCAGTCTACACATCACAGAATGCAAAATGTGGATATCAATAAGCAGAACTAGAGCATAATTAATTTAATTTCCAGATGCGATGACAATAGCGCTGATATCATATATGACTGATTTCTTAATTCTCAGAAATGATGAAATATGTCTTTGTTTCATTTTGCCTGTCCATCTGTCCAACATCTGCTACCAACCTTGAGGACCTGAACATAAGGAATCCCATCAGGACCGTAGCGACTGCCGTTCCTTTCGATGTGTTTCAGCCACTGAATATGAGGCTGGGCGTCGCTGTAGACCTTGCAGTGGAACTGAACATCATTGCCTACCACTGCTGTGGTGTTGGCAGGTAAACCAGCTTGCAGAATCGGCCTGTGTGGGGAACGCTCTGCATTGAGAAGAAATCAGAAAAAGGAATGAGCAAACAGAGCAAAATGTTAGACTAAAAGAATGCATAGAGTGCCACAGACTAAACATTAAGATCAAACTGATCTACTGAACATAGTTTAGGTCTAACAGATTTTCAAACACACAACAGGAGTCAGTGAAAGCAGGAATTTTAGTTAGCAGTGGCTAAAACATCAAGATATTTAGACATTTAGCAGCCGGCAAACATAACTGCTTTGTAAACAAATGTCTTAAGATAGCCAGCGTCACCTTTAATGTGTTTCTGTGCTGGCTTGAGAACAGGAAATGTCATTTTGGGATGAAAATTGGTTCTATTAGCATGCCTCTCTGTCACTGGTCTCTTTGATCTGTGGCGACTGTCGTTCTCTGATCTTGTTAGTCGTCTTGTTAGTCTTCACCCCTGTGACCAAGGACGGAAACTGACCCCACAGTGGACAGTCAGTTAACAAATGAACAAACAAACCGCAACCCTACTGGATTTCTTGTCACAAATCAGGTAGAAAACTGGAGCGGACGCCTGACCGTCCACATCCTGTCTGTTACAGCAGATGCCAGGCACCCCAGTCACCTTCTGTTCCCGCCCCCCCCTCCCAGTTATGTCCTGCCTCAAACGGGAGGCTTTGCTTTGAAAACACAATGTTTTTTCAACAAGTGCTGACTAATACCCTCATTGCTGCCATGAGTACAGTCAGCCAGATTACTCAGCACTTCAACAGCATGTCCGTCTTTCTGAATGGAAAAATGGAAACTTTGCTGTTCTTAACACTTCATGTCTAACAGCTGTTTGCTCTGTTGGTGATATCAAAATTAACAAATATGAATAGGGCTCAATGATATCTTACCCAGGACGTCAAGAACATAGCTGTGAGAGATGGAGCCATATTTGTTCTCCACCATACAGGTGTAGTTTCCTCTGTCTGAAGGTACAACACTCTCCATCACCAGACTCCAGTGCTGGTGTCTTAGCTAGCCAAAATGAGACAAAATAGCATTAGTAGGGGACACAATATAGCACTTAAATTGTACAAACTTTATTCAGAATTCAGGAAATCCCAGAATTAAACCACACTCACCTTGATTCCACCAATGCGGTGCTCTCCTCTAAATTCACGTCCGTTCTTGAGCCAGCGGATGCTCGGCATTGGGCTGCCCATCGCTGGGCAGCGAAACTTGACTGTGTTGCCTGCAGGGACAGCATAAAGCTTCTTCTCCATACGCTGGGTGTGGGTCCAGTAGGGACCTGTGGAGACAAACAACAACCATTAAGGCCTTAGTCAAAAGGCTCTAGTGAAATCTGTGGTTTTGAATCAATGTTTCGATAAGAATGCAGACAAATAATTAGGGGTGGGAGAAAAAATCGATTCACACAAATATCGCGATTTTTTTGTTTCACAATTTTTTTATTGAATTTTTTGTTGAAAAAAATATTTATATATATTTCATTTATTTATTTATTTTTAACTTGTCTGGCCCAGCATTATAGAAGAAAAATGAAGGTCTGGTTGCTGTGTTGTGCCGAGCAAATTTGCTTTGCCAAGAGGAGCTGATTCAAATATATTGCTGATGAATACATCTTAAAAACTGGCTCACATGTGGTTTTAATTTTTTGGGGAAATATGGCTCCTGATATAGACTGTAGACTTCGTCATCATTCAACTTTTTCACATGGTCTGGTGTTAAAAAAGCAAACTAAAAATCACAAAAATTGGCAATATAGAAGAATTGCAAGAATTGCAATTTAAATCGAATCGGCACCCAAAAATTTGTAAAAGAATCGAAATCAGGAGGAAAGTATATCGTCTCAGCCCTACAAATTATGCACCTCTGGAAAAGTAAACTTGGTCATCTTCAATCTCAGCTGATGAGTCCTCTAAGCCGTTGTCCTCATCATCGTCCCCTGACCCTAATGAGTCTGCGAAGACAACACCAGAACATATGAAGTCAGAAATCTAGCAGATGATGCCTTGCTTGCTTTTTTCTACTTTATGCAATGTTAAAACTCCTACCTGCCACGGTGATGGTGAAGTTCCTCACAGGATCTTTGGTTCCTCGGAGAACACACACATACAAGCCTGAATCCTCATAGGTCACATCTGTGATTTCCATGATGGCACCGCGCATCTGGATTCGAGGTGTGGGCAGAATCCGGACTCCCTCCTTGTACCAGTTCACCGCCATGCCGGGCCGCGTGCTGACGTCACAACGCAGCTTCAGGACGTTTCCTGGCTCCAACAGAAGATGCTCTGTAGTGTCATCGCTAAGGTCCTCAAGAACTTCTGAAACAAAACATGATGTTAGCACCCTGAAGTGCTTGCATTTCTTCATCTGTCCTTTTTTTGTGTCTCTAAACTTTTTTCTACCTTTTGTATATCACAAAAGGTAGAAAACATACCACAAAGCATTACCAAACCTCACAACTAAATCTAATAACCATTCCCTCAACTATGACCTTCAACTCCCCAGCCCCATTATCTCCCATCCCCACATACACACAAACACAATGAAATTACCATGGAGACCAAAGGGTCTTAATGACCTGACCCTCCTCCACTCAACCCCACCTTCCCTCCCCCTCTTCTTCATCTTTTTGTTCCTCTGTGGATTATTGTGGGACTGAGAGTGATATAGCTAACACTGCCATATCCCCCCCTTCCTTGCTCACTCCAGAAAAGAGGGAAAAGAAAAGAGACAAGTAAGAGGAGAGGGTGAAGCTAATGAACATGTTGCAACGTGACAGTGGACAGAAAGTAAATCTTAGGGGTGGTAAAGGTTCACTGGAGATCCAAGTGAGCAAAGAGAGAGGAGGCCACTTTTTCCAGGCCTCACATACAACCTCCAGCTATTCAAACTCATCTTTTTACACTAGCCCCCCACCACCACCACCACCACCACCAATAGTTTCGACTTGAACATTATTTCAATAATTCTGAGCTCAAGTTAAACTTTAGACACATAAAATGAAATGTGTAATAAAGTCACCTGAAGGGATTTCTGCTGCCGTAAGATCCACAGTTTGGGAAATGATGGCACCTGAGGGAGGAAAAGTTTAAATTATAAATGGGGGGGAGGGGTCACATGATTATAGTTTCTCATCTGAAGTGGAGTAAAGTCACAGGGGCTCAAAGCTAGCAGGATATTCCTGTAGCTCTAAATGTTAGCATAATGATGAAAGTGCCTTACCAGGCAGGACCTCCAGCCATGCTGACTGCCATGTTGGAACTGTCTGACCCCCATGGAAGCTCTCTGCCAAGCAGATGTACTCGCCCGCATCCTCCATAGTGATATTGGACAGATGGAGAGTGTTCACCTTGGACCCGTTGTTCTGCAGAGGCTGCATGGAAAGATTATTTGAATTTTGAGGAACATTTTGAGCAGAAGAGAATTGCTCCTCTTGTCTGGATGTCTGTTCTCACTGTCAGGGCCTTGATGCGAGGAGGTCCTCCCTGGTTCCATCCAGGGCTACTGACATCTGTCTTCAGCCACTGCACCTTGGTGGATGCTGGCCTGTGAACTTTACACACAAATTTCACCTGGCCCCCCACCACTCCTGTGGTGTTTTCTGGGTAACCTGGCTGAATCAAAGGCCTGGACACTCGAAGATCTGGAGAACACAAAAGGAGATAACGATGAGGAAGTGTTTCACCTGGTTCTTCACTTTGTAGCTGTTTCAACTAATAAATAAGTCTGCAATTTCAATTAGCTGCTAAAAACTATCATGGTTTCAATTCACCTGACTGAAAATTGTCAAAATACATCCTGGTGGTTTCAGCTTACCACAAAGAGGTCCTGCAATAGAAGTGCACCATGTTCCTAAACAACCACTGACATTTAATGCTACCAGGAATTGGCGATAGAGTGCACTGATACCCCAGCCACCATGGTGTCACCATCAACTACAGTGCCATCCATTCAGTGGGTCATTTGTCCATTTATGTGCTTGCACACTCACTTGTTGGAGCATATGTGTGCTCTAGATGGGGACCTTGCTCGCTGCTCAGTCACTCAGAACGAGCAATTTTCCAGGGCAATTTTCTGTCTGATTGCTTCCTGCGAGCGCTTAGTGAAAAAGCAATCTGTTCCCTTGTCGGAGTGAAGTGCAGCCTTTTTTTCTAATCACCCAGAGTGCATGAAGGTAATGCTTTCAGGAACAAATACACACTTACAAGCTTGTAAGTGGAAAATCAGACATAGTGATTAGTCAAATGAAGGAAAACAAATTAAAAGGAACATGTCGGTGGCTAGTTTTAAAGCAGACACATTTTCTCTCTTTAGATTGAATCTAAAGTTTTAAAAACATGACATCCCAACAAGCTACTCTATGTTATCTAAAGATGCAAATCTGAAAACAGCAGAGCCAATAGTCAGCTGTAAATCACAGAGATACACATACACACACACACACCAATCACGCTAATGAACTTGCAGAGACAGGGACGGTGCCCTGGAGTTGAACTTGCAAAGGAGTGTGAATTGTCACCCAGAGGCGAGGGGGCAAACAAAACACAAAACACAACATAAATAAACTGCTTGGCTGGTGCGAGCCAGCCAGTCAGCCAGCCGGCCGGCCTGGCAGCAAAAGCCTGAGATGGGACAAGGAAGAAGCCTTGATGCCCCGACACGGGAAGCCCACAGCAGCACAGTCCACCAGTAGCCACCATCTACTCTGTCAGGCCAGTTTTAACACCAAAAAGGGACAGAACCCCTGATAATTGTGCAGTCTTGTGTCTCATCTTCATGAAGAATCAGTGAAATGCATCCCCCATGTACGAGGTCAGTCTGCAGCTGTGCAGCAGGTCGATTACAGTTATGTAACTACAGAGGTTTGGGGTCACATGCATGCAGCAGAGCCCACCACATGAAGCATGTAACCAGTGCCATCAAGTGCAGAGACCCAAGCATATGTCAAGTGCTGCTGCAACACATCAATTTAGAGAAAATTACTGTTTTTCTTCTGCTATATAAAGAACAAATAGGAAAAGAAAGGAAGGAGTTTAACCAGCTAAGAATTGAATCTGTTTTCTCTTGTGTTTGCTCTGTAGACATGATGAGCTGAAAGCAAAATAATGGACAAAATATTTGCTCAAATTTTATTCAATACGCAACCACGGAGGGAAAAAAAGATCATAAATTAAATTTTCTGAAGAAAGTAGAAAAGCAGCAGAATTCAGTAGATTTATAATTGTATTTCAGGCTTGTTATCAAATCGACAACTTGAATTATTTTAATAGAAATCAAATCTTAACTACCTTGTTTTTTATATTGGGCACCGTCCCTGTCTCTGCCATTTCCCTGTATTATATTTACTTACATTGTGAGGATGACATAAAACTGCCCCATCAGGAGCCAAATCCATACACAAACCATCAAACTATACCAGTAAATCAAAGCAGAATTAATTTTTTTTTCTTAGTTTGAAGCTTTATAGAGATTTTCTGTGCGCAGTAACTAGATGGGAGAATAATCCCAGAACACTGTTTTCTGCATGTCATACAAGCTGCAGAGATTTCTGTTTTTTGTCTTGCATCCTGCATTTCTGGGTTTTTTTAAGAGCCCCCTCCTGCACACTGTTGTCTGAACAACAAGCCCCGGCTGGCCTCAATGGCCCTGCAGTACAATGTGGGGCCACAGAGACAGGAGAAGAGATGCTTCTGTACTTTAATGCTCTGGGGCAACAATCCACTTAGTCTTTCATCAGTCTGCACACATCCTTATAAAAATGTCATTGTAAAGTCCTTTAATCTGACTTGAAAACTTTATGGCTCTGAAGACATATGAGTGTCGACATATTGGTTTGATTTTAGGACGATATTTGGAAGACTGATTGTGCCTTTGCTCCCCAGAAAACACTGTAATGGAACTGTAAGTCAGGAGTGACCAGCTTAGAGCTTGAGCGGCTGTTTGTAAAGCATCAATGAAAAAGCCCCCCCCACACACACACACACACACACACACCACCCCTCCTCATCCTCCACAGCTGGCACGAAGCCAGGCAGATTTACACATCCGAGCCCCAGGGCCTCGGACGGATCGGGTGGCGCACTTTACGGCAGCAAAAACACTCTGAGCTTCTGACTTCTTCGCTCCTTCTGAGCCTCAACCATGGCCTCTCATCGTATTTTTGCTGTCACCTTCATTTCCTCTAGGCTCATGACTGGTAAGAAACTTGATCTTTCTAAAAAGGGAAAGTGGACTGATCACAACACTTTTTTCTCAAGTAGCTGGCTCCAGAGCAAATGGAGGCAACGGAAGACGAAGATTCCCAAACAACCCAGAATCACACATGAATCGAACTTTAATATATATAAAAACCCTCAAAAGTTAAGAGGAAAACCGTCTATAAGTTGTATTTCAGAGCAGATAAAACCATGTTTTATAGCTTCAAATGTAAAAATTCTTACCTTTAGTTCTTATCTCATCAATTGCTGTAAGTGTGATTCTGTCCACCAAACAGAGCAGGAGAACACAGAACATGCAGCCCTTCGCCATCTTCTGAATTTGATGTGTGTCTTATGATTAAAAGGCAAAAGTAAAAGTTGGAAGCCTGGAGTGGGCCTCACGCTCCGGTCCCTGGCATTGGCATTGGCAACCCACAAAAGTCTCTAAATCTGGATCCTGCAAAGGCAAACAAACACAAGGCAGACGGTTATCTCCTGATCAGCAACCTGATTCTTTAAGGAGATCTGGCCGGGGAGCTGCAAAAGACACAAACTTTTCTGTTCAGTTTTACACCAGATGGCAATAACACAAACAATTGTCCAGGCAAATAGTGACAGAGAGAGCCTGTTTTGACTGTGAGCAGCTGTATTCTTAACCAGATGTCTTGCTAACTGTCCCACTTGTCTGTCTTACATTGTCCAGGCTCTCCTGTGTTATATGAATAAGGAGCAGGGCTGTTACTGCCTGTTGTTTGTCAATGGATGGCGCTCAGTC
This sequence comes from Atherinosoma microstoma, assembly GCA_037177055.1. Lineage (NCBI taxonomy): Eukaryota > Metazoa > Chordata > Actinopteri > Atheriniformes > Atherinidae > Atherinosoma > Atherinosoma microstoma. The sequence continues at coordinate 28,217,558 of JBBBVU010000016.1, forward strand.
TGCCCTGGGATAATGGGCCCTTACTAGGAAAACACTTGAAACCTGCCAGGAAGCTGCAGATTATGAAGGAGCAGCGGTGAAGATTCGACTGGCGGCTGACAAGTTTTCAGGTTCAGAAGGTGGGAACTCTGAAACAGGTGACTGGAGGACATTAAGAAGCACAATTTCCTCCATTTGGTTTACAGTTACAGGAGTATATTTGGTAAAAATATCACCTTCAGTTAGATCCTGAAGAATTCATTACATGTCAACATTGTTCAATCTAAATCTATTCCCATGAAAATGGTCATTTATCAAATGTGGAGGCATATATCAAGGTTTTTAGTTGGAATAGTTCACTGAAAATAAAAATTGTTTGTTGTTGCTGAAAGGATGTTTTTAAAGCATTTGGAAGAAAAATAACTTGATTGACTGGGTGATTTTTTTTCTGTTATTACTACATTGTTAATGAACACGTACTTATAACAATGTTATAACGCCATTAAGCTTAAAGAAATGTGTTAATCTCCTAAATGCGCGTCATTAAAATGTGTATAATTTCCTAGAAAAAAAGGTTTGTCTTCCTAAGTTGATCTTGAAGGCAGACTAAAAACCTTGACAATCTGACAGAGCTAAAGGAATAACAGTGATTTTTCTGTTGCACGCTGCGCCAACTGAGCCCAGGCGCCAGACCCCGGTGCGTGCGCTCCATGCGTGCAAGCAGCGAACACACGAAGAACTCGCGCACACGCATACACACACAGAGAAAGACCGTTTAAAGAACAAGCCTGCTGAATGAAACGTATTCTTTCTCAATTAAGGACTGGAAAACTTTTTCTCTCCTGCTGCTGCTAATTCCGCTGGCACGCGGCCTGGCTGCAGCACTCTGCTGCGTTCAGGAGCCAAAACACTTCCACTCTTATTCTGCTTTTCAGCTCTAAAAAACGTAGGGAAGTGCGGCACTGCATATTTCTGTCACATAATTCACGCTTAATAAATATGTCCTGTTAGTCTCAAACTGCCCATGTAAGTTAAAATGAACCTGAGAGCTTGCGGAAACGAGCGAGCACAGCTTCTATTTCTATACGAGAGCTTTCAGTGTTTGCACGTGTGCGCGCGGCCGTCAGTCAAAAAACGTCGATAAGTTCAGCTGAAAATCTGACACAAGCAGAGATCGATTTCAAACAGAAGGCAAAAGAAAGATTTAAACTCATCTTCTTAAAGTTTTCACTCAATTAAACCATGTTTCATTTATCCATAACTCTTGTGCACTGTTTGCCTTTACAGGTGAAATGTGTATAAACAGCCTATCAGTTAAATCATTTTCATTTTCATTTTTCTTACACTTCTCCACCTGGAACTGTGACCTCCCAGTGTAAAGCAAAGTTCAAACCCCACTTTGGGAGAAATGGCATTTTCTCCCCTGACAAATAGCTCATATGAGGGTTCAATGTCTGCTAAATTGGCTCTGTGCGTTGCAAAAAACTCTAGTTTATGCCCTAAAACCCCTGTTTTATATAACCTAATATAGTTTAATTCACTGGTTCACTTTGCAAATGAGTAAAGAGGACAGTGCCGCTCTGAAAAGATAAAACGTTTGTTGTAATGTCTTTAAATACGCTTAGAAATATACACTGCTTTCTAGAAAAAAACAAAACCTGCTGAAAATGAATGAAAGGTTGAGTAGCCTACGGTACGGGATGAGAGGCTTGTATATGATTTTGTGATAATCTAACCCTCAAATTTCAAAAACTATTTGAAACAACAACTCTCCAAGAATCTCCAGCTGTCTCTGTCTGTTTTCACCCACCTTTCCTCCCGGTCTGTCTTCGCGGTGATGACTGGCACCAAGGGGGGAATCACTCCTTGTCCCGGTTCCCACGGGGAAACATTGAAATCCTCATCTGGAATCTTGGATATCCTTCTCCAAAAAGCAGTCTGTGGCAGCTTTCAGCTGTCGTGTATCCGACTTAAAGGTTATATATCCATAAAAAATAAGGAGCCCCAGCCACATGAACGACAGCTACCGGAGGCTCCTGGTGACCGGGGGAAGGAGCTGTGATCCCCGGGGCAAAGTCCACTGCAGTTGGACGCTCAGAACTCTAAATCCATTGAGAAATTTAGTCAAACTGGGAGCCAAATTGGCTTCTTTCATTTAATAAAAGCAAAAGTTGGAAAAAAATGTACTTATTCGCTATCAAAAAGTTGAGGAGGATCTGATAAGGTGAGTTCAAATAGATTGATACAGACGGGTGAGAAAGAAACGTGTCCCCTGGTTCACAGTCGCTCCTTGGTTACACTGTACCGTCTTGAACGGCTCTTGCGCGCGTCTTTACGTTGCGGTTCTGCAAAGTTCCTCTCCTAAATAAGTTTCTACCCGTTGGATCTGAGCTTTGCTGATGAAGTGCGGAGCTCAGACTGCTCAATCCGTTTCCCTTCATCCGCAGAGAGAGGAACGAGCGTCTGCGTCCTCTGCGCACCAGACCTGATACAGCACTCCGGACGGCAGTCACAACAACAATGGTCTGAGAGCAGACGAGGGGGCAGGCAGGCAGGAGGAGGAGAGTGGAGGGGAGGAGGAGAAGGGGAGGGGGTCGTCGTCGTCGCCCACCCCCCCCTCCCCTTTCCAACCCCCCCTATTCCTCTGTGGAGCTGGCACACAAGACCCTCTGCTTCTCCCTCAACTCCTTGGCGCGCGGAGGAAACCAGCAGTTGTTCAACGAAATTTCTCCAAGTCAAGAAAAACTTTAAAAAAATGACTTCAAATATTTTTCTTCTCCTAGAGAAATAGTGTAGTTTAACAACATAAATCACATCATTAAATGAGCTGATTATGAGGTCACACAATTTATTGCACGTTAATTGCTCTTTAGAGGACGTATTCAATTAAGTAGCTTTTGTGAGCGAATTGTCCGCGTGCGAATTGCCTCCATGTTTTAATTGCATCAGTGAAAGAACAACACTGAGTAATCCCATTAGCTGCAATACAGAATCAAGATAAATCCTGGTTTCCCCCCTTTTTTTTATCAGCTTAACACATTGAGCCTTAATGTCTTCTCTCATATGGAAGCTTTGCTTTAATTTCTCTCAGATATTAGAATAGAGATCAAAAGAAATCAGTATTTTGTAAAGAAAAGAATGTTGTGTGGCTGCAAAAATTTTGTTTTGACATATTGGTGAATCTATGATGCACCACCATGAGATCAAGACATGAGAGGAAAAAATAATACATAAATAACCTGATAAAGACAAGAAAAGTAATTTAAAAAAAGAGCATATATAGGGCAACATGAATGCTTTTCAACCTGCCTTCAGCTACACCTGTATATGTTAGGATCTTATCATCAAAGGCGAAGGTGATAAGAGTACATCTGTTTCTTTCACACTTAATACAACTTAAAGCTGAATTCTTCATCCTCCAGACTGAATATTTGATATGTGTATTAAGGCTTTTAGGAAGATGTTTACATTATTCAAATATGGACCTTTTTTTCTAACCAAGTAGCTTTTTTGTCACAGAAACATTTCTATATTTAATCAAATTAAACTAAATCAAAACATTTAAATGGCCTACATGAAATAGTATTTTAATGTGATGTATACTAACTGTGAAGTGTGTACTGTTGTTGATAATCATTTCTTTGACTTTTGTGACTTTTCTGCACCACAGCATTAAAAAAGACATGAATGCAATATTTCACTCCTATATATATTTGTTTTAGGCTTTTTGAAGGATAACTGTATGTCAGGATGCATTAACTCTAAGTGTTTATTAAACACAATAACATCCTGCAGCAATAATTTAGATATAGCTTAATATCACGCCCATGATTCACAATGATACATCTGGGGTGTCAGGCTAGTGGAAGAGCAGTCAGCTCACAATCCTGAGCTTAATTTATCCAACATCTTTGCCTTTCGGATGAATTGGAATTCTGACTGAGCCAGGAACTGGAAGCAAAATTTCATGTAGAGCTTGAATCCAGAGCGAGGCTTCTCTAGCAGGGAATTTATCCTCATGTTCACCCATCAGAAAAGGGGTTTCTGTCACCTAAGATACAGTCTGGACTTCTGTACCCGCTTGCGCTCATAACTGGATCTCATAGTAACTATGTACTTTTTTCAAGGCCTTAAAGATAAATTTATGTTCACACTTCAATGATACTTTTAATGTATGTCCTGTTTATTCTGAATAGTTTATTCTGAGATAAACTGTGTTGGTGGAAATATTCTCATTGAATCTGAGGTTGCCTCCGATTGCTTGGGAATGTCTGTGTGCTAAAAAAAAAGAAAAGTATTATCTTTATTTTGCCTGTGACTGGAGACAGACTTTGTTTTTAAATGAGGGTACAGTAAGACACCCTGCAATGTACTTGCGACCTGTTCAGGGTCTACTCTGCCTCTTGCCTATTAGCTGCTTGGATAAGCTCCAGCCCTCCACAACCCTGCATTGGAATAAGCAGGTATTGAAAATGGATGGATGGATAGTGCAATATAGCCCCCAAAGGTAAAATGATGATCTTTATACTGTAAAAACTATAGATATATAAATAAAGGTACAACAGCTGTAACTTTAACGGGTACCACCCCAGTGACAAGCCTTTGTACCCTAAAGGTACAATTAGGTACTTATCTCTGAGAGTGCTTTCACCCTCTGACATTTTTTAGACTGTGTATTGTTTAAAAAATGTTTGATCTGTTGATCTGTTGTCAAACTCCATCAATAAATCAAATTTTGTCTCTTAGAATTCCTTTAGAATGAATTTAGGGCAGTTTTTATTGTGAAGAGAGACAGGAAGTATGAGGGAAAGAGGGGGCAATCATCGTTTACAGAGGTCCTGGCTTAGGTTCAGCTGTGGTCACCTGATACCTGCTTTAGCCAAGTGAGTCACCAGGATGCTCACAGAAAAGAAAATCTAAAGCTGTCCCTGCAAGAGAGCTCAGCCAAATTCAAAATGAAAGCTCCACTCAGATCACTGAACGGGGAAAGAAGCTGCACACTTTCTTTGCTTTTTATTTGCAGGTCAAACTCCTCAAGTGGTCCAAGCATGAGTGCGTTGAGCTGAAATTTATGTGCAGGAATAAATTCCAGATTTGACCTTTGACACCTCACAGTGCCACTCCAGGTCAGACAGAGCTTTACAGCGAAAGTCAAAGTACACAAATAAACGAGTCCAAGTGGAAGTCATAAAGCAGATAAGAGCTGTGCTAATGCCAGCCGGCGCTATGTGGTCGACTGCTGGGCCAGCCTCATTTTGTGCCATACCTGTGTGTGTATATGTGTGTGTGTTACACGAGTTGTGGGAACATATATCACTTAACACAACCGCACTGGGGTGTCCCATGTCTAACCCATTATTTGGGGAACGGAAAGCAAGTCCTCAAAATTTCAATCATTAGATTTTAGTATGAGGGAATGGTTTATAGTAATGATCCGGTGGGTCTGAGTAAGTCATGAATATGTTGACAGTAAGTCTCCAGGAAAGGATTAGACGTACATTTAGTGTTCTCTGGAATGAAACACAACTGTGTGTTTTTGTTTGTGGACAAACGATTCCACATATGATTCATTTCAGGTTGATGTCCATGTTCTCCCTGAACTGGGGTCATTAAATAATCTTATGTTTTCACGGGCGGGGGGGGGGGGGTGGTGTTGATGTTCCTCCACCTTGTTGTTGTGCTAATAAGCTACAGGTGGGATTGCAAGCACCTCAATTACTTCACACACACAACTCCTGCAATTAATCCTCGCGACACACCCCTAACCTAAACTTCTTTGGGTTTGATTATTCTTAGCATAATTAGCTCACATTTATCTGTATGTTTCATGGAGGGTAATTTAAACAAATTTTTGCCATACAGATTGAAGCTGTACTCTATTTACAGTGACTGAGCAGTGATATAACATGGTCAGTCATACTTAGACTCCTACCACTCTCTTTTTACCTGTCTAAGTTGAGATGCTGTTACTCTTTGACAGTTGGTCCAAAACTGCTCACCAAGATCTCATCTAGCTCTCACATCCAAATGGTTCTCATATCACGATACTGGCTTGCGGTGAAATTCAGAATTCATTTCAATTTCTTTCTTGTAATATATTAAACAATCAGGATCAAAAACGTGTTAGTAAACCCAAAGGTCCTCTGATCAAGGTTGTTTACTCTCAGCTGAGAATGTGAAGGGACTCTGGGTTGCTGTCCTGCATCTCAGACTAAGGACCAGTCCTCCTGGGTGTCAGGACATTGAACTCTCCTGGGGCTTTAAATCACAGCTGATGACCTGTTAACTCTTTTCAAAATGTTTCTGGGTCTGATATCAGTTTCAGTTGTGCAATATTTCTTTCTTTATGTGTTGTTTTTATTAGTTTCTTTTCCCTTGATTTTTATATCCATTTTCTTTTAATTGCGTTTACACAATTTTTTTTATGTTTCTTGCTATTCTAGATTCAAATGTAAAATCAATTTTTTTGACTGTGTCTTTTATGTGTAGCTTCTTGTAAAACAGGTTATACATTTGCTATTTGAATAGAAATGTACTGATTGTCACAAGCAAGAAGATTTTTTTCCTCAGTGGCGGGACATACATTCCAATTATCACTACCAAGGAGAGCCATGCAGACTAAAATAGGGTGGTGGGGCATTTAATTATCTGCTGAGGTGGAAAACAATTCCTCACAGAAGAATTTCTCAAACTTTCTGTAAAGAAAAAACTCCTATCTTAGACTGGACCATGGGCGTCAGCCTGACACAAACTGTGAATGAGCTTACTGTTGCTATACAGATTGGTGAAATGGATCAGTTAATTCTATATTTCTGCAGATCTGTAGTCTTGTAAGCTTCACAGTTTTCACATGAGATGCTATGATCAGTACATGTGTTTTGTTTTTCTTTTCTTATTTAGGTTCATTCTTTCAGTGCACTTGGGGAAAATTAAGTCCTGACACAGGACTAATTAGATGCCAACTGTGACCAAATGCCAAACAATTGTAACATAAGAGGAGGTTTTGGTGTGACAGTCTTAAAGATAAGATAGGCAAAAAATATTAGCCTACCTTTGAGCTTTACTTTAGTGGTTTTGCTCTCAAAACTTCAGCAGCAAAGATCTCCCAGTTTAAAATTTCCCTTTTATCTCCAAATGATAAATTTGGCACATCTTAGGTTTAGACTCTCACACCTCCCCAACCAGGACCAGAGCCTCCCTCTAACCTCTTTATCTGATGACATCAGTGATACAGCAGATCCCTCCCGGTGCCCCCAGGTCCAGATAGCACTGATAGCCTGCTGCATACTGATGTTAATGGGGAATACCAGGGCTGGTTGGTGCCTGACAGCTGATAACAGATTGGGGAGGAGGAGGGGCAATGTTGGGTAAATGATAATCATTTTGGTGAGGTTGTGTGTGTGTTTGTGGAGGGAAAGTGAGGTAGAGTAAAGGTCAGGAGGAATGTGTGAGGTGTGGTCGGTCGCTCATTAGTCTGCTTCCCAGCAGGGACACATCACAGAAACATCAGGTCTCTTTCAGATTTAGATTTCTGCCTGTTTAGATGAGGCTCATTTCTAAAACGACCATGTCAACAGGAGAGCATCTTCTTTTTGGTTTGGCCCTTCTTCCAGACCAAAGGCCCTTACTTTGGGCTCCTAAAGGCACATACCACATAAAGCCTGTTTGACTTCAAGCTTGATCAGCAAAGTGGATGTTTAGCAAACATGTAGAGGCCTTATTATCTTTTTTATTTAAATGTTTTCCAGAATCTTCTTGATTTTTGGAAATGTGCTGACTGACACGGCGAAAGCTCAGTTCTTCTTTTGATTCTGGTTCTGTTTTTTTTTTTAATATCCCCCTTTGTTTAGCAATTGTACCACATATGAATGCATCTGATTTCCCTTTCATTTGCCTTATAAACTGAATGAAAATCTAAAAAATAGGCCAATATCCCCAAAAACACGAGCTTGTGAGGATCATAGTGTTGGTTTTTTATCAATTTACACATGACCTTTAACTTAAACACACCGAATTCATAAAGAATCCTTGGTTTGAAGTTTTAGTTCAGGTCAGCGGCTGCACATCCACGACCTTAAGGCTGTCCACTCCCACGCTGGTTGAGCACTGGAGCTCCCATTGTTGGATGTTTACGTTAATCATTACCTGCGATGTTCGCAACACAATGGGACAAGCTGAGAGTACAGGCTTTGTGATGCAGGAGAGCGTTGCTGCCAAAACACAGCTGAAAGAGAGACAGAGATGTAGAGGGGGAGAGAGCAGGGAGGAGCGTCCCACAGCAAGGAACCTGCTTTTTAAACCTGCTATCTGGCATAGTGGTCCTGACAGTTCAAACACACACGGTGCAACCAAATTTTGTTCAAACCCACAGAACTTACTGTTGAGCCGTGGTGGAGATGCCACACTTCCTAAATATACAAAACCAAAAAATAAATAAAATAAAATAAAATAAAATAAAATAA
>JBBBVU010000016.1:28227407-28240809 GCA_037177055.1 Atherinosoma microstoma
TGTTTTCCTGCTTGTCTTGTCATCGCCACCGCTATATATATATATATATATATATATATATATATATATAATATAGATCTATATCTAAGAGCTGTGCAAAGTAGCAGCGGTGCACATTCTTGTTTTCCTGCTTGTCTTGTCATCTCACAGCATGTTTCACTCTCTCGGTGTAGACTTTGGCACATTGCAAGACAATCAGGTGACTATCTGTTCTGTTCCTGCGTCAAACCTCTTGTTATGACACACTTATCACAGAACAACTCACAAAAAACATCATGTCCCTGCAGTTGTGGCTACATTTGAAATGTACAGTATGTATTGGCATGACGGCATGTTGTTTTTGCCATTTCATCATACAGAAATGTACCATGAGTCTGTTTACACACATTGCAGAAACATAAGAAACACTTCGGTAGAAAGATAATTCTAGATGATCATTAAACATAATTAAAATCATCTGCAATAACAATAGCAGCTGATAATAGCTGGCATCATGGCACTGTCCTGGGACTTTCCTGCCTTTTATATGCAAACTTGGAGTGCCAGAGTTTGGAGCAGCACCAGGAAAAGACCCCCCACCATATGCACAGAACAGAGCAGAATGAAATAAACAAGCATGATATTGATTGAAGGTGAACTTGTGGTAGCATGTACTGTAATTATACACAAGTAAATTACTTTTACTCGATGCACAGTAAAGGATTTGGGTTATGCAACAAGGAAGGTGGGCCTGAATCATCCAAAATGCTAACAGCACATATCTACCAGAAAGTCTCCTCCAAAACCTTAGTTCTTTTGAGTCTTAAAACTCTTTCATTTGCCACCGCTTTTAATCAAGATAGAGTTATTTTTCTTTTTGACTTTTTTTCTCGCATACATACATCAACAGTGATGGTGATTATGTGGCTGATGATGAAAATCAGTGATGACAATGATGATGATGATGATTATAATCGTGATGTATTTACCGTTGCAGACTGTTTGTATCATATGCAACTCACTGTAGCCTATGTATTTTATTGTCTATTTCTTTATATTTTTGTTCTGTTTCCATTCTATTTCTTTTAGTTTTTTTTAATTTCCCTTTTTAAGGTTCCCTTTTTAATTTTTAATTCCCTTTTGCCCTTTGCTGTCTTGCTTTTAATATTTTATGTAAAGCACTTTGAGTAGTTTTGTACATGAAATGTGGAAAACAAATAAACCTGCCTTGCTTTGCCCAGCAAATTACTCTATCTGACTGGAATACCCTGATTGGTTGGAAACTAGCTTGAACCAAAAGGAAGCAGACAACAAAAAGAGAACAAATTGTGAAAAACATTAAAGAAGCCTGGCAGAAAAGCACAGACAATAACTTTATTCACAAGTATTTCTTGAAAAAAATCATGTTAATTATCTTTAACATGACTTTTCAGTGTAAGTTTAAGGACCAACAATGAGCTCTGACACAAGTATGAGCAGCCTTCATTTCAGGCTATTCCACATATTTCTGAGACTTCCTTCAAATAGCACCGAGCTACAGAACCACCTAGCCAGTAATTAATCTGCTGGTTCCCTGATTGTAGTTTGAAATCACACATTGATCCACACAACCTCCTCTTTGCTCAATATAAATGAACAAGAGTGAGAAACAGTGGCTACAAACTTATATAACATGGCCTTTGTGTGAAATGGGCTCATATAATTGGATTTGGACTGCACCGTTTAGGAATATTTCTCCTCCCTGGTCCTGGGTTTCCCTGTCCTGCATGTTTAAGATATTTGACACATCTGGTTCAAATGAACCACCGAGTTCATCGTCAATCTCTGCAGAAGCCTGATAATGACCAATTCATTTGAATCAGGTGTGCTGGAGCAGGGAAGCATCTTAAATACACAGGGCAGGAATTTTCAAGACCAGGTTTGAGACACAGTGCCCTGAAGTGTGTTTTATCCTCGTTTTGGTTTTACAGCTTATAGCTTGCCGTATAGTTTCTGTCTCTGGCTGGGATTACTTTTTGCAGACACATATAGACAAATACAAATTTTTCTTGGAATACAATAATTAAAATTATGACTTGTGACTGAATTAAAAGAGATGTGTTATTCTGTTGCATCTGTCAAAGAAACAAAAAGCTGTTTGTAAAAAGGCTATCTCACATTTATCACATTTTAATCTTTTTGTTGAGACTTTTCTTGCATAATTTGATGTCAGCCTCTTAGCAAAAAAAGTGTTCATATGCTCTTCAGATCCAAGAGGGGATTTGTAAAGCGAAAGTTACAGTATAAACTTGAATTTCAATAGATACAAACCTCCTCCATTGGCGGTCAAAAAACATCATTTTTATGCATAAAATGTAATCAGTTGTTAACTTCTGCTCACAAGGACAAGATGCATATTTAGAGTAAAATTAGTTTCCCCATGTCCAAGCTTTGGCAAGACTATCAGCTATTAGAGTATTAAAAACAGTTAAAAGGACTATGAAGACAACACCCTAAAAGGGGTTTGCATGTGCTGGCCTCAAGAAATTAACCAATAACTAAACTATCTTCTTTTATGAAAGTCAAGCCACAGGTGCACTGCTATTCGTAAAGCTCTTTTGAGGCACATGACTCCCCATTGTTCAAATCACATTTTTATCATTAAGATCTGTGTATATTGATGAGCCTGTAATAACTGCTGCCATACAGCTACTGCTAAATCTGAACATATTTTCTTTTTGGAAAGCAACTAAATCATGATTACTATTTCTTTATATTTGCATTGCTCTGGTTTAAAAGAAGATGGCTTTATCTCAGTTATGAAAAGACATGAATAAGTGTCTTTATAAACTGATTATGCCATTTAAACTGAGCCACATGGGTGGAATGCAGAAAAGGAAAAATGTGTTGTAAAGCTACTTGTTGCATTTATTAGCAGACATTAGCAGAGTAATTTAGCTTAGTCTGCACAAATCCCAAGTATATCACAGACTGATCTGTCCATAAAGCAAACTGACATAGTTTTTTATGTCAAACTCTTATGTAGCACCCAGCAAGCTCTGTAAAGATTTTTCTATCAAGCATTTGAAAAGAGAAATAGCCTAAACCATTATAACTCAGTGAATGTACATGTGTGTGTTGGTCCACATGTGGCTGGCAACAGACTGTCGTCCAAACACACTGTATGACATACCCAGGATGTACGTGCAGACACGTGTTTGGTTAACTTCAACACTAAGGCTTGAGTGAACGCAGACTCCCAGCTGCTGTATTCTGGAGGAAATCCGGTAACGTGTTACATATGGGGGGTATTATTCATGATTACAGTTCAATAAACACAAAGAGACGGTGGAAACGGATCTGTGGTCAAACTCTTCCTCTCTCCCTCACTTATCCAGGAGTCATACATCTTCTTCCCTTCTCCTCTTCTTTTCTCTGCTTCTGGCGTTCCTAGAAGGGCGGGAGTTGATAATCTGGTTTACACATGTGTTTGTGTGTGTATGTGTGTGTTTGTGTGTGTTTCAAAGGGTTCATAATGAAACTGATTGTGGAAATAAATAGGAAAATATAAAAAAAGATGTCCAACTCTTAGCTTTGTACACAAAGTTGGATTTAAATCAAGCTAAACTTGTTCTACTTTTAGAGAAAATCTGAATGAATAAGTTTTTTCTAAATGTTTTTTCTTTCTTTTTTTGGACAGGTAAAGCCTTGAATGCAAAGAAACCCCATCTGCACTCACCACCATGTCTCCTCTTTGAAAGCCCTTCAGGTATTTGCTCCTCCGCCTCTGCAGCCTGCTGCTATGAAGACATCAAAGGTGTCACAGTAGCTTTTGCTAATGGATCCGCCCCCTCCATTGGGGCAGGAAGCGGGACACCCCCTGCTTCACATTAGGAGCCACGCACTCCAGCCCTCCAATGAATAACCCTCACACACCATGTAGTCCCCTATTGGCCTCCATTTACTTAAAGCCTCATTTAGGGTTCATTATTCAAGGATTTCATATGTATTTATCCACACTGAAATACTGCATGAGAATAAACTGAATGTAACACTCCCCCTTTTTTGACATTATTGCAGAAAGCATTCATAGAAATCACCAGCATATCATAAATCACTAATTATCCACTGATCTGATTATATTTGTGATATTTTTCATGCACTCTGTCTTTTTTCAGGTCAGATATGTCATTCATCTTATTCTGGTCTGAATGCATTTTGCCAACACGACTCGTCAGCCTTTGAAAAGATGAAATCATGTGACAGAGATAGAAAGAAGCAATGGTGGGGGGGTGCTAGAGGAGGAGAAAGGAGAAAGGGCTTGGTGGTGACGGCTGGGTTAAGAGGTGCCACCAAACAGGGATAATGAAAGCTTTTGGGATGGAGAGGCAGAGCAGAAGTGTAAAAGAAAGCTGGAGGCCTGTCCATAAAACTTCACCCAGCATTAGTCCCTTATATCATACATATATATTAGATTAAATGAAGCGGCGGATTCATGATTAGAATCAAGAAGAGGCCAGAAAAAAGTGTGGAGGCTGAGTAATAATGTTCTCTGAATGCACTGATAATTATAATGACTCAAAAAAGAAAATTACTGTAATTATTCTAAACTGCAGCATATATGACCTTGGTAGCAACAAAACCTCTGTATGTGTCCTTATTGGCTTCACATCACTCACTTTTTCCATTTTTACCCCCAGTACTTAAACCCTCATGCACAGTCCAATGACTTCCTGTCAGACAGGTGTTCATGAGTCCCATTTAGACTCGCTCCCCTCCTGCAGGAGTCTGAGCATTGTTAGATTAAAAATCATCGCTGCAACAGTATGAGGTTAAATGCGAGTGGAGATCAAATGTACATGTTCAAGATAATTCAACATTCAACATCAACATTTATTACCTGAGAGTCACATCACAGAATGATCAAACCATTGACTGGATCAAACATATCATGTTGAGGCTAAAAAGAAATTCTATATTTATCATATGACATCTTATTAAGAATGTGGGTAACTTTTAAGAGGAACCCTCAGAAGATCATATACATGTTCTGACATATGAAGAGATCTTTACTCTTCCCATGTCTAAGTTTATTTTAAGTAATTCTACAATAACAAATGTTATATCAATATGAACTTTATGAAAAGTTTTATTTGTTTGCTATGTTTTAACATGAATAATAAACTGAATTTACACCAAGATATACTGATAAGGATTCAGGGAATAGCTGAGATTGAAAAAAAACTCTATTAATAAGCTAGATATATCTGAGAAGTAATTTATTCAATACTATTTATTTCCAGAGACACACAGATAATAAAAGATCCTCGTAGTTTGTTTTTCCTCTTGATAAAAATCTTAGTTATGCTGCTTGAGCTGATGTGTTGTTGACAGAAACCCTTGGATCTGGATTTTTACTTTTATCTTTCAATAAATGTGCAATTAAATTAATAAAACCTGAGGCCAACAATCTTCTGTATCTCTGTAAATGTTTTGTTTTTCATTCATGACTTGTGAAAGAGGCCAGAGAGGCCTCTGAGAGATCTGTGGTGACATTTTATTACTGCTCATCTATAATGGGTGAACAATATTGTACAAGATGGTGGAGGTGGAGCTAGTTTTAGGAAGTAGAGCAATCCGACCACCATAAATGCAGTTCTAAAACGTCATTATGACTGATCAAAGCCTCAGATTAAGGCAGAGAGCATACTCTTGGCTTAGTTTTGGCATTATGCAACATGTAAACCAGCTGAATGCTAAGTAGAGTCCAAGGCATTATTCATACTTTTGGGTAGCTGCACCAATGCTTCTCGTGCATGGACCTGTAATCAAACAACATTAAGTTGGTGTGAGAAGCTGTGATTCTTCTGGAAAGTCTCTTCACAAAACAAGTGTCTATGATTTTCTATTGTCCATCTCTTTAGTTTGGTGTGGTGCTTTTCTGAATGGAGATTGGTCCAAGTGGATAAGAAGTTGGTCAGTCTCAGTGGTTACAAATATTTGCGCGACACGCAATTGGTCACAGAGGGACCCTAACCCTTGAGGACTGGTGAGGGAATTTATGCTGGAATTGTAAATTGGTTGTTCACATACTTGGCCATGTACTACTCCTGTTACCAGAGGATCATTAAACTCAGACTGTAAAGAAATTTTAGATTTACAGGAGGAAACAATAAAGGAGACTACAGCAGAAAAAACAACAGTGGAAGCACTTTAGATGGTATTAAAGGTATCTACATCAAAGATGTTGAATATCAGCAAGCATGGGAGGTAGCTGTTATAAATGCTCAGCCTGACATGTACATGGTTGATGTCTGACTTAGTGAGGATATCTCTATGCCTTATGATGAAGACTCTCTCATCTAATGTGAAGCAGCTGAAGCAGAAAGAGACAAGGTAAAATTCTTTTTTTCTGCATCTTAAACCACATTGTTTCCCCAAACACTGCATGCTTGCCAGTTGTTATGATTCACTCCGCCTCCTACATTTCCCGCCTTCTCTGTCCACTCCTTCCCTTCCTCCTCCAGCGTTAGGCAGTGCAGATCCCTTCCAGTAATCCCCTGGATCAGTCCACCCCCTCATCTTAGCCTTCCTTTGCTTATTAGATCAGGCCCTCTGTCAAAAAGCAGGGATCTGGGGCCTCATTGTTTGGCCCCTGATTAAGAGCTTCTCACACCAGAGGATCAGGCCTTTACAAGGAGTGAAGGAGAAGGAGTTGGGGGTGAAAAAGAGAGAAGATCTTTCTTTCTTTTTTGTCTTGAGGGGGGTCCTATGGGTCACATTGTTGCTGGGCTCAGAGAAGGTTTCTTTTAAAGGTAGGGTGGATTTGGGGGACAATGGGATGTTAGACGATAAGGGATTTAAAACTTAAGCGAATACTTTCGGGCCCTGTGGCCTTACACTTGTCCACAGCTTGGAGATGAAGCAGTCCATCATTAGATGTGAAGTGATGTGACCTGCTTCAAGAAACATCTTAATATAAACAGATTAACTGCAACAGTTTTTTACTTATGGTGACCTTAACTTCTTTTTATATATATATTTCCTAAATAATTGTAGCATGTTTTGAAAAAAAGTTCAACAAATTGATAAACTAGATGATAAAAATATTGGGTTTATTATTTTGTAAAAGTGATATATAATCTGAATAATAAATAGTCTGTTTCTAATTTCCCACAGCCACTCTCAGGTGGACAAATCTATAGCAGATTTTGATAAGGACTCGGTCTCCATCAACTTCACAATAATTACAACTTTCTCTGTTTTACTGTGCTATGGATAACTACCATGGTATTCCCCTTCGTGATTGTTCCCCTTCTGGTTGACAAAGGCTATAGTTTGGAAGATGAACCAGCCCACAACATTTTTCATCTGTGGTTAAGATCAAAAGAACTCTGTTGACTTGAGTACTTTTTATACAAGAGCATTGGAGATGAACAAATAATTTGGTCTGGTCTTTTCCCATAATTGCTGCTCACACAAGTAATTCACTGTGGGAAACTTTCTGCGGGAGAACAGCTCTGACAGCTGTAAAGTGAGCAGAATATTGTGTTAGTGTCTAGGATGGAAAATGGGTTGGAAATCACTGTATTTTCTCTACAGGATGTTGAAAATAGCAGGTGATATCAATGCCAATCTGAGTGTACCCACAATAGTAATGAACAAGTGGAACGAGGCAAACAGGTCAGAAGAAAGAGAAATGAAGCATGAAACCTTTACCAGCAAGCGCACTCACAATTCAGTAAATTCCAAAGAATGTTTACTGCTAAGTTCACATGTTGTCCCTCTGGAGATGTTACTAGAGGCTGGATGGAAAATCTCCACAAAAAGTCCAATGCAAATGTTGGTGACATTTGCGTCTTCTGGTTGATATATACGACAGGTTTTTTGCAAAATTGACTTTTATTTAAATTTAATTCTGATTCAGACAAAACGTCTCAGTTCCAATGAGGAAAACTGATCTCAAAGCTTGATGACACCACCACACTTTACTACAGGCATGGTATTCTTTTCATGATGTAAGATGTTTTTAAAGAAAAAGGTTCTTAGAGGTTCTTAGGGCTGATCCTACCTCTGCATAGAGCTTCACATGAAGCTACCGGTTTAAATTTCCACTACCATAAAAGGGTAATGCTCAGAATATGAAATAGCTTGAAACTGTATTTCTGTTGTAGTCATATGGCTGTTTTTTTTTTTTTTTTTTTTTTGTTCTGATATGGGAAGATCCCATTAGTTTTTATGGAAAGTAGTTATTGTCAAACCAAGTACTTGAAAGTTTTACAGGTGATGATTTTTGAGTCATGATGGTGAAATTTCAGGTGCTTTAGCATTGTTAACTTCCTGAAGGACTGCACATCTGTCCATTTGCATTGAACAGTAAACCCAGAATTCTTCAGTTTACAAGCATCGAGAGCTTTGTAGACTAATTCATGAGAGTAAAATTGGTCTCTTAGGTTTGGCCATTGGCATCTCAGCTCAATCAGGGCATTGATCAGCCATCTCCTTGTTTGCCATTAGTTTTGGAAGATTTTCTGTTCTGCTTTTGGATCCACTGCTGCAAGCTGCGATCTGCTATTCAGTCTATATTGTTCTAATAGTCAAACTCCAACACTATAATTCCAAAGCCAAAGCAGGAGGATGTTTCGTATGCACGTCACATATGCCTTGATGCATAACCAATCAACATCTATGATAAACAACTGTCCACTCTCAGTCCAGCCTTAATCAACACTTTTGTATATTTGCTAAAGGTGAAGAGGGCTGTTTCATGTCAGGGGAAGAATGGTGAAACTGTGGGATTAAGAATATCCCTCTGGAGGATAACAGGATGTGGATGGAAAGTAGTTGTGCTGAGATTAACACCTTGGTTTGCTTTTCCCACATGGCCTCTCAATCCCTCAGGAATGCTGCATCACTGTCCCTTCAAACTAACGGCTTTCTTTGCATTCAACACTAATTAGAATATGAGTCTGGATCTGAATGGGGTTTGCTTCTGTCGGCACATGAAAAGGGCCTGCAGCCGATGGACAAAGAGCCGGCAAATTGACAAGTAAATACAAAAAGATTATGCTAACAGTGTTTCTACCCAATGCCTGTCAGCTTGTTGGTCACACCGGAGGATTTCTAGGTTTCTGTGATTTGTTAGTTGAATTACTTTTAAAAACTGGGATATGGGTGCATATTCTGAACTTACACAAAGGAGATAATAAGACTTACTGATGTTGAAAGCCAAGAGTGAAAATCTTCACTACAAAAGGCATTTTTCAAAACATTCAGTTTCAATATCAAAAACTTTCTTTGCATGTGAATGACTGAGGCAAACACATAGAAGATCTTTGGCTATCAAAATACCTGTGGTCATGTGTATAGTGCCTAAGTAATGGACTGTATCTATGCAGTATTTTTATAGTCTTGTTGCCCACTCAAAGCATGATCCAGTTGCACACACATATAGCACTTCTTAGTTTTGTGTTGTGTTGTGCTTGTAGTGAAGCTGGAATCAAACCACCAACCTTCCAACTGGCAGATGACAACAACCTCCTGTATTATAGCTGCCCTTATAATACAAGAGACAAGATTTTTTTCAGTTTCTTATAGTTCTTTCATGAAATATTTAATGGGTCAAATAACCATGTGTTAAAAGATGTGTTTTAGATGTCTGATTATGGTAAGTTATAGTCACTCTGTCAGCTGAACATTGTAAATATAAGATGGAATTTGTATCAAATGTATTTCAGGTCATTTCCAGAGTGCGACAGGTCCTCTCCCAGGCCAATGCAGAGACACTTATCAATGCTTTTATTACCTGTAGAATAGATTATTGAAATGCTCTTCTTTCTAGTCTTCCAAAAGAAGAAAATAAATCTGTTATATTATGAAACTCAGCTGCTCCTCTGTTGACGAAGACCAGAAAGAAGAAAAGAGCTCATATTACTCCAATTTTAGAATCTCTGCATTGGCTTCCTGTGTGCTTGACTTTAAAATACTTTTACTGATTTTTAAAGCTCTTAAAGGTTTCAGTCTAGTATTTATCAGATTTGCTTTTTGGTTGTATGAAAAAGTACTCTATAAATTAATATTGATTGATTAAATAATTTAATTCAGCTTTCATTTGGCTGTGAGAATCATTAGTGAGACTGCCATCTATCAATGATAATGATGATGGATTACTTCATCGCGAATAATAAGGACATGAACAAAGTATTGAATGCCAACAACAAACAGAATCTCAAATACATTTTAATCTAAAATCTTGATGTTGAACCTTGATGAACAGAGTGAGCCGCTTGCATTGTCTGAATGTTCAAACTGTCTAATTAAATGTCGACTTTTACACAAAAAGACTTCATACAGGCTTTTGTTTACTTGATTTTATTGTCTTTATTTATGGCTAAAGAAGCAAGCTCTGTTTAAGCTCTCTATGTGTTCAGGTTGTGTTGATTTGCTGTTGTTATACCTCACACTAAGAGACTTTTGCTGTGTGGGATAATGACAAGGAACAGCGTTTGTGTCATTTTATGTTTGTGTGGACCTGTATTACATCACAACCACAGTGATGACGACATTTCTTATGTGGCTCTCATAACTTTTTGAGAGTTTTTGAAAGTTTACATTGTCTAACACAAAGGTTAAAAATTGTTTTCAGTCAGGTAAAGAGTTAAAGTGGAGCATGTGGTTGTGGTTGTCAAAGTTAGAAAAAGAAATTAGAAAACTCATTTCATGACAGGGTGTGAGTTGAGTTCTTTTAGACACACATGTGATAGAGTTGGTGACAAAGGCAGAAACACCTTCCTCTGACTAATCCAGCAGAACAAGGCAAGCCAAGTTTATTGTTATAGCACATTTCATGTACAAGTGCTTCATATAAAACATTAAAAGTATTACAGATGATGCAAAGAAAGCATTGAAAATAATAAATAGCAAAAATAACAATAAAATCATGATAATATCATAAACAAATTAAGTAAAAATTTTAACATTTAATTTAAGCATGAATTGAATTATAAGTAGAACAGGGGGACATAACAACTGGTCAGTTATGGTGATATGTGGAAACCTGCAGCTTCCCTGTATTAAAGCTGTCATGTACATCCCAGATAAAAGGAAAACTGGAATGTGTAACTGGTTTATCATTTAAACATAGTCCAACTTTTCTTTTATATGATATGATAATATTGATCATAACTGTTATATTACATTATTCATTCGTTTATTTTCATAAATGCTGTTGCAGTGTCAAAACAGTGTCAAGATACAGCAATTCCTTATTTTTGATTTGTTGAAGAAACCAGAAAAAACAAAAAAAAGAAGTGAAAGAACTGAGGGCAAAAAGCGGATGAAGGCAGCAAATCTGAACGTGAAGGTAAAGAAGATGAACAGGAAGAGGGTAAAGAATTGAAAAAAAATGAAGTCCTGCTTGTATGTTCATTTTTTTGTTGTTGTTTTTAAAAGTATTTAGAAATTTATCTGACATCAAACGTGATCTCAATGTTCACATCATCATGTTGACTGGTGCAACAGCTCAGACAGCTAAACTTACAAAGAAGTAAACAAATTATCAAAAAACACTATTATTAGGTGCGTTTCCATTACCTCTAGAATTGCGCAAAATCTAAATATCACAATAAAAATCTGGTAATGGAAACACCTACATTTCGAAAAAACTCAAATATCGCAAAAAGTTTTTACGCTCCCAGGAGGTGGTTTTTCAGACGTATCTATATATAAGTATTTCGCTAAAGTGTAATGGAAACATCTTTTCCGCATTTTCACTTCACTGGACGTGAGGTGGTGGCATCGCGTGACTAGTTTGTTTACAGTAAAGATGGCTCGGAATGTATGAATGGAGTTGGAGACGAGAATCTTTTTACAAATAACTAAACAGAAAAATATAACCGTCATCCTTGATCAGAAACAACAGCGACATGCTCCAAAACATAAAATGTTTTGCATTTCCATCTTCCTCAGAGTGGAGTCTCGCGGGACGAGATTTTATGTGAATTACGGCTTATGCGCTAAACACCATTCAGTGGAAACATCGGCATATCGCAATTGTACTTAGTCAAAATTTCAGAAATATCGCTTTTATTTTGCGAAATACTGTAATGGCAACACACCCATTGTTTTCATCAACAGGAATGAACTATAACCAAACACATAAAATGAAGATATGCTTTCAGATAAACATGGTGGTGGCCATCTATTCTGTTGCTCAGTGTATCAAGGAGTTTCAGTTCTGTGTTTCTACATAATTTTAAATCGTATGTCCCACAAGTTGCATGGTCGTAACCTTCACTTTTTTGTTTTTACATTACGGTGGAGTGTTTGTGTCATCCGGCTGATTTTGGGTTAGCCTATTTTAAGGGTCCGATTGATACTTAGGTTATTGCCGTTTATGTAAGCAATGTTGCGGTGGCCTCGTTTTTTTTTTCTTTTTTGTACATTTAATAGCCAGTGCATGTAAACACTGATGTGGGCACGTTTTTCTTTTACTTATTTGTCAGGCCAATGTTCTGAAATTATAATAAATTGGCTATTGCCCTGTTATGCACACAGTGATATTTGGATTTACAAAGGTTTAGTACCTTGGCCCAGAGTCCTGCAGCGGGTCTGGTACCTGCCAGTGCTGTTTTGCAGGTAAAAATTACTTCGAGAGAACGGAACAGAAAATTACAAAGAACAGCTGATACCAGGGACTTTTTGCTTATACACAGCAATCTCCAAATCAAATAAAGCCCCCAAATGGCAAAATAAGGGACTATAGTGGTTCAGTAGCGAGTTTACACACTCTAAAAAGTAATTAAGGAGAGAGACCTTTTACCACCACTTAATTAAATTCATGGTTGCAAGGTAAAAAATTGAATTTACTGATTTAGGTAAACCTTTTAATTCGCAAACATTATTTTCACGAGTTGTGTTAACATAATAATATTTTTAATCACATCAACTTAATATTGTGTGTAATTTAAACTAAAATTTTTGCATCCATTGATTCAAAATAAAAAATTAAGGTTTTAGTAACTTAATGAAATTGGCTTGATAACTTATTTTTTTCTCCACCTTGAGTTAAGGATTTCAAATCCCCTCCCTGTTCATTTAACAAGTCCAGACAGTTAAGACTGTGTGTTAGACGACCTGAAGGCTGAACAAATACAAAAGATATATTCAAGGTGAGTGTCATTTCATTTACAAACACATTCTACTAAAACAATGAATCAGGGCTTATTTGCAATTGTGATATGACCAATAGTGTATCGTAGATAGCCTTGTAGTTCCCACAGAGTACCCACCCTTTTTGGGGTCCTTGGAGGGAGTGTTGGAGAGCACTCTCTCCGGGGACTCCCTCGTCCTGCTGGGAGACTTCAATACCCACGTGGGTGATGACAGTGAGACCTGGAGGGGCGTGATTGGGAGGAACGGCCCCCCTGATCTGAATCCGAGTGGT
>JBBBVU010000016.1:28249112-28259822 GCA_037177055.1 Atherinosoma microstoma
AACTTGACGCGCGAATAAAACGCTCATACGCGCGTCAAAAACGCCCAAATCGAGCGAGTAAACATCCAGCGTCTGGGTGTTGAAATGTAGGCGCATACGCGTTTGGAAGCTTGCGGTGTGAACACAGGGTCACACCTGAAAATGTAAGAACCTCATTTTTTTCCAACAATCTGAGAGCAGCTTTTGAAGAAAAACAAGAAGTATAGGACATTTTTAGACAGCTCTGAGGTGCAGCAGAGCATATTTGCCCATAGTGTGAGAGAAGGTAAAAATAAGAAATCCTGTTTTCAGATGGAAAAAGAAGGTTTTTGATGAAAAACTGTAATAAAGCTACACACAGATGTGCGTTGGTTGTATGTTTTCTAGAATTACCGGAAATGAACTATTAAAAGAGCACAACTTCAACTCCATACCATCAACCCCTATAGCCACATTTACCCTTTACAATGGATTGAGAAGTGGATGCAGGGTCCTGAATTTAACATAAGGCAGGGAAAAGATGCTCTTCATGTAAAACACTGGAGTACACATTTGGAATAAAACAAATACAACAGTTCAAGCATACAAATTTACAAACTGATTTGCACACCCTCTGCCATTGAATGTTGGCTGGTAAATAAATGCCTAAAAGGATATAAAAGCTGAGTCTTTTTGCAGTATTTTACTGCCAATGAATGTCTGTGCACTTGAAAATATAAACAAATCCAACAGACCCAAACTGTCCAAGATAGCTTTTTTACTTTGCTGTAACTTATGATTGATTCGATGCAAGTCTAGTTGCTAGACATTGGAAACAAACAGAGCACATCACACAAATTCTGTTCTTAAAAATCAGGTGAATGGGGCATTTGCTGTGCAATTTTTCTGCTCATATATTGTTTAAGGTCATCTGCTTTTTACTCTTACTTTCGTTTTTATTCTTATTTTTCTTATATGAAATACCTGCATGTGTGTATTTATGTATTTTTGAATTTGTACAAGTGAGCTTATGTGTATGGAACTCTGTATGTGCATATGCACAAGTGTATCTTTATTTATTTCCTTATATGAGAAACATGAGAAACCTTGTTTTGAAAAAAAAAAAACAAGCAAACAAAAACAAAACAACTTAACATTTTCTTCCAAGTTTATGTTCATTGATACATTGAAAATATAAACAAATCAAACGGACCAAAACTGCAAGTTGTGGCCAGTATTTGCTGTTTACCTAACTACACACACAGCTCCCACTTTAACATTTAAATGACAGGCGTGGTTGACTGGGTTTACTGAAGTCTGGAGGTCGGGATGTAGAAATGGGAGCATCAGCATGAAGGAAACAATTACATGCAGCAGTTTATCAGCTTCAGCTGAGGGACTCTACACTTCCAGTCTTCAAACAATCTGATTGGACTTTCTCTCTTTCTGGCAAAATACAGATCCAGCACCCAAACTGAACAATTATCATCTTTACAGAAAGGAATAAATCAAGTATTTCAATATTAGTTTTTAGATAAATATTTTTACAAGTAAACCATCGTCAATATCCAAATTTTCCAAAGACCTCCATTTTACATCCATATGAATTGCAGCATTACTTCAACTTAAAGTCCTTTTGAACATAAATAAATGAGCATTTCCTGAAATTAATTTTGTCTTTATAATGGCATTAGACAAATACCAAGTTGCTCAACATGGTTTTCCAGGAATAAAACGGGCAATTTCATCATTTAAATTATATTAATCATATACTAAGGAAAACCCAATACTCACACATGCAAATGTTTCACAAAATAGTTGGATTAAATTTCTATCGATTGACTGATTAATCAGAAAACCATTTAGCTTTTCATTACGTCAAGAGGCAGTGAGTTTATCCATTGCAACAAGTGAGAGAGGCTTCATGCTTTTGGAAAATATGAATCTGTAGATTTCTGGAGAAGTCGCTGCATCTTTTCATAAACTTTTCTCAAACGGAGAAACTATTTGCTGCTTATTTTAGTTGGCAGTGTAACCGGTTGCCTCCTGCATGTTGCCATTCCTTAATTACAAGTCTCAGTATTGTCTGATTCAAAATGCTGCCAAACAGCAGCAGCATCCAATATTTAAATCATGCCCAGCTTTAGTTGAGCAAATGCAAATAGGAAAACATGAGACACGTCTCTGTTTGTTTGTTAGTAATGTTGACAGATCCAGTGATTTGTACAGAATGTCTCATTAAACTGGAAATTATGTAATCTGTGTCCCAGATTATTAGTTTAACATCCAAGCTTTGTAGATACTTTAGTGTTTTTCAGACCTACGAAAGTAAAGTTTCCCCAATAATCAGACATTTTCCTGCAATGCCATTTGTCTGTCTAGAAGATTTTGGTGCTAGTTGTCAAGTTTTGGAAATACACATAAACATCTCTCTGGAGTTCAATCTGAATGGCAGAGATTGCCCAATAAGTATGTACGTTGTGGTTAGGTCAGGAATAAGTAGTTCCTACATGAAAACCAAAACAGGGTTTTGGGCTTTTATAATCAGTGAGCTAACCCATTACTTTTTCTTCATTCATTCAAGCAGGTTGTATGAAGAACTTTCTGTTTCCTGTTTCAGCATGAAGTCTTACTGAAGCTATCTGAAGAGGTATATCTCATAGAAACAACAGCAAACATAAGTCTGCTCAAAAAATGCCAGAATACATTTTAGGGGAGCAGTGTGTTATGGTTACTAATATCTAGTGGTCTGGACATAGCAACCATCTTGTGACAGTAACAGGCAAATCTATGAAAATGTACAAGAAAAAACCCAAACCCACATAGACCTTACCAGCCACTATCAGAGTGAAGCACCTAACAACAATGACTAATCAATTATTGAGTGGAAAAAAATATAACTTGCAGATTTTTGGAGTAAACATGGGACTGGAAACTAAACATGGAAGCACTTTTTTTTGCATGACAGACACATTGGAAGACAAAGAAAAGAAGAGAACCGCTTTTACCACAAGACAAAAAAGCCGTTCAGGAGAATAAAGTCAAAGTTTGGATGACTGGTTTTAAAATGGCCCTCTAGGTTATTTCTCTTAAAGTGTGGGTGCAAAGTTAACATAAAGTTTGGACACAATTCATCCATCCATTTTTTCTATTTTCCTGTATTTATCTTCAATAGCTCATACCTTTCTTTTTTATTATCCTAACACTGGGTTTCTGTCAACTAGTCCTCTTTCCAGTGTTTTGGTTGCTTCAAGCTCAAGGTGGCAATTTACTTCAGTTGTGACAGGTGTGTGTTTTTCTTTGTTTAAAATATTGACCCATTTTTGGAACATATGATAACTAGAAGAAAAACAGCTCAAATCATTAACGCATAAATTAAAGGGTATGCAAAAATCATAAAAGAAATCATGTAAAATTATATTGAATAACTAAATATAAATAATTAAATCAAGCAACAGTCTAGAGAAATTAAAAGTTGCCGTTTAATGCATAGTATGCAACAGTTACACATTTCATGCATAGGCCCACGAGAAAAGAAATGTTTGAGCCAGTTCTATATTTTATAAAGTCCTCTAGAGTTATCTTCTTTAAGACTGCCTTAATGGCATCTAGTGACAGGTAACAATGCCTGATGTCAGTGAGCTGTTGAGTATTTGCATGAAATCACGTTCTACTGAGGTAAGAACTGTTTTTAGAAAGTTGGAAATCATTATGTCTAGAGAGCACGCTGTTGATTTCAAATGCCAAACTATAGGATTTTTAAATCAACCATATCAAATTGTGATATGACGTTAGAGTCATTTCAAGGTTTTAGACAGAGATTAGCCCTTATTTTACCCATGCAGCCCTACTATATATTCACTTGTCACAAAGCAAGGATGTGGTGCTCTGAGCAGTCCTGTGTTTGTAACCTATCCTGTCATCTTGTCTTTGGACAACATACGTGTTATAAATATTTTTTGTATTACTGCAGCAATGGTCATGGGGTAAGATCTGAAGTGATAATAGATGCAAATTATCAATTTGATAATAAAAACAGAAGTTATTTAGTGAAGAGTTTAGATACTAACAGAATTAGTTTTTGATCATTTAACCCTTTTTGTCACAGATCTTATCTTATTGTTGCACACTAAATAACTGGAGGGATGCATGAGTAGGAACAATTGAAATCTCACATCCTCCGGTTTCATATGTGTTTCTCCTTCATTTACAGATCTGGGACTCAGATGCTGCAGCTTCTGAGTCTTCTTCAGATCAATTTAATAAAAGAGCTGTACCTGTGCACAGATTCTGTGGCATTTTCTTCCTCCAATTTTTGGTGTTCAATACTTTCCTGTTATCCAGATTTTGGTCATGTCAGTGGTCAGTGTGCGGCTTTGTTTTCCAAGTGCAGTTGATGGGGCAGAAATTAGAGGCAGGTGTTCAGAGCTATCCAGTTTAACTCTCTTGAGAGGTGCTCGGGTCAAAAGGGTCAGAGGTCAGTGAGCACGTGGACGACTGCACATATTCAAGCATTTTAGTCAATAGGTAGATGTCAGCAGGTTTGTGTGCGTCTGTGTGAGTCCATGTGTGTGTATAAGTGACATGTTGTCATCAGTGTGTACAGACCCACAGCTGCAGTGTGGCTGATCCCACAAGGAAGGGGGTAGGTGGGTGAGGAGGGGTAACAGAGGAGTTTTCTGTCCTGTCAGAGCAAACACACACTCTATCATAAAACAGCATATCAGCCACTCATTAAGATACCATGTATGAATGAAGGACGAACTTTGCTGATATTGGATCCATGGAAAGTATGGATTCATCCTGCTTTACATCAATGATTCAGGCTGGTGCTGGTGGCGTAATGGTGTGGAGGATATTTTCTTGACAGACTTTTTCCCTGTTAGTACCAACTGAGCAGTAAAATCATTTAAAAACTCCACAACCTACCTTACTATTGTTACTGACCATGTCCATCCCTTCATAACCGGTGTAGCATCTTCTGATGGCTACTTCCAGCAGGATAATGCACTATGTCACAAAACTCACCTCATCTCAAATGAGTTCACTGTACTCCAATGACCTCAAGTCCATGTCATTATGGACCTAAATATCTTAGGAATATTCCAACAGCTTGTTGATTATATGCTGAAAATAATTAAGTTAGATTTGAATTTAATAGTGGTCTACACCCAGTATTATCAAGGTGTACTTAGCAAAGCGTCCATTGAGTACATATCAGCGTCTTTTACACTGAAAACGCACCAAATCACGCGCAAAACCAACGCAGGAGACGGACTAAACTGTTCATCCATCTGTGTATCCGTCTTCTGCATCAAGCATAAATAGGCCGTAAGTAGGGAAGCCCAGACTTCCCTTACCAATATTAGCCAGCTCATCCGGGGGGATCCCGAGGCCCTCCCAAGACAGCCGAGAGATGTAATCCCTCCAGTGTGTCCTGGGTCTACTCCGAAGTCTCTTCCTGGTGGAACGTGCCCGAAATACCTCCCCAGGGAGGCGTCCAGGTAGCATCCTGACCAGATGCCCGAGTCACCTCATCTGGCTCCTCTCGATGTGGAGGAGCAGACTCTGAGTCCCTCCCGGATGACCGAACTTCTCACCATATCTCTAAGGGAGAGCCCGGCCACCCTGCGGAGGAAACTCATTTCAGCCGCTTGTTTGCAATCGTATTCTTTCGGTGACTACAGATGAGGGTAGGAACGTAGATTGACCGGTAAATCGAGAGCTTTGCCTTTTGGCTCAGCTCCTTCTTCACCATGATGGTCCCATTATTATTATCTATTTGTTTGTTTTTTATATTTTTGCTGGTATTCTTAATAGTATGGAAAAGTCTTTCATTTATTGGAAAACAATTCAAAACTGTCAATACTTCATCCAGCATGTACAAATTTTGAATGCAATGAAATACTTTAACACAATATTTCAATCCAGCAGAGCTGATGCAGAACAGTGGGTGGTGCCTGAACAGACCACTGGGATTGCCCAATCAGTGGAGATTTTCCTCCTGCAGTCCTGTTTCACAGGAAATACGTAAATATGTGCAAGCAAATCGCACTTAAGGTCAATCCCAAACCACCCCCTACACAAACTCCCCCTACACACTAATCCTCCGTTTGCACATTCTCGTGGAGGCTCAGCCATATTAAGGACCGTCCCAAAACGTGTATTTTGGAGGGCAAGTGGGTGTTCAGCCCTCAACATTCTGCAACAATCCACACTTTGCAGCTGGTGTAACGGCAAAATGGTGGAAACAATCTTCAAATGCGAGTTCCGCATGTTTGTCACAATGACAGAAAATCATCAGGTTTAGGAAGATAAAACTAAATTAGCAAAACATCCTCTGCTGACGTTTGATTTGATATAAACACAATTAGCAGCATTGATTCATTTGATTGGAAATGTCAAACAGTAATGGAGTTGAAAGACTTGTGGAGTCACTTAAAAGTATTTGAAGTATAATATAGCTCATGTCATTGTATTGGTTGCTGAATTTATGATGTTTCAGGAACAGTTGGAAAAAATCAAGACTGCTGGTGCGCCTCGCAACCTGTGCCACAGCGCTACACGTGTTTGTGTTGCCATGACAACGGGTGCTTTCCTTTTCCGATGGAGGGAAAAGAGCACCCTGTTCCTGGCCATCTTTTTTATGCCCTCCAATTAAAGTGCCCTCCACCGCGGCGAGTGTGAAGTGTGAAGGGGTAGTGTGTAGGGGGCGGTTTGGGATTGAGCCTTCGTGAGTCGTTTGAAGGCATTTTTATCATGTGCTCTCCGCAAATATGAGGATAAATAATGTGGTAACATGGGATTTTTTGGTCTTTTAAGGTTCTGTACCCACCATAAGATCAATGAGGAGAACCATCTGAGCTTTACAAGGTAGTGTAGAATCAGTAAAAGAGCTAAACATGGTTTCCTGCCCCTCCCTAGTTGAAAGTGAAGTTTGACACTGTATTTCACACATGGTGCCATGATTCTAGGATTAATGTGAATGAAGACATGACAAAAGACTATAATCTCCTTTACATCTTGTGATTTTAATTGGCAGTGTAAACACAGCTTAAATCTTTAGAATGAACAGAACAGATAATTATTGTGTAATGAGGAGCCAAATTACAAAATGGCAACACTGTGATAATAAATCTAAAAACTACACAACACACATCCCGTACATGAAATGCCCTTAGAGGAGCAGAGCTGCAGAGCTCAGTATGAAAGCAGTTTGAGTTCTTGGCCTGAGTGGTGAACCATGTAGTTTCGTGGTGCCACGCGTCTTTCCTGTGTTGGTTTATGGTTGTGCGGTGACATAAGTGATTCCAGGCCTGTCTGGTAGAGCCATGACACAGATCCAGCCAAAGAAAACCCTTCAGACACATGTGTGTGTGTGTTTGTGTTCTTAAAAAGAGGCGCTGTACACGCTCTTCCTGAGTTTGAACTTGTGGACATTTTGGTTTTGTAAGGGTGTTTAAATAGACAGTTTAGTAAGTGTCTATTTCTGTTTGGTCAAAATATCTTACTTTCATATTTTGATTCTTTAAGGACTTTTAAAGCTGAATTTGATCAGATTTATTCATGGGTATAGCTGTAGGATGGATGATTAAAAAGATTTGTCCTCATGCATGATAGCTTTTGTGCATGGGTCTCAATGTTTGCGAATTTATAAGCAACCCACGGTCTCCTTTTCCCCTTTAGAATTGCAGTCATTATGTTCATTAATTACCTGTGAAATGGTTCTCAGACAGAGACAGGCCTGCTGCATTCAGGCTGCCAGCAGGCGATTTGGGTTGGCATCAAGCCACCAGGCGAACTCACGCATAAGTCTTTAGATTTTATATTTCAGCCTATTAGCACATAACCCACATTGATTTGTTGTGACTGCACAAGGGGAAAATCCTCTTTTGACCAGAGCAGCTCTGAATGTGCATCATGTGACAGACATTGAAAACAAATGGTCTGCATATTTCCTCTTAATATCCACCTTTTTTAAGTAAACTTCGCCTATTTTGCATACCCAAATGGAAAAGCTTATAACAGAGGAACTGTAAGGCTAAAATGCTTGTGTGAGACATCATTTGAAAGCTGACACCTTTTAGTTTCTGAAAATATACACAAGAGTGTGACTAAAATACAGCCTAAAGTGCAAAAAGAAATGGCTCAAAGTTGTTGGTTTTTCTCCTCGAAAATGTCAGTTTTGAGTAACACTAACAGGGAAATGCTTGATAGCAGGCATATGAGATTCACAACCTTTATTCTACATCATGTCAACCACAACTGCAAGAAATTTCAGAACTCTAGGCATAACAGTGTTAGAGCTATGGGACTTTTAGCTTGTGGTGTCACTGGCGTCTCCAAACCCCTCCAAAGGGCCAAATTGTGCCAATTGCTTTTACTCAATTATTTGATCCATAAAATCACACTGAAGCTTTTTGATGACTATGAAACATATGTCCAGCATATTTTTTTTATTTTTCTCACATGTCCATACGATGATTGACTGGCAGGGTCACCGTCCATTTTCAAATAACCATCTTGGTTCATCTTTTGTCATATGATTAAAACATACAAAATTTTGGAACAGATGATAAAAAAAATGACAAACCACTTTGAACTGAATTATATGTAAAGTTTTTATTCATTCATTCATTTTCAGTACAGGTTAATCCAATTCAGGGTCGCGAGGGCTGGAGCCTATCCCAGCAATTAACAGGCGAGAGGCAGGGTACACCCTGGACAGGTCACCGGTCCATTGCAGGGCCAAATTTTTATTCTAATGTGCCAATTTAGAAAGTGCACAAATATTGCAACTTTGTAAAAGTATAGGAATAAACTGCAAGGTGCATAAAAGTTATCAAAACTATGTACAAGTGTATAGAAATAAAGGGGAAAAGAGATTATTCAATCTGTAAAAAAAAAAAAAAAAAAAAAACTGACATGACATGAGAAGAGCCTGATGCTGTGGCTGACCATCCTCTCCTCCCCCTCCCCTTCCCCTTCCCCCTTGCCTTCTGAACACCTCTGGGAGCACGTGACCTTATTGCACCAACACCTTGAAGATATGTTGACACAGCAAGGGTGGAAGTAGGGGAAAGGGGCAAATTTTGAGGTTCGGGCTCCCAATCTGATCCACTTTCCTTTTTAGACAATTGGCCATAAAAGACCACATAATGCACACTTTTAGCTAATTAATGAATTCAAAGGGGCTTTAGGAACATATATAAAACTGATCATTTAGTTCAGTGGCATGCACAGACAATTTGGGGGGCAGGTGCTCAGTGATAATTAAGGGCACCTTGTGCGATCTGTGGATCCGTCGGCTGCCTTATTATAGCAATTTGTGATTTTAAAAAAAATAATAAAAAAACATTGTGTGGCAGGACAAAGGAGGGCCCAGGCAGGGATTGAACCCAACACCTCCCGGGTGAGAGTCCCGGGAGGTGTTGGGTTATCCCACAGGGATATCCCTGTGGCCAAGTAGCCAGGGCACATCATCAATTGGAGGCATAGTGACAGGACCTCACTGTCACAATTACAACAGTAAGACTAACAGACTGTAACTGCCATACCCTACTACACTGCTGTGTTCTGCAGACAAATAGACAAATTTTACGCTTACGGCTAGACTTTTGATTTTCCTTCTACAGGTCTCCCTTCATTTAAATGTCTTTCCTCATTCAGCTGCACATTGTTCAGGCAGGAGCTCATGGACACCACTAGCTACACTAAAGTAAACACACAGCCAATGCGTGGATGATACCTCATGGAATATGTCCATGGAAAATATAGAAATTAGCCTCATTCAATATGATAGGTCTGACTCTTTTCCAAGATTCAGCTTCCTTAGAAAAGCCAACTCTCCCAGGTCCATAATCATAATCATATTTTTTGTTTTCATTAAAAACCTACCTAAAAAAGGTAGAGCTATTATTTAATTTTTCAATCAAACCTTTAAATGAACAACTGACCATGTATTTTATAAAGGCAAATGTCTGAACATAATAACACTTTAGATAAAGATTTTTTATATTTTCAGTTCTCCAATTCGCTTTTTAGTCTCCAGTATCATTTAAATGCAACCAGATGCTGCTTATTTTTAGGTCTTTGTTCATCTCTTTACTTCATCCAGCAGTCTTTCTCTGTCACCCATGTGTACCTGGACTGTACCACTACCCTGTCCCCAGGGACAGGTACCAAATTCAGTACTTTTATTGGCACCTACCGAATTCCGTCAGTACAACAGAGTAACTATTTGCGTAAAATTAAACTGTACCATGTTCCGGTACCTAGCACCAGGGGTGGTGTTAACCGAATATTTTCAGTCATTGACCAGTTTTTAGGAACATTGAGGGAAAAATCTGAAGGCCATCCGTCATTTTGACAGATTGCGATTCACACCCCTGACCACTTTGTAGCAAATGAGCATATTAATTAGCTACTTTCTTGGAGCGCATCTGTGACCGGTGCAGCTGAACAACTGGTGCAGAAGCAACGCATGCTGATGGATTTCCTCCTACTGAAGCGAGTGCTTGCAAGATTCCAGCCTCCAGAACACCAAAACAGCCATGAAAAGTTGTCTGTCCGAAGCAATAGTCCATTCAGTAACATTTTGAATTCCCGCCATCTCTGCTCTTTGCTGCAACCCAGGGCCGACCCTGGGCATCTGGAAGGGGCGACGAATTGCCGTCAAAAAAGAAAGAAAGAAAGAAAGAAAGAAAGAAAGAAAGAAAGAAAGAAAGAAAGAAAGAAAGAAAGAAAGAAAGA